>CM057009.1:316278183-316804319 GCA_029891345.1 Dryococelus australis
GGAGAACACGCATTTAAAACACTCCGCAACGCACTTCAAGAGCCAGCTAGGTGGGGGCTTAAGTTTATATGCAACCAGCCTGCCCCCCCCCCCCCAATAGAAATTAAAACACGAGAAACAACACGAAATTGTTTGGAGACATGGTTGAAACCAAAATTGTATATTTTATATGTCAGGCTAAATTGGTGACTTCGTTGTGTTCGCTTGACACGACCCGGGAGATTGGGAGAATCAAAAAACTCTACGAAGGAAGCATCGAGGCGGCTGCCTACCTGTCGCTAGAAGTGAGAGTTGCTGTGCGTAGGATATTTTTCTACGAAAAAGAAATCGCGCTTCAGACTAATCATTTCATGACATCACGTACAACTGGATCATTAAATTAATGCCTTCCAACACAATGTTAGGGCCCCATTCGAGAGGATGGCAGTTGACATTCTCGGACCACTACCAATCTCTGAGAGGGGGAATATCTACCTTCTGGTAGCACAACACTAGTTCACAAAGTAGCCCGTAGTCATACAGGTGCCAAACCAAGAGGCTGGCACAGTAGCTGATGCTCTCGTAGAGCACGTTTTCTCCAGGTTTGAAGTGCCACTTGAGCTTCATTCGGATCAAGGACTAAATTTTGAAACAAATCTTTTCCAAGAGCTAACGGGGATTTTAGGAATGAAGAAAACCCGAACCACAGTATTACACCCTCATTCGGATGGGATGGTCCAGAGGCTAACAGTATCTGGCGATCTTCGTAGACGACCATCAGAAAGATTGGGATTCCAAGGCACCCTTATTTCTCCTGGCATATCGCACAGTGATCCACGAGTCCACAATGGTAACGCCTTCAAGGATGCTGTTTGGGAGAGAGTTCCGCTTACCGGCTGGCCTGCTGCTCGGACGTCGAGTGGAAGAAGAAACAGCCACACCAGAATATGTCATTAAACTACGTTAGAAGTTACCCGATGTCCATGAGTTTGCCCGGAGGCACATTCAAATTAATAGTAACAGAAGGACAGCTGGTGTGGGTGTACGACCCTCAAAGGAAGAAGGAATATTGCCCGAAGCTATAGAAATCTTGCAAAGGCCCGTACAGGAACCTGAAGCAGATAGATAATGTGGTCTACAGGATTTGCAGACAGGGCTCTCAGGCGAAGCCTAAGGTTGCCCGCATCGACCGACTAGCGCTGTACGAAGGTCCTGATGTTAGAGAGTCTGTTCGGAACGAACAGACTTAAGGAGGGGGCAGTGTTACGCACTGCAGCTGGCGACGGGTAGGCTGTCCGGTCATGTGGATGGGGAGGGGGGCAACTCGACCCTACCCTGTCCCTGGAACGACGCGCTCGCTGCCCTATTGGTCGCCTTCTGGGAAGCCCATGAATACCAGACAGCGGCGAAACTGGCTGGCGTCTCAGGCCCTCCTCTTCGTTCCGCTGAAAAAGCCGACACCTGTAGGAGGCGCACTAATAATCTGGGCATTAGGACGCTCGGCGCAGCGCGCGAGTTACAGAAAATTCTGGGTGATGGAATACGACACGATATCTGCTGCCACGGTCCAGCGGTCAGCAGTCTTTGGCGAAGGCCATCTAGCTGAGTGCGGGCACGAAGTGATTTGCTACGACTGCGGACGAGGTGTTCGCGGTTTGAATGTACGAGAGGGCGTTTAACCCAACGAGTGAAGCCTACTGTGCATGAGGGCGCTTGGATAACTCTAGAACATTGCTGACTGGCGGACATGGACTAAACTGAGGTGGGACTGAATGAACATGTGATACAGATTTTATTGTAAATTTTGAAACTTTTAATTATGGGCACATAATTTATAGAATAATCTAATAGGTATATACACTGTTTATTGGCACTGATTCTTAATTATTTAATTTCATTGATTTATTTGAGGTAATTATAAATTGTATAAATTGAATTCATTGATTGTAAACAGCAAGTGACATCAATTTATTGTTAAATGTTGTGTCGAGAGAATTTTGTTTGTAGTTAATGTAAATAAAATTAGATATCTATAATTAATTATTTTATTTAATTAAAACCTCCACTCCTTAAGGCGGATCAGGCCCCGCCATCTTAGATTATTTATTTTCGGCTACTCCCCGCAAACGGAGATTTTGTTTGGTTATTTTCGGACGACATGACATAGGTTATAACTTAATGCGTTTCCTGAAATCTATTCACTTCGACTGCCGCAGCTATTATGAGCTGTGTAGTCGCTCCCATCAAATGAACAATTATTTCCCTCGGCTGTTACAAGTTAGAAAATATCAAATGTAGTGAAGCTGTAACAATTCGAGAAAATTAACGAAAGTATTCGTCATGCTTTGTCGTGGCAAAAATTGTAATGCACTTCCTGAAATTGAATTTGGGGCGAAAAATCTATAAATATAATTCGACAGGGACTGACCGCCCTTTACGATCTTGGCTTTAGTCCACTTAAATTATAGAGAGAAATTGTAACAGTAATGACCTTCAAAGCACATACGCGAATGCGTATTAATAAAAAATTGTAAAGCTAATAACTGTTCACAAAATACACTAGGCATGTTTTAAAAAACACGTAAGTCTAGACGGAGATTTTTGGACATTCGCCATTGATATGCAGATGTCTGTCATGGAAAAACCGGACTGAGCACGGAAAAAAAAAAAAAACTTAAATAAGACAAGTAACCTATGGATGAGAAAATTAATATATGTATACAATACGAAACATTTCCGAGAAGGAACGGAGACAAAAACAGAACAGCAACTAATTACGAAAAATATATGTTCATATACATGACCAACGGAAAACACATAGAAAACAACACTGGCTAGAAACTTACTAGAAAAAGTTAGGACAATGCTGAAAAATTAAATAGAACGAAAATAGAACAACACAAGAAAGAAAGGCACTAAAACACAGCAGTTTAATGAGACGTGACAGAATAGAAGCCAAGTATGGTGTAGTGAAGAATATGTATGCTTAAAGCCGGAAAATTCCATGAAGTAATCGAGTAAAATAAAACAAGACAGTAAGCTAAATGCGGAATACTTAAATACTATATTGTATACGGGAAAACTATATACGACCAACAGACTGCGTGTACCTATGGGACTTCCAGCGGTGACGCTATTATTTTATTGCTAGAAGATCTGTAGGGAGGTTCAAAGCATGCCTCCTTAGTAGTTTTGTAACTATCTGACGCGTATATTCTGAGATACTGCGCTTCGAAAAAGCCGCGTTTAACAATTTTGGAGTGCTCTGAAATGGCGTTTCTAATGTACGCGACGATTTTGAAAACACTCAACAGCCTTCGTCCGAAGTGAGTGATCTTTCCGTAGATCAGCACATTAGACGCACGTTCCACCGCTAGACCATGTAACACGGGATTGAGTATATGTTTTGTTAGCATACTCGTTATTGGTTGATACGCGTCTGATGGTTTGTCTCATAAACTGTGCTCCAATAAAATTAGATATTCCATTGTGCATGTGGTTGAAGATTAACTTAACCTCAAATGAGTTCGCGCATATTCCCGATGTCGGAATAATACGCATCTTCATCACAATTGAAAAATAATTGATCATTATAATACTAATTGTTAACAACTGTACGAAATAAAGGGCATTACAACTACAAAATCTCGCACATATTTGCAGGCCCTTGAATAAATAAACCGGACCGCAGAGCACTTGAAGGGGCCGCGGTGGGGTAGTGGTTAGACTACTCGCCTCCCACCGAGGCGAACCGGGTTCGTTTACCGGCGGAGTTGCTTTCGGATCCTCGCATGTGGGAATCGTGCAGGACGATGCCCTCCGGTCGGCGGGTTTTCTCGGAGATCTCCCGCCCTCCCCGCCGCCTCATTCCGGGGAAAAAAGTTTGGTTGAATCAAACAAGATTTGTTTGATGGAACCAAATTATTTTGTCGTTCTCATTTGGTTGCCCCGAACTGTAAGTTTTGGTTGGCGCGACCAAATATTTGCTTGGCTACGCGTAGGTACATTGAACCATTTGGGCCGATATAAGAAAAGTTTATAGGTTCGACACGATACCTGCGCCCGAACGCTACGCCTTAGTAACCTCGGCTAATGCGACAATTGTTAACGCTGGGAAGCTTATAAATAGATACACTCCAAATATCGGGAAACGTGTTGCAAAAAAATATTTCAAGTTTTACAGCTTTACGTGACAGTTTCTCGTTGCATTGTTTTACTAATGTGTTTATACGATTGTTAACCATCAATATATGCACTAACAAACACGGTTACTATCATATTTGTCACAAAAATACAACCAAACTCTTGAGCTGTATTTTCGAACGAAGGCAGTCAAATGAGTGGCCAAGCAAATATATACAGTTTATTCAACAAGATATTCTGTTGACAATCTATTTTTTTGTTACTTTTCAAATCTTGTTTGCTCAACAATATATTATGTCAACGCAGCTACATATATATATATATATATATATATATATATATATATATATATATATATATATATATATATATATATATATAGAGTGCATACTCAACAATTCGCTTCACCCTCATTGGTTCCCAAGACCTCGAAGATAAGAGCCGACCCGATCACTCCACGCCACAGAGCACTAAGATATGAAGTCTGACAATCTCCAGCCGCACACGCCAGCAAAATGGCGTCAATGGCCAGCAGGATGTCGGAGACGAATCAGCGCCTGGTATCCCACTCGCCATGAGGCATCCCAGCTATAGGCTGTTCACGGTAAAGTGAGCATTTTTAAGGGCCTTAATAATTTTTCCTTTCACCCAATTTCCATCTTCATGCTACTTTTTATTACAAACATTGGACTGCGACCAATAAACACAGTGTATACATTTCACCACCATCAAAATGTAATACTCGAGGCTGCAATAAGATATATTATTTAGCGGTCAGTACCTGTTGCGAGAGGTTTAAAAAGTGCTCACTTGATCGTGAACAGCCTATAATATGGACTCACTTCACAGCACGCTGTAGTCAGTCGGACAAGAGGCACGTCCTCGCCCACATCAAAAGAACCGCCAGATCAGTTCGTCCCTGCATACCGATCTGCTCTGGACCGGAACTAGAGATGAGCTTCACTAAAGTCGATTCTACTCAGGTTAGAAACAACTGGGAGAGTTTGGCATGGGAAATTTCCCCCGCTAGGTGCGCAGTGTTCCAAAGAGGTATCTTTTAATTATAATTTTCGTCTACGTGGATAATAAAAGAGAATAATTCTACTTAGTTATTATGTTATTTTATATTTGATTTATGATTACTACAATTATTTTGTTTTTTAATGTAGGAAATAGAGAAAATCCGGTACCCGTGCGACACTAGCGCTTACCTAGCGGCGGTAAATTTTACTTGCCAAAACTAAACGCATTGAGTTTCCCAACCTGAGTAGAACTAACCTTATTACCTTAACAGATGTTTTCAAGTATCTGTGGCAACTGTTACTGAGAGACACAAAAATATACATCTGTGACTTATATAAATATAAAACACAAATTTAACAGTGGCGGTGATTGCATTATCAGTGTTAATTTGAAAACAGAAGTATTTCAGTTAAATTAATAATAATAAAGGTTTCCTTTGTGGGGTTTAGTCATTTTCCGTGGTAATTTTTTCGCCACTGAAAATTTTCGTTTTGTCTACAAAATATTGGATGCTAGTCATTAAAATAAAACTTTCAATTACTAAGAGAGATGCAAGATCAGGCGCTGTTGGCGTACCCAACTGAATGTTATGAATTTTATATTTGCCAAAAATAACTTTGGCCTAAAAGTATATATAAAAATATAGTATTTTATTTATTAGCATCCAATGTTTTGTAGACTAACTATAAAAATACAGTAGGTCGGAGCCAAACCAAATGAATTGTGGAAAGAGATTTATTAACGTTTTAAACTGAAGCTTTCATAGCGCATTGAATATTTGTTTAAAGGCAGTCAGTCGCCAGCTCTTGGTAAACGTGCAATGCTAGCTGTGACGCCGCCACATGTCACAGGCTATCTGAAGTAAACTGTGACAAAAGAAGCTGCTTCGCTTGCCACAGTTCGTTCCACAAGCTGTGGAACCCGTCAGTGTGCGATATCTCAATCACAGATATTGCAATGACCTCGTCGCCGATATATCAGTGACAAGGAAATATCTTCGACAAAGTAGCAGGCTACGATTTATCGGCCGTCTCCGGCCGGAACCGTTGTTGGCGACCGTGGCATGCGACAACCTGCGTGCCGGAATTGTCGGAGCGCGTGCGGGAATAGTCGTGGCGGCGCGATAACTGCGGTACGCCGGTGCGCACACGTCAGCGGGTGGCGATGCGTAGGGAACAGCCACACGTGTTCGCACGCATGCGTGCAGGAGACGATGAAGGGGGGGAGGGATGATGAAGGGGGTGAATCCAGGTACCGAGGGGGGGGGGGGGGAGAATGAAGGTTGGAGAGCAGCAACGACTGAGGGGTGAAGCCCCGCTGGGCTCGAACAATACCCCAGGGGTGGCAAAACTTTCGTCGTACGCGCAACGGAAACTTGCACGCCACTGCGGACTATACGTAGAATTTCGCGAAAATATTTCACGGCCAGTTGTATTTCAATTAAGCGTATCATTTTGAACATACTCCATTGCTACGCTATATCGTCACAGGAAACCAAGTTTACTGTGGCGACATACTGGCAATGGAGTACGTTCGAAATATTTCACGTAATCGTCCACCCTCATTGCGAGAATCAGATGTGTTTCCTGATTGGCTGGTTTGCGTGATACGCGTCTTACGTATCTGCGAACGAATCACAGAATTACAGTGTTGAAGTTATTGCCCAGTTATTGCCCAGTCAAGCAAGAAAATACCATCTCGCTAAGACGTACCACCAATAAGCAAAATAAAACTTCACGTACGCCCTAATGGATTGAAATCTAACATGTGCAGAAATCCTTCCGCGATATCCGTGTTGTCCCTGACTATAGCAACGCTGTTCGCGGTATCTTAACACATTTTCAAACAAACCTTTGAAAAATCACCCCATGTAAGAGTTTTTTTGTTTCCTAAATACTGTATGCCATGTATCGCAAGCATTGTATACTTCTGTAAGCGTAACAGTGTCTCATTTTTGGTTAAATTGAACTTTAAATGATATTTTATATAAAAATTGAAATATTTTATTTACAATTAATATAAATAAAAAAAAAAACAGGCAAATGCCAAGTAAGGTATTGTTCTCATGCAAAAAATTGTTAACTGAGTGAACACGAATTCAGAACTTCGTTCCTTAGGTGTAATTTGTTGCGCGTGGTCAGAGACCCCGAGAAATTTGCGGGTTCATTTTGTGACAAGCTAGAGTTCAACACATTTTATATAACTTTTGCCATTGATCTTCACGGTGTTTGACACCTCCTGGAGAACGGTGTCCAATTGTCGCCTTCCGCTGTGACAGCAGACAACCAATGTGCTGTTGATATCGGCATATTTGTACATAACACTGTAGAGTCTAGCCTGCAGGTCATTGAACTCGCGAATTTCTTGGGTCTCTTGTCATGGGGTTTAGCTTTGTTAGCATGAGGCGGAGGCATAGTCTCAAAGTAGAACTTTAGCAGGACTTCAAAAAGTTAGAAGTAGCCATTAAGGGACTATAACATAGGGACACCTGATTTCCGCGAAAATATTTCAGGACAAGTTGAGTCCCAAAACACTTTAATTCAGAACCACATTCGTGAATGGATCATTGAATTGTCACGCATATTATCTGTCTGCCCGCGAATCACGGACGGTCAGTATCGGAGAAACTTAATTCTGATTGGCTCACTCATGTAATAGACACTATTCACACACATACAAGGGACCAGTAGCCAAATGCAGACTGAAAATTTTCACATAGGATATTGAATTCTAGCCTCCCCGTAAATATTTTCGCGAAAAACAAGTAGCCCTAACTATACACCATTCATAGGGTTGATGGATAGGGACCTGCAAAATTCGCGTTATTTTCTGGGTGCAGACTAAACTGCAAGACGTTGTATGCTGGGTTGACTTCTGCCATTGGTCGACAACTTGAGTGGCACGTTGTGATGACACTTTCAGCCAATAGGTAAAGCTGAACGGATGAACAGCCAATCTACAGTGAAGCGATCACACAGCATAATGACGCCGTACATGTGCCAGTAGCCAATGATATCACTAATTACTCTCAGTCAGTTAAAGGTCGGTGAACTCTAACATGCCTCGAAATAATAACGCGAATTTTGCCGGTCTCTAATGATGGAAAATCGCGAAAATGGTTTGAGCCAACATATCTTTGATAACACTATAGCTGGTTTATCCTTACATGATTGGATGACTAAGGTTTTGACTCTGCTAACGTCTTTGCAGGCAAATCATAAACGTCATCCTTTAGAGAATAAGAAACCCCATTGGTGCAGTTAAATGGGATAGTGAAATTAAGAAATTTGGGCGTCTCTTAACAGCGAGGTCTTGAGAGCCGATGAGGGTGATTGAAGTGAACATGGAGCGGCGCCGAGAAAACGCGCCGACCAATCCGGCACGATTCCCACTTGCGAAAAACCGGTGACCCGACCGGGGATTGGACCCGATTTGCCTTGGTGGGAGGCGAGCGTGCTAATCGCTCATCCACCATGGGCCCCCAAACGAGATAGGAGCGCTCCATACATGCAGGGCAGCTAACGAGGGGTGAAAACTTTCGGATGTGTGTACAGTAGGTTGAATCCTAGCAAACAGTCAACTTTTCCTGCGATAAACCATCACCTGTAAATTCATTTACCATAGGTAGGGACACCAGGGGCACTGTAATATAACGTTTACTGTTTCGATGTAAATATATTTATCGTGTTACTATCTTTAGGAAGCGAAACGGTGTTTTCTAACTAAAAAATGACGACTTGGAGGTCTTTCGAATGCTCCGTTACTGTCTTTATGTAGAAACGCGCTAATAATGTGTATTTATGATCGACAGCGGAAAGTAAATGAACGACATATAGAGGCTAATTCAATAAAAATCACCCTCCACATTGAAAAAAAAAACGCTTTAAAATGGCCCAAACAAGACAAATACGATCGTCTTTTTAATTTCCGCACAAATGAAGGGCACCAAAAATATTTCAAAAGTTTATTTCATTTTATGTTAGCGATATTCTCCAAAAATTCACTGATAACCATCAGATAACGGAGTCAGTCATAGATAAGTGCTGTTATCTCGTAGTGCTTAAAATTTACTAGGCCCGTATGAAAATTTGTATTATAAAAGAAGTAATACATTTTTTCTTAAGTGTTATTCGGAAATATTTTAAGACGTAAATTGCATTTATGAATGAAGAGTCACGATAAACAAAATATGTGGCACAAGGCACTCTGTAATAACAGGAACATATAGTTCAATGCAGCAGATTGTTTATATAAGAAGATAGGCCGCAGCGTTGCCAAACCTGTGAGAAGTCACACAGGCAGCCATAAAGAGATGCGTAACAGTGGATTGGAGAGATTTCGGCGTCTCTTAGCGTCCAGGTCTTGAGAGTCGATGAGGGTGAAGCGAGGTGAGTATGGAGAGGCGCCGGAATGCACGGGCTGGGGAAACGGGAGATCCCCGAGAAAACCCGCCGACCAGCAGTATCGTGCGGCACGATTCCCACGTGCGAGCGAGAATCCGGGAATCGAGCCCGGTTCGCCGAGGTGGAAGGCGACTAGTCTGACCCCCACACCACCACGGCCCCCGAGGTATTAAGTTGCCCGACTACTGAGCCACTGTTTCAATCTCCTTCAGGGCGTGTCTGATGAGCGGAGGTGCAGTGACATATGTGAAACGAACTTATGCTTGTGTGATGCCTAGCACGTTACCAAATTATAATGCGACATGATAGGGTCGTTATAGGTGGTTCACGGTAAAGTGAGCACTTTTTAAAGCCCTGCTGCATTTTTCTTTTCATTAGATTTTTAACTTCCTTTCACTCTTTAATATAAACATTGCTATCAGACTAATGAACACAGCGTAAACATTTTACCACCAAAAAATGTTAACGTCTGGAGCTGCAATAAAATCTGTTTATTAGTGGTTAATGCCTGTTGAAAGGGCCTTAATAGTGCTCACTTTACCGTGCACAGCCTATACATATGTGATGAGTCATTTACTGGAGGGTCTGAGCACATCCACCGCCAGGTACGACGAACTAAAAGTATAGGCTGTTCACAGTAAAGTGATCACTTTTTAAGGCCCGCTGAATTTTACCTTTGTGGCAAATTTCTATGTTCCTATCACTTTTTAATATAAACATTCCCTTGTGACAAACAAACGCAGTGTATACTTTTCTTCACTCCCAAAAGTTAATGTCTGAAGCGGTAATAAATTATATTTATTAGTGGTTAATGCCGGTTAGATGGGCCTTACTTTTCCGTGAAGAGCCTAAAGGTTGACTGTTCGCTCAACTCTTGGAGCTCCAGCCCTATTGGTCTTTGGATTTCCACTTATCATCGCCCTATTGACCCATATTGCGCCGGACAAACTTACCATACTAACAAGTTTCATTACTGACTGGAATTTGATCACACTGAAAAAAACGCTTTTTCTGCTGGAACACATGATTTGTTACCACAAAAAATAAAGTTTTAAATGTGAACCACTGAAAAGCAGGCTTTACACAAACATATTCGCGTGTGGGAATCGTGCCGGACGATGCCGCTGGTCGGTGGGTTTTCTCGGTGATCTCCCATTTACACACCCTCCTCCCTTTGCTGTTCCATATTCAACTCGCTTCACCCTCATCGGCTCTCATAAGACCGCGATGTTAAGAGCCGCCCAAATCTCTTCACTCGCTCACAAACACAATTTTCGTTTGAGCCATATAGTAATGGCCATGTCAACCTTGCGTTGTCGTTACATTGCTGTAGTTTAGTAGACGTCTCTCTGGTTATGCCAGTTACACTCTTAACTCTGTCAGTCAAAATAAATATAAAATTGTAGGTGTTGCAAAAAAAAAAAAAAAAAAAAAACTAATATTCTGCTCGGAACTTTACCGATATTCAAGAGTAGCTTTGTCTTACATCGGGGCGAACAGAAATCTATCTGTGCTTTATGTTACTGGCAGCAGTGGTTTATGAGGCTACGGGATATAGTCTCAGCAGCAAATGATGTCCCCTACACGTAGGCAAGCTTTCTCATTGGGTAGTATGGTGTATGTTCTGCTGTGTACAGTTCGCACCATCCAAGTCAATTCATATGCAACGTCCCAGATAGATGAGACTGTGACTAAAAGGGTTAAGAAAAATTACGCTCTGAAAAAATGGTTATTTGTAAATCAGGGAAATGTAACGAATCTTTCAAAATTATATCAACTAAAAAATCATTAAATTAGGACGGCCTCGAGACACTAACCTGCTCAATGCCCTTCGCCGTACGACCACTAGTATTATGGTGTTTAGATTAATTGCGACAGGTAGGTTTCGTCAAGTGGCGATAAGGACCAGAATACATCTCGTGGGAAGACTTGAGGTTAGTGCTTGGTACAATCACAACACTTTAGAATGAAATTAAACGGTTGCAGGAGGACCTTTTGTTCAGCTGTAGTTTCGTAACTGCGGAATATATTGGCTTACGAGTGTTTACGTCGGGCCAACAGTTGCTTACTGAAAACTACAATATACGGCAGAAATCCTTCAATTGTTTTAAACCTTTACATTTGTTACGAAGCAACTGTTCTTTAATATGAACAAAAGCAACTCAAAAATGTTTATTTCTTGGCTATAAAGAAAGGTTATGTTGCCATAAATCCAAATCGTATAAAGAAAAAAAATCTATTAACAGCAAATCTGTGTTTGTGTAATCTTTTCCTTAAATTGAAGCAATATTACAGAAAATTTTCAATTGATTTTTTTTAGAGTGCAACAAATCGGCTATATTACTAATTCCCCCATTACAGTGACTTGATACATTTAACGTGATATACAGTCCATCCATACAGGGTTAACCTGGAATCCAGCTACAAACTTGAGATGATTTAAAGATGAACAACTCAGTATTTTGTGACATAAAGTGGAAGCCAGTTCCATGGTTGGTGAAGAAATTTGATCGATGGCAACATAAATAGCAACATAAGGGTGTAAAAACAAAACATTGAGAATGGGATGAACGCCCCCGTCCAAGGTCAAGAAGCGAGGGAGCAATACGGGCGACACTAACACGCACTTCTAGCGCCTCATCGCTCCTACGCGCAAGGCGTGCAGTGTTTCCGTCTTAGCTCCGTATTATGTTAATTAGATCTATAACAGTGGGGTTTTATTACACGCGATGAAAGCTCACAGATTAAACTACGCCCGTATTTTTGTACTTTTCTCTGGCCGCTCAAGGAAACCGCACAGGCAAGCTTTAAAAATGCGATATTTGACCATTGTAACGATTTTTTTTTCTATGATTGTACTTATAAAACAAAAGTAAAAAATAAATAAAGGCATAGATAATTGTTTTTTATTTTTCTGACAAAAAGTCATTTTCGCAGAACATTCATTTCCAAGATATGCGTATTCGCGCAAAAAAAAAAAACCATTTCACAAAAAATGAGAGGGCCCATCTCACTCTTAAGAAAGTATACAATTATATAAGCAATACAAAGTGTAAAGGACAGGACTTGTGGAATAGGGCAGCGATTGTAAAATACTGAAATGAATACATTTACAAACTAGCTGTCGAGCAGAGACAAAAATCACAAATACACGTGTCTTTTTGTACCCTGTACTCTCCACACGATCTCGCATATCGCACTGGATGCATTAAACTCAGTGGCGGCTCCAGAAATAATTTTAAATGATGGTACTGAAATTATGCAATACTGCACTGAAGATGCAGCGACCTAACAAACGTCTAAACACACCCGGGTTTCCACTTTCAGTAGTTTCATCATGATTCCCAAGACTCTACTAAAAAAATCCACAAAATGTAGCATTTATTGTAGATATTATGTGTTTATTATATCTACTAGTTCATCGTGTTTATCCACTGTCCTTCGTTATATCTCATCTATCTGATTTCTTATATTTACCTGGCCGAGCATTACCATTTTCATTTCATTTTGCAAATGCCATTTGTTCCCTAAATTATTTTATAACTTATCATTCAAATATTTTAGGCCGACAATACCAGCATCACGTATCGTCAGAACAAAAAAAAAATACAACACAAACAATAAAATGGGGTTTTATAATCGTAGCCTTCTAACCAAATAACTTTATGGATAGCATGTAATGTTATTTTCAAATATATTCACAAATTCTAAAGCCGTGAAAATAATACTGCAACAATATCCGTACATAATGCGTTACGTCAGAAACCAATCGCAGACGACACGCACCTGCGATCTATCGAGCCGTTGAAACACTGTGTGAATAGCGAGGGCGTAGGCGGCTTGTGCCCCAAATCTACTCTGCACTTCGGCTATTTCCGACACGTCTCGTGTACCTTCGGCAAGGGGAAAATATACAGCAGCGTGGGCACAGACCACCTGCGCCCCAAAGCTCCAAGGAGACACTATTCGCAGCCTTGTAATACAGAATTTAGTGACCAAATACGCTACTTTTACACTTAAATAATGAAAGAAATATCTCTAAAAGAGCACTTATTTGCTGGGGCATGTTACATTTAATTTGGGAGGGCACGTTCCCCAGCACACGTTGTCGAGCACCGCCCCTGATTGAATTCGCTCTTCTCCTTTGACATCACCGCAAAAACCAGAACTACAGAAAAAGCATCTAGCAGTTGTGTCATCACGTTGAGTGCTCAGATGTCATCTTCAGTTCGAGCTAGAATTTTAACTGGGGCGAAAAATAACAGTCATTAGTGAAAACAATAGACTATGACCTCTTCGAAACGTTTGCCCTCTTTGATTTCTCACTCCAGTTACCACCCTTCTTTGTCAGAACATTCGCCTTTCTCTGAAGTATAAAGACGGTAAGGGAAAATCGAATGTCCTGACATAGATGTGCGGTTTCTAAAGTCAATGCTTACATCATGCACTCTCAACGTACCAAATTTGGTTTATAATCTGTTAAACTGTTTCCGAGATACGATGGAAAAGCTTTATTTTTTCAATGTACACTATCTTACAAAATGGCGGACAAATTATATTATATCTTCGTAATTTCAATGCATATATCATGCACCATCAACGTACCAAATTTGGTTTATAATCGGTTGTAGAGTTCTCGAGATATAACACAGTGCCATAAATATAAAAATTACCGCCATTTTGAAAATAAGTATTCGGCTTGACCAAAACTATAGAACTCAAGTGTCATTACTAAATACTACATGTGGGCGTAGTTTGTTGAATTTCGGTTGGCTAGTTTAAAAGTTAATAGAGGGGACATACGTTCCAGACAGATATTCGGGTGACTTTATAAAAGCCTATCTTTCCTTCGGAGAGTAAGCATTGAATGCATGCATCCAGCGATGTGGAAGTTGGAAACTAACTAACTCGATTAGTGTCACTAAAATAATCATTGATCGCTGTAAATAAACAATTTATTAAAACTATATCGCACGTAACTAAACGTATTATTTCGTTGACACACTGTGAAGTTATTTTCTCTTGCACTAAATATTTGTATAACACGCTGAAACAATCGAATATTTGTTTGGAACGAACGAAATTTTTTTAAATATATCGTTTCGCTTGTAAAGAAGATTAATTCATTTTAATTAAAGTCAGTTATTTATCGCGAAAAAGCTTACTGTTAGTATTCAACGTACTTTACGCGCGTCCGACAGCATTCTTTCGTTTTTGGCGGTTATGTATCTATGAGGTTATCTTCTCATGTCATTGGGTAAATGATGATTCTGATGCCAATAACTAGGGATGCACGAATTTCGCGATAAGATTTCCGCTCATGCTATATTTCAATACCCTACTAGCGTGCCAGCAGTTTCCTTTTGCTTATTGGCGGCGTGTGTCTCTGAGAAGCATTTTCTTAGTTGACTGGCCAATAAGAATTAAGTTACTCCGATACTGCACGTCTCTGGTTCGGGGACATATACATTTAACACGCGTAACAACTAGATCACCCAATCACAAAAGTGGATCTGAGATAAAGTGTTTTGAAATACAACAGGTCGTGAAATCTTTTCGCGAAATTCGTGTGCCCCTAGCTACAGGACTGAAAGTTAGTGATTTCACTGCAGAGAACTTAGTCGAGTAAATTAATTGACACTAAGTCGATAAGAGATAAACTTGCTAGACTGCTGTGGATTATACGTCGGCTCGAAAATTATTTCGCAATTTCTCAGTGTCTGAACCCGTGCTGAGAAAACTACGCGATCTGGAAGGATACCGCGAGGAAAGAGTGCATAAGCAGTATTGTAGTTAGAAGCTTCTGGGGGTTGCTATAAGGCGGAAAGTATGGGCAGTGATATTACACTGCCGTCTGCGGTACTCATGAACGTGTTAACTAGGAAGGAAATCAAGTCCTTCATATATTTAGGTGCACAATAAGTACGGAACTGCAAAACTCGCGTTTTATTCTGGTCGACTTCTGCCATTGGTCGACAACCTGAGTGGCACGTGGCGACGACGCGTTCAGCCAATAGTTAAAGCTGAACAGATGAACAGCCAATCTACAGTGAAGTGATCACACAGCGTAATGACACCGTACATGTGCCAGTAGCCAATGATATCACTAATTACTCTCAGTCAGTTAAAGGTCGGTGAACTCTAACATGCCTCGAAATAATAACGTGAATTTTGCAGGTCTCTAACAATAAGTCAAATGGCGATTACATTATTTTCGTCACAATTAAAAATTCATTAGAATTTCAAACATGCAAGTGTTTTTATTATTTTACGCACAGGCAGAGACCTGAAGAATTCGCGGATTCATTTTAGGTCTAGCTATAATTCAAAATACGTGCGTTTATATAAGTTTTGCCATTGGTCCACTAGGTGTTTGACACCTCCTGGAGAATGGTGTCCAATCCTCGCCTTCCACTGTGACAGCAGACAACCAATGTGCAGTTGATATCGGCATATTTGTACGCAAGCTTGTAGAGTCTAGCCTGCAGGTCATTGAACTCGCGAATTTTTCCGGTCTGTAGCTGTAAACAAATACGGTCATCGCTGTTGGCTATATGACTTCGACAGTTGTGTATATCTGGGATATTTATAACCTATTCGCAGTAAAATGTCCACTTTTGAAAACACTGCTTGTATGCACGTTGTGTATTAATCTGCCATATGTAAAATTAATATAGCCATGGGTCTCATCACTTTATTAGCGCGTCGGTCAATCGAAACTGCTAAATTCTTAGAAAGTATATATTTTACAATTGTGCTCATTTTTACTCGTCGATGCATAAAATATCAACAGAAACTGAGAGGAATAATTTTGTTATAACAAATAGTTACCTCGCACTTTCTATTCGACATTAAGCTATGGAACTATTTACCATCCATCATTACCAACTTTACTGGACGCATGTTACTATGTGCGCCTGTTTTATATGCAGTCATGGGCAGTGACAATTTCCAAGGTTCATTTCAAAAGTGTTCACTTTATCGTGAACAGCCTTTAATAAGCGGTGTAGCTCATCTCTTACAACTGGTTGCACCAACATCTTACCCTATCCAAGATCGAATGATCCTAGTTCCGAACCAGGATCCAGTTTGTTATTGGTTGCAGTGTAGAAGTGTTGCACCAACGAAATTTCATGTTTCTGGATCTCCGACTCGTCGATCTTGGTTCCAAAGTGAGAGATTGAGATTAAGTATGAGACAAATTTTGCTATTGGTTCGTAGTATGTGACGTCATGGAAGTATACGTATTTGTCACTATAGATAGAACTAGATGTGCAATGTTTTAAGTGAATTATTGTTGTACGAATTTTAATGAATAATATTCAAGTGCGTACAATGTTTTCCAAGAAATTTCCCAAGAAAACAATGGAACGTAGTCCTATCTGTTGGCGTATTTTCAAACTACATTTGTCGACGATGGCTGCTGATCTCGGATCGAGATTTCGAACCGCCAATTTCGGCGGTTCGAAATGAACTTCATCTCCATCTCCAGTCGAGCTCTGAACTCGAATGGTGCAAAAAAAATGTTCTGTGCCGACCTTAGATCCGATCTCGGATCGAATTTCGAACCACGATGGTGGAACCGGGCATTAGTGTGCTCTCTAGTAGTCAGTCTAGTCGGCGTCGGCAGCGCGAAGAGGGAGTCGGGCTGGTGTGGGGTCGTGGTTCGGCCGTCGCTTCGGTTCCCAAGCACGGCCTAGTCAAGTGCGTCCTTGAGTCACGTGGCTATGTGATGTGGAAGTAAGGGGGGAGGGGAGGGGTGCTATTGATCGCGCCAGGTCCATCCACTGGACTTACCCTCGCGGTTATACCGCCGTGTCGCTCGTCATCGCCCGTTCGTTAACAAACTCTTTTCAAAGCCGGTTTTAAGGTGGATCAGTCCCCGCCATCTTGGATTTTCACTGTTTTTGTAATAAGTTCCATTTAAGAACATTTAATGGAAATTTTCGCACGATATAATATAAATAATAGGCCCTTAAGCTTAATCAACTTATTACATTTCAATATAATATATTATTTTTTCACTAGTGATTGAAGGCAAGAAATGAATTTTTTTTCTTCTTTTTTTTTTGTTTTGCTTTCGGTTACGGAAATGGACCTGGCAACAATAGTCTAGCAATATATGTTTTAGAACATGTGCAATATAATGCCATACGTTTTGTCGAAGCCAAAAATAAAATGCAAAATCTGTGATGCTATTTACGACGAAAATTCCGAAAATCCAAGATGGCGGGGACTGATACACCTTTAAAGGCCCTTACACAATTGAAAACGTTAACATTTGACTTTGCGTTTGCTTTCCGACAAGTTGTTTCTTATGGAGGTTGACACAATGGAACTGTCAAAGGTAAATTCAAGAACTCTTGACTTAACGATTTCGAAAAGTTGAAATTTAAATTCAAAGTCAAGCAGCCATTTTGCCGAGAATGTAACAGAGGTTATGTGGAACTGCGATTTTAATCTCGGTATATTAAACAAAGTTCATCTTAAATTAAATAAATGGAAACCATTATAATGTGAAGAGGAAATATGTGAATTGACATAATTTAATAAAGTAAACAAACAAGTTTTTTTGTTTTGAAATAAATTTATAATATAAATTTTAAGCCTATTTTTAAAAAAAGGCACGTAAAATGCATTCCTGGATAATATCATAATTATTTACATAACAAGATACACTTTCTTAACGAAGTTCGCAGAACCGATGTTCAATTGTCTGAACTCTGACTTTACAATATTGTATTGTGTATTGGTGGTTTCGTCACAGGAAAGGAAACGTAAAGTCAAATGCTAAAGTTTTCTATTGTGTAGGAAGCTTAAAGCGGATTCCCAACCGCCATCTTGGATTTATCGATTTTTCACCAAAGATTCTATTTCAGAAGGTGTATTGAAATTTTATGCACGAGATATCCGAAATAACAGCTTCCCAAACTTCATCGAACTGCCACAGCTTCGCTACATTTATTAATTTCTAGCTGGTAACCGTCGAGGCGAAATGCGAGATAATTTCTTGCGGACGATTACAAAGGCGACGATGTCAACAGTAATCAAGAAATACTGACCTCAGACAATGCACTAGGCAATGCCCTGTGCTCTGTCTTTCCAAAAAAACAACATGCTACAGAACTGTATTTCCAGAGTATGGGCAAAATTCCATAAATCAAAGATGGCGGGCGGGAATCTGCCATAAGGGCACTTCCTACCGGCTGACAGCTGCGACATTTAAATACGAAATCCCACGTTTAGGAACTTTCGCCTTAGTGTGTTAATTTTAAAGATCGGCGTTTCAAATAAAATGCAATCGTCACGATTTTTTTATAAGATCCCTACAGCGGATATGTTTCCATAACAGATATAGTCTGTTTGCAAGGAATTATTAAAATTTTGTTGGAAAAAAAGTATATATTACCTATTTATATTGGAAATATACGTTTGTAGGGATCTTCCACCTAAATAAAAAAAAATTCGTGAAGAATGAATTTTGTTTGCAACGCCTATCTTTAATATTAACGTACTGAGGCGAGATTTCCTTAACATAGAATTCCATATTTAACACTTTGTAGACTATGCTCGAGTGTAGCTCGGGTAAAGCTAATTTGTAAATTTCTTTGTTGTTCAGATCAAAACTCTCATGGGTGTGCAGTCTTTGTTCGGGTAGCGTGTAACCACGACTTCACAAGAACACAACAGGGCAGTAACAATGATATTGCTAACGATATAATCCGTTTTTATAGCCAATCACATGATTGCAAATCATATATACGATAAAGGACATTTGATCGGGTCAAATCAGTTCTGCTCTCCATTGGTTGATGACCGGCCAATAATGTAAAGTACAGGGTAGTGCTCAGTGTGGTATGGACAAATAGGACGATGGTGAGATCTAAAACAGACACCAACCAAACTGGAATTCTTGCAGTAGAGAATATAGGGGACTCGCTTCTAATTTGTACGGAACTGCAAAATTCGCGTTAGTTTCTGGTTGCAGACTAAACTGCAAGACGTTGTATGCTGGGTAGACTTCTCCCATTGGTCGACAACTTGAGTGGCACATTGCAATGAAGCTGTCAACCAATAGGTAAAGCTGAACGGATGAACAGCCAATCTACAGTGAAGCGATCACACAGCATAATGACGGCGATACAGATGCCAGTAGCCAATGAAATCACTAATTATGCTCTGTCAGTTAAAGGTTTGTGAATTCTAACATTTCTCGAAGTAAAAACGCGAATTGTGCAGGTCTCTACTAATTTGTCTGAAGTGCCAGTAAATGTGTGCAGACCTTAATGTGTTAAATTTCGCAGCTGCCATCCGGTTAGACAGTGCTGTTAAGAGACTGTCTAGGGTCACCTGTTTTTCGCGGAAAGATTGACGAGGAGGCTGTACTTCAATATCGTATGAGTATGCCCACTTGCAGTCTTCATTTCGCTATTGGCTGCTTGCCTTTGCGTGAAGAGAGCATACATCGGCGAGCCAACCAGAATTAAGTTTCTCCGATACTGATCGTCCGTAATTGGCGGTTAAACGGATAAGACGCGTAACAATTCAAATGATCCAAACTCGAAAGTGGTTATGATGTATAGTGTTCTGGAGTAAAACTTGTCCTGAATTATTTTCGCCTCTATAGTATCACCTTTCACACAGAAATTATTCATTTTCGTTTCACAACAGAAGACAGCCAGGTTCATCACTGAAATGTTTCATTATATAGCCTGTTCGCATTTTCCTCACACATTTATCTCAAACCTGTGAAAAATCACCCCATTTATGACGTGCTTCACTGTTTCCTAAATATGCCTTATATAGAGACCTAAAAAATTCGCGAGTTCAATATGACCTGCAGGCTAGACTCTACAGCCTTATGTACGAATATGTGGATATAAACTACATATTGGTTGTCTGCTGTCACAGTGGAAGGCGACAATTGGCCACCGTTCTCCAGGAGGTGTCAAACACCGTGTGGACAAATCGCTAAAGTTATATAAACGCGCGTATTTTGAATTCTAACTTGTCCCAAAATGAACCCGCGAATTCTTCGGATCTCTAGCCAAATATCACAAGCGTTTCGTAATTCTGTCAAGATAAATATATCGAATTTTTTGAAAGTTGCAATTTTTCTTATAAATTATATTATTAATATTAATATGAATAAAAGCAGGGAGAGACGAGGTGTGTTGGTGATGCCTAGTACGGAATAGTTCTAGTGCAAAATATGATTAAACTGAGTGTACACAAACGCGTTGCGTTTTCCATTTAGTGTAGATTTCTAAGAGTTAGCTAAGATTTGTTTGCATGAGGCG
This sequence comes from Dryococelus australis, assembly GCA_029891345.1. Taxonomy (NCBI): domain Eukaryota; kingdom Metazoa; phylum Arthropoda; class Insecta; order Phasmatodea; family Phasmatidae; genus Dryococelus; species Dryococelus australis. The sequence continues at coordinate 316,299,032 of CM057009.1, forward strand.
GAGTAATATCCTGGAAGTAGAACATTAGCAGTGATTCAGAAAAGTAGGAAGCAACCGTGAATGGAGTATTCTGGAATACAAATTGTCTTGAAATGTTTTGGCGAAAAACAGGTATCAATGGTTGCTCCCTGGTAGTCATTAAAAGTCGAGAATGAATTAATATAAAAAGTTTTTTATTGTATTTATTGTTGCCTAAATATGCATTATTAGTTCATATATTGTGTCTGTAAAAATAGGTCAGGTAATTAGGATTAAATAAAATAGGAATTCAATATGGCAGGTGACGCGGACTCATAAAGGGAAACCTCCGCCGTCATCATGGACTGTTTTCTATCATGTCTGTATTTTTAAAATAGAATATTCCAAATAACACCTTTTTAGAATTGTTACAATTTCTCTCTCAAAGGTCATCGAGCTAAACTAAGTTCATTAGGGATGGAGATCATAATTAAAAAAAAAAGAGTTAATTATAATTTCCTAATTTTCTTACAACAAAATTCACTTGACTCGACATCTCACAATAAATTGATATCACTTACTGTTTACAATGAATTACTTCAATCAATACAATTCTTATTTCCACAAAGATATCAATGAAATTCAATAATTAAAAACAAGTCCCAATAGACAGTGTATCAAAACCTATTCAATTATTTTATAAATTATGTTTTCTTATTTTACAGTTTCAATATTTACAGTAAAATCCGTATTACATGCCCATTCAGTCCCACCTCAATTTAATACATGTCCCGCTAGTCCGAAGTGTTCTAAAGTTCTCCGAGCGCCCTCATGCAGAGTAGCCTTCACTAGTCGGGTATCACGCCTTCTCGTCCATTCACATCACGAACGCTTCTTCCGCCGTCTTTCCGAACTATCCTTCGCTCCAGCGCTCGGCCAGATGTCCTCCTCCAGAATGCGGGCTGTCCAGCTGTGGCTTGTATTTATAGGGTCGTAGGCCATCACCCACAAATTTCTCTAAACACCGCGTTGCGCCGACAGTCCTAATTCCGAGACTATTCTTGCCCATCCGGTACACTTGTTGGCTTCTCCAGCAGGTGTAGGAGGGGTGGCTGTAACGCCAGCCATGTCTAGCCGCTGTCAATCATTCCTTGATGCTCAGGAGGAGGGGGTGAGGCGACCGCGAGCGTGTCTGCCTGGGAGAGGGGATGGTAGAGGTGGGCCACTCCTCACAGAGTCGGGCCACACATAACGGCAGCTAGCAGCCAGTGCGAGCTACATCACGTAACACTGCCTACTCCTTAAGTCTGTTTGTTCCGAACAGACTATCCAACATCTGGGCCTTGACAGTGCGCCAGTCAGTCAACGTGTAGAACTTGAGACTTTTCTTTCAAGGAGTCCCGGCAACAGATCTGGAAAGAAGTGTCACTTACACGTTTCAAAATTTGGTTAGGGCCTTCCCAAAATCCTTGGCACTGTGTTGTTCTGAAGGCGATTTGTTTCATACAACCACACTAGCCATCCTCCCTTGAATGCGTAGTCTGCAACTCTCGGACCACATCGAGTGTTACTCTTGATGCCACTAGACACTGCGATATGCTCGTCTCCTGTCCCCTGGCTGTCTTCCTTCTTCTGAAGATGCATATATGCAGCCCCGTCTGAACACTTGACTTCTCTCGTTTCCTCACCTGCATTAACTGTGGGGTGACTTCTTAAGCGGTCTGACCTTAGTATATTTGTTCTTCTTACTACCATATAGCTATATTCCTTCGTTCCCTTAGGTAGGACGTTACCAGTAGTTTCGATTGGACTGTGACTTGGATAGACATTACTGTGACTGCCAGTTCCAATTGTTCGTGCAGTTGTTCTTTACTCGGTTCCTGGATGACTAGTCTCGGGTGGCACCTCTGGACACCAGGCTCGTAAATATCCCTACTTTCCACAGATCCAGCATTCTCGGCTCCTCCGTCGACGAGGGATAGGTGTCGCAGCCTCTACGGAGTTCAGAAATTCCTCTCCAGCAGTCTCCAGTCTTCTTAACAAGCTCTCTGTCGTACTCATGTCTGGCTGCCGGGTCCAGTAGTTTGTCTGCGGGCACTGGATTCTCAAGTGTCCTGTCTGGCCACATTCCCAACATTCCCGATGCTTAGGTGGACCAAAACTAGGTTTCCTAGCACAGACTCTGGCAGCAATGTCTTTCATTGTGTCCTCCAACTTTCTCAAGACGTCCAGGATTCTCTCCATCGTCGTCACTGCACTGGGCAGCTACCTGTACTGCATTCCGGAACGTCACCTCCTGCTTCGCTGATTCTACCTCCAATGCTCGGGCCAAGGCTTCATGCATTCTGATTGGTGATGCCAGGAGTACAGCTCGGTGCACATCTGTATCCGTAATAGCATCCACGAAAATGTCGACTGTGATGACGTCTCGTGCCACCGCAGAGCACCCCTCTAAAGACAGCTATGTCAGATTCACGATGCCCGACACGTATCCTGCAGTGGTTCACCTGGTCGCTGGATGCGGCTTCGCAGTTGGGCATGAAGGGCGTGTCGCAGGTATCAGTCGCCGAATCGCAGCTCCAAATCCAACACCAATGTGGATTATTCTAGCCGACGTCCTTTTGGCAGCGACTGCTGTACCCTTAATGCTCGTCCCGTCAGTACAGCCGCCAGGTAGTATGCCCGCTGCTCTTCTGCCCAGCCATTCTGGGAGGCAACGACCTCGACGTGGTGTCGGTATTCGCGCGAAGATGTCTGCCCATTATAGGGGGCGGAATTAATTGTGATGCCTTTATCCACCCCTGGCTGAGACGTACCTACAATGCAGATCGGCTGGGCCTCCCCTGCGGTGGCTGCGACCTCTACCTTCTTCTCGCTGACCGCACTCGTCGGCTAGGTGCTGGCCAATCTTCTCGGCTTCTCTTCCTCTCCTGTATGTCGTCTTCCCTGTTGCTGTAGGAATTCTCGCCATTCCTTCTTGAGGGTGTTCACCTCCTGTTTTACTTCCTGCTTAACACTGTCCACTTTTTCACTAACACTTTCAAGCTTCCTTAACAATGTCCATCATTTCCTTCATGCTGTCCATCCTTTCATTCACACTGCCACTCACACTGTCAATTTTTTTTTGCCCACACAGTTTATTTTATTATTCACTAATTTGTTTACACCTTCTTTTTTTTGGTCTACATTTTCATTCACACTGTCTAACACTGTCTATTTCCTTGTAAAATACTTTGGTAACACTGTCTATTTTCTTTGTCTACTTATTCACTAACATTAATAATTTAACTATTAACATTGTCATTAACACTACCTACGACACTATCGATTTTACTATTTACATTTTAATTTACACTCTCTACAACACAATTTATTCGGCTACCCAGTCCTTCGATTAAAGCACGGACGGCTTCTATCTCCGCCGACATTTTCCTAGTTAGCATTCACAAATTTCTAAAGAATTTATGAGTGTATTACTGTAAATATTATTAAATTAACAAAATTATCATACAATTTAATATCCTAAATTTAATATTGATTAATATTATTTTTAGTAAAACGCCTTCACCACACTTCTGACACCAGTCTAACAATTTCTCTCTCTCGGAATTCATTGGGCTAAACCAAGTTCGTTAAGGGATGGAGATCTTAAGTAAATAAACGTGTTAATTATAATTTCCTATTTTTATTTACAATAACTACGAACAATATTCTCTCGACTCAACAACACACAACAGGTTTATATCATTTACTGTTTACAATTAATTACTAAATTACCACAATTAATAATTACTTCTGAGAAATCAACGAACTTAAATAATTAAAAATCAGTCCCAATAGACAATGTATCAAAACATATTCAATTATTTTATAAATTATGTATCCATATTCGACAGTTCCAATACTTACAATAAAATCCGTATTAAATCTGCATACAGTCCCACCTCAGTTTAGTCCATGTCCCACCAGTCCCCAATGTTCTAATGTTCTCCGAGCACCACAGTAGCCTTCAATCGAACGGTTTCACGCCCTTTCGAACATTAACACTGCAAACACCTCGTCCGCAGTCTTCGCCTCGCGGCCCGCACATAACTTCGCTCCCGCACCCGACTAGATGGCCTCCATCAAGACTGCTGGCCGCTGGACCGCTGCGGCATTTATAGAGACGTAGGCCATCGCCCAAAAGTTTCGTTAAATCCCGAGTTGCGCCGAGTGTCCTAATTCCCAGAATATACTTGCGCCTGCTGTACGTTTGTTGGGTTCTTCAGTGAGGAGAGGAGCAGGGACTGTGAGGCCAGCCAGTTTCACGAGAATACTCCTTCGCCTCCTGTACCAGTGTCGGCTTCTTCAGCGGGGAGAAAGGAAGGACTGTGACGCCAGCCAGTCTCGCCGCTGTCAATCATTCACGGGCTTCCCAGAAGGAAAGAAACAAGGCAGCGAGCGTGTCGATCCAAGGGCAGGGGAGTATCGGAGTGGGTAACCGCCCTCCCCCCCTTCAGCACCGGACTTCGTGTAATGGGAGTTCGCAGCTCGTGCCATCGGCACCTCATAACAATGTGTTTAACGTCTAGCTTGTTCTAAATTGATTTGGCGATATTTTTCAAGTCCCTACCGAATTTTGCGACAAAAGTTTTTACCTAGTTGTATTTTAAATCACACTCAAGCCCAATTTCATTACTGATTAATTTACTTGCTACGTGTCTTAGATGTTAGCACACCAATCACAATCGTTTCTGATTGGCCAGTCAAGAAAAAACATGTGTTCTCAATAGAGCCTGTGTCCAATAAGTAGGGGCAACTGTTTTTCGCGAAAAGATTTCAGGACTAGCTGTGTTCCACAACACTTTAGTTCAGAATCACTTTCGTCATTCGATCATTTGAATTGTTTCGCGTCTTGTCTCTCTGCCTGCGAATCACGGACAGACAGTATGGGAGAAACTTAATTGTGATTGGCTCACTCATGTAAACAACTTTCTTCACACAAAGACAAAACCGCCAATAGCCAACTGAATATTGCAAGGGTGCACATAGGATATTGAAGTCTAGCCTCAGCGCTGGAATGCACGGGTGGGGGAAACGGGAGATTCCCGACAAAACCAGCCGACCAGCAATATCGTCCTACACGATCCTGCTTGCGAACATCTGGGAGTGACCCGGCCGGGATTGGCAGATAGCTGAAAAATTCGCGAGTTCAATGACCTGCCGATTTCTCTTCGGCTCTAGTACTAGTTCTCTGCATACAGCGCTATTCGACACTTTATAAACAATGATGACTGATACTAAATGTGACTGAGCATACGAAACGAGCCATCTAGTGACGATTTCTCTTCGGCTCTAGTACTAGTTCTCTGCATACAGCGCTATTCGACACTTTATAAACAAGGATGACTGATACTAAATGTGACTGAGCATACGAAACGAGCCATCTAGTGACGATTTCTCTTCGGCTCTAGTACTAGTTCTCTGCATACAGCGCTATTCGACACTTTATAAACAAGGATGACTGATACTAAATGTGACTGAGCATACGAAACGAGCCATCTAGTGACGATTTCTCTTCGGCTCTAGTACTAGTTCTCTGCATACAGCGCTATTCGACACTTTATAACCAAGGACACTTTATAAACTCTGCAGGCTAGACTCTACAGTTTATGTAAAAATATGCCGATATCAACTGCGCATTGTTTGTCTGCTGTCACAGTGGAGGGCGACAATTGGACACCGTTCTCCAGGAGGTGTCAAACACCGTGTACACTGATGGCTAGAGACCAGAAAAACTCGCGGATTCATTTTGGGACAAGCTAAAATTCAAAACACGCGCGTTTTTATAACTTCAACCATTGGTCCACGCGGTTTTTGACACCTCCTGGAGAGCGGCATATTTGCACATGAGACTGCGGAGTCTAGCCTGGTCATTGAATTCGCGAATTTTCCAGTTCTCTATTAATAAGAAATGGTTCGTATGAAGAATATAATTACACAGACTGCGCACGAACGCAGTGCATTGTACGTTTGGTTTAACTCTGTCGACTTTGTAAAGCTTTGTTTGAATGAGATGGAGGAACATCCTGGAAGTAGATGGTTAACAGGGCTTCAGAAAAGTTGGAAGTTACCGTCGGTGGACTATACTTAGAGACCTGCAAACTTCGCGTTATTTTTTCGAGACGTGCTAGCAATCAGTGGTTTCATTGGCTACTGGCACATTTACGGCGTCATTATGCTGTGTGATCGCTTCACTGTAGATGAGTTCAACCTTTAACTATTAACGTGCCACTCAAGTCGTCGACCAATGGCAGAAGTGAACCCAGTCTTGCAGTTTATTCTGCACCCCGGAAAATAACGCGAATTTTTGCAGGTCCCTAAATAGTGCGAGTGTGGCGCGGTTGGCAGCGCTGGGCGACAGCTGGGACGCGGGGCAGGACAGGGCAGCCAACTGCTGGGGTTGAGCAGAGTGTTTGGGTGGAGGAGGGGGGGGGGGGGGAGCAGGTGTGCGATCAGCGATGCAGGCCGACAGCTGTCTCGGGCGGACACGCCTGGCCGCCTGCGTGCTCGCTCGGCACGCGCCGGGGCCACCCGCCCCGCGTGCTCGCGTGCGTGTCGCAGGTACACCCTCGCCTACCCAGCCGCAGGCTACACCGACCTACACGCCGCAGCGCTTCCCTCAAACCCACGGGTAAGGGACCAGAGAACTTCGTTGAGTGCAATGACCCGTAGGCTAGACTTTACAGTCATACACATGCTCTCGTATCGATAAAGGTTGTTCACGATAAAGCGAGCACTTTAGAAACGAACCTCGGAGAAAAGTCCCTGCTCCTGCCAGCATATATTTAAAAGGGCGCACTGAGTGACATTCGCCCAGTAAAGTTGGTAACGATGGCTGGAAGTTGTTCAATATTTTACGTCGAATAAAAAGTGTTAGGTAACAATTTGCGGTAACTGGGAAGTATTTCATTCGCTTTCTGTTTTTTTTTTTTATGCATCGAAGTGTAAAAATGAGCATATTTGTAAAATATTTACTTTTCTAAAAAATTTTTTTACATTTTCACTTGACCGACGCATGAATAAAGTAAAGAGGCCCATGACAATTTTAAAATTTACATCAGGCGGACGAATACACAACGTGCATAAAAGTAGATCATAAGCAGGGCTTTCAAAAGTGCTCCATTTCACAGTGAACAGACTATATCAATTGTTTATTGGTTGATTGTTGTGGTAGTAAGTTTCTGTGACACTGACCGTCCGTAATTCGTGGACAGGCATATAAGACGCGTAACCATTCAAATGATCTACCCCTAAAAGTGGTTCTGAACTAAAGTGCGTTGGAACTTGTCCTAAAATCTTTTCGCAAAAAAACAATGCCCTAGGTATAGTCCATTCACATGTACATAGGGATGCCGATTATAAATCTTTTTTCCAAAATTTTATAAATTGGTTTACAAAAAATCTATATTTGGATTGATATTCATGCTGTCGATTTTTGTGGGAATCGATACAATTGTTGTACGATCTTTTTCGATTCAATTGTATTGGATACCGTTCTCCAGGAGGTGTCACGCCGTCTGGACCAATGGCTGAAGTTATTTAAACGCACGTGTTTTGAATTCTAGCTTGTCCCAAAATAAATCCGCGAATTCTTTAGGTCTCTTCTGATAAGTAAACAAAGGATACTATTTGTTCGTCATGTATTGTGTAGTTTATTATATTTTAAAATATTTAATCGTGTAGTCTGGCGACACAGATTATTTACAACAGTAATGTCTATATCAAGTATAACAGGAATAAGCTTCGTTTTACGGTTTTATTGAAGCACTCCACTAAAACTTACAAAATATAATAATCACATTGGCCATAAAACTATGTTATTTACTTTACTAATAATGCTTGGGTTAATTAGTTATTTCATGTAATTTTTCGATGTTTACGAATTCGAACAAAGTCTACACGTGTTATTACTCCTCAATTATTTAAGATCAGAATTAGTGCAATGCTCTTACAAGTAGTAGCAAAAATAAAAAATAAAAAATAAATAAAAATCGATATTTTTAGCCCAATTTTTTTTTTAGCGGTATCGATATTGTGCGCCTTAATATAAATCGATCCACAGAATCGAATATTTTCCTTCAGATCGACATCTATACGAGTACTTCAAACTTTTCTCAAGGCCTGCTAAATTTCTACTTCCAGGCTGTTCCTGCGCCTCATGCAAACAAAGCTTAAGGTGGCCGCCTGGTTGAACGAATGTTGCACATCTAAGGCCTAACACCGTGGAGGCGCCTGAGGCGACCGAGACATGCGCATCAACTCTCTTGTCGCCTCTACGCGCAAAGCTCTGAACTGGCGCGCTGTCTTGCCGTCGATAACGAGCCTCTATGAGACTTTCTGCGGAGACCCCACCATTTTATGACGTAATAATAAAAATAGAGGTTTGATGCACGACCCTATTCCTTTTTTAATTTTTTTTTTGTGCCGGGAAGTTCATGCCTAAATATGACTGTGAAAACACCCGCTTGAGCCAGTTTCGCTAGCGCAAAAACCTGCTTTAGAAAGAGAGGGAATAACCGAAAAACGTATAAAGACGCGCAAAGACCTCACTCAGGCACGTTCGACGGTACAGAAAAAAAAAAAAAAGAGTTTTCTGGTGGCGATCTGCACAACGCTCGGCGGCCTACCCAGGCAGCCACCTTAACCTAAGTCTAGGGAATTTCACCAGAACGACAACTTGTGTGCACTCACTTTAATGATATAGTCTGTTCACTGTAAAGTGAGCACTTTTCAAGGCCCTCCCAACAGGCATTAACCAATAATAAATATATCTTATTGCAGCCTCATTCGTTAAGCTTTGAGGGTGGTGAAATGTATACACTACACTGTGTTTATTGGTAATATTGCAATGTTTATATTAAAAAGCAGCAGGGAGATGGAAATAGAATGAAAGAGAAATTTGAGAAGGGCCTTAAAAAGTGCCCACTTTACCGTGAACAGCCTAGATCGCTAGTGCTGAAGCTCGCAACGCACACAAGTTCCCCTTACGCGCTGGCCGGCGCTGTGGGAGGGCTGCCCCCTTCCTCCCCGTATCGACCACCACCCTAGGCGGTCAGTCCATCGCGACGCTCGGCTCCTGGCTGGCGTCACTACCCCTCCTATCACCCTGCTGATGATGCCGACAAATGTAGGAAAGGCGCAAGAATATTCTGCGAATTAGTACACTCCACGCAACTAGGGAATTAGCTAAACTTCTGGATGACGGCCCACGACCCTACAAACACTGCAGCGGTCCAGTGGCCAGCAGCCTTGGTAGAATCCTCAGGGCTGAGTGCGGTTAACTGGGACATCGCTGAAGAGGGCGGGCGACGCCGGGAGACTACGAGACGGCGGCGGACGTGTCCGCGGTGTGAATGGACGAGAGGGCGTGAGACCCGACAAGTGAAGACTATTGTGCGCGAGGGCGCTCGGAGAATTCTATAACATTCTGGACTGGCAGGACATGAACTAAACTGAGGTGGGATTGAATGAACATGTAGTATGGATTTTATTGTAAATATTGGAACTGACAAATATGGACACATCTTTTATCAAATAATTGAATAGGTTTGGATACACTGTCTATTGGGACTGATTTTTAATTTAATTTCATAGATTTCTTTGAGTTAACTATAAATTGTATTAATTGAAGTCATTGAATGTCAACAGTAAGTGACATACATTTGTTGTAAGATGTTGAGTCGAGAGAATTTTGTTTGTAGTTGTTGTAAATAAAATTAGGAAATTATAATTACCTCTTTTGTTTAACGTACACCTCCATCCCTTAACGAACATGGTTTAGCCCAGCAAATTCCGCGAGAGTGAAACTTTAACAATATTTTTCTATGAGAACAGCGGCGTACGGTGAACTGTAGCAAGCTAAGCTGTGTGTTGCTCTCTGCTACACATAAGCATTTGCTAGTTTACACATCGGCCACTTGAGCGCAGTAGTGCAGTTGACGTCACAGTACGTGCTTGTGTAATGGGCTCGTCGTCGCTCTCTCGTGAGTGACCGCGGTATATGCAGTTTCTCCCTGCGCCATTCTTATCACTGGTTCCTGTTGCGTGCGCAGTGTGTGTGTACAGCACAGAACATGTATCAGCTTACCTTACAACACTTCACCACACGTCACTGCATGAGAACTATTTCCTACTAGGCATTACTAACATAAATTCTATCTCTCTATTTTTATTCATTTTAATTATAAATTAAATATTGTAATTAATGATTGAAACTAGGTAAAAGTTCGATTTAAGAAAAAGTAAGAGACTGTGTTAACAAAAGTATAAAAAGCATGTGATATATCTGGAGACCCTAGAAATTCGCGAGTTCAATGACCTGTAGGCTAGACTTCACAGTATTATATACTCTCATACAGATATCAACTGTGTATTGGTTGAATGTTGAGGTACTAAAAGGCGATGGTTGGACGCACAATTTATTTGCATGTTTGTTATTGGCTCGTTTATCTCCAGGAGGTGTCAAACAACACGTCGACCAATTACAAAAGTGACATGAACGTACAAGTGTGTGAATTCCAACTTGTCTAGAAATAAACCCGCGAAATTCTCGGGTATCTAGATATATGACAGGTTTAGGAAATAACTAAACACGTCATACAGAGCATGTTTTTTTTCAAAGTTTTGATTCTAAAAGTGTGAAAAAACCGCAATTAGGCCATAGAGATGAGCTATGATTTATACTACTTAGGTTAGGAATGAAGCGAGGAATCTCATGGGAGAATTTAGCATAAGGGAACATTGAACTCGCGAATTTTCCAGGTCTCTTCTGATAACTAGGGGCACCTGTTTTTCGCAAAAGGATTTTAGGACAAGTCGTGCTCCAAAACACCCTAGTTCCGGACCGCTTTCGTGGTTGAAATGTTACGGGTTTTATCTGTCTGCCTGTGAATCACGGTCTGTAAGTGTCGGAGGAACTAAATTCTGATTGGCTCACACATGTAACATCTGTATTCACACAAAGACAGCCGACCAATTATTAAAATAGAGCTGCAAGTGTACGCGTATAGCATTGACGTGTAACCTCCGCGTAAATCTTTCCGCGAAACACAGGCGTGTCTAATGATAACACATCTGTAGAAATCTTCCACACTCACGGGGGTGTGTTATTGCCAAGCAGAGCGCTTCTCTCTAACTATTGATAACGAACTGTTCGTGTCTGTTGCAGTTCGTACTTGGTTTTCCTATCTTATTCGATTCAATGCTGCTTCGCTTACACCCGTGTAAAAAGCTAAGCTACCTTGTTTTGTTTCGTTGTCAAACTTCTCTATGACGGTAGGGCCTACTTAGCCTATATTTTCGCGACCTTCGCTATCTATCACTTGCGTCTTTTTAGCTTCGGTATAAGCAATTGCTGAAATAAGGACGCTGATGCTATTTTTTAATGTTAGAAAGAATATGCCATAGTCGCGTGGATAACCTTAACTGCCTCAGAAACGATAATTTTCTTGTTACAGTTGCGAAGACAGCTTCGTGTAAAATCGGCATTGTTCGTCCCCGTAACTCGAAGCCAAATGGAATACGGAGACTTTCCGTATTTTGTATTTACGGACTTAACTCCGTTTTTCGTCATTATGTATTGCCTTTCCGTATACACACTGTACATTGCCCCAAAACATTTCGTAAATATACGGAAATTTTTAACAGGGTATACAGGCGAACTTCTACCTTGTCTCGGACCCCAGGAAACCTTTCCCGAAGAGTTAAATCTTTTCAGCCATAGAGGTCAAAATAGGAAACCCTACGCAGAAAGGTAACGTAAGGTGTGGAATTGTAGGTAAGAGGAAACCAGCATTTAATAAAAAGAGGCCACTTATTTACCTTGTTAACATTTGTAGAAAGCGTTTGAAAGCGATACGAAACACAACATGCGTTCTCATTGGATCTGTAGTGCCGGTGGTCGTCGGAACTGATTCGAGTGAAACTGCCGCCATAAAAATTTACTCCTTGTACCGCACAAATGAAAAAGAAATCTCCTCTCTCTCTCTGGATGAAAGTCAGACAGTGAGAGGCTAGGAATGTCTTGGCCGGTAGACAGAAGGAACGTTACTCAATCAGCGTGCAGTGTTTACACCTGTGCTGTTAAACACATTCGGTAGCCACGTCTGAACAAGTTTAAATACAGAACGTGTTTTCGCGGTTACACTCCCAAAGCAGAATGAGGAAATTCTAACCTCAACAAACATGGAACTTAAAATGTATGATATTTAATCATAACAGGCACATTCGGTAGCCATGTCTGAACAAGTTTAAATACAGAACGTGTTCTCGCGGTTACACTCCCAAAGCAGAATGAGGAAATTCTAACCTCAACAAACATGGAACTTAAAATGTATGATATTTAATCATAACAGCCTCCAACATTTATCACTATTGAACTTTTTAATTCTTATGAAACCTACAATTTTACTGTAATGGCATAATGGGTGGGTATTTATGCATTCGACTTTAAACTTAAGTTAATTTAAAAATTGTGGAATTCCCGCCAAATTCAGTTAATACGTTGCTTGTTTACTTGGAAGTAGTTAATAGGAGCGCAGCAGAGTAGAGAAGTTGTTCGAAACGACTTGTGAAAACGGTTCACTTTGTACGAGGAACAACTGCGATCGGAACTCGTTCGAAGGTAATGTAACCTCTTAAATAGCTGAACTTGTTTAAAGTAAAGTAGTTCCGCGGCCTAAGTGCTGGAATAACAGCGAAAGAAAGGAACAAAGACAGAACTCATAACTCAGGATTCGCTTGGCCCTGTCACAGGTCTCTGGTGGAAAATGGCTTTGGAACGAGGCTTTTCAATCCGCATCTTTCTCCCCAAGTTGCCAATGAAAGGGAGACATCCGAGAATTCACTTTAGAACAATTTCAAAATATCTAAGCCAATTAGCAGAAGCCCTCGGTTCTCAGGAAATAATTTATGACTATTTGCATTTCGAAACACATACGCTCAGCTCCATTTCTCAAAATGTACGACTTTAAATATTAAGCGTCTTAGACGCCTTCCCACGAATTATATAAAGGAGACACCTGAATTTTGTGAAAATAGTTCTTGTCAAGTATTACGGTAGGCCGCCGAACGGAGTGCAGAGCTCCAGCAGAACACGTTTGATTAAAAAACCGTCCAACTTGTAGAGTGAGGTCTGCTTACGAATAACATTTAAGAAACGTCACGCATCTGTATACGTTTTCCAGTTCCTCCATTTCTCTCTAATGTAGGTTTTTGTGATAGTGAATACAACTCAAACCAGTGTTTTCACGGACATTTTTAGGTATGAAAATTCCGGTACAAAACACCGAAAAAGGAATAGGAACGTGCACCAAATCTTTATTATTATTATTATTATTACGTCATAAAATGGTAGGGGCTCCGCTGAAAGTCTCACAGAGACGCGTTATTGACGGCAAGACTACACGCCAGTTCAGTGCTTTGCGCGTAGAGGCGATGAGAGAGTGGATGCGCATGCCTCGGTCGCCCCTAACGCTCCCACGTTGTTAGGGTCTCAGACGTGCACAATTCTTTCAACCCAGCGACCACCTTAAAAAAAATCTACAATTTCGTGATTGGGCAGTTTCTAATTACGCGTCTTGGAGGACTGCGTATCATAAAATTACCGGAATAACGTAATTCTGATACCAGAATGCCTTATCCGCTAACTTTCGAGATTTCTGCGAGAAAAAATATATAAATTACAATTTTTTATTATTTTCATTTTTATTTGGAAAGAAATTTTTCCCCCACTTTTCAATTGTCAATTTTTTTTAACTTATATATCATATAATACAAAAAAAATGCAAGCAGCTAAAATTTTACACAGTAATTTCCCGTCCTTGACGAGCGCTCATGAAACGCAAGTTTTTTTCTACGTAAGTTCCAAAACTTGGCATATTTGGAAGCCAAGCTCACGGAACACTTAGCATTTTGTTTTGGAGTACCTCACGCAAACTGGACCTAGAAACGCCCTATTTTGTAATGGCTGAAATCCTGCCTTTTGTGTGATATTGGTTACTTAATGCTATGTCAAAACCTAATATAAAACTGTTGTAATTGTAATGCTACATCATGCAAAAGTCAATTTACGTATGTTAGTTAGTCTAAATATCTTTGATTATATATTTGAATATAGCAAATTTATCTTTTTTTATTTTAAAATCGTGTATTTTTTTAATTATTTATATTTATTTGGTGTAATACTGGGCCTATCTGTGTATCGTTTTATTTCTTATATGTCTCTACTTAACTCTAAATCCTAAGCCTTTCAACCGCTTGGTAATGCGTGCGGCTAAGAGACACCCTTGCTTGAATTTAAACAATATTTGTTTTTGTGGAGGAAAAAAGAGAGGGGCTGACATGGCCGGTCGGATGTGAGTATGCAAATCCGCGTGTCAATGACCTGCAGGCTAGACTCTACAGTCCTATGTACAAATATGCCGATATCAACTGCACATTGGTTGTCTGCTGTCACAGTGGAAGGCGACAATTTGACACCGTTCTCCAGGAGGTGTCAAACACCGCGTGGGCCAATGGCTAAAGTTATATAGACGCACGTGATCTGAATTCTAGCTGGTCCCGAAATGAATCCTCATATGTTTCACGTGTCTAGCAATTAATAATACATGTGTTGGTATAAGGACACACATTTAATGATATTTATACCTGCAGGCATGAAACAGTAATTTGTGCTAGGTACATAACATTATCTGTTTACTGCGGCGTGGTTCGCTGCTCAGCCTGTATGTGTGAACCTTCCACGAGTCGCACAGAGCAGCCAACTGTATTGCCGTTCAACCAGGGATGGAAACTGTGGAAGTTCAAAATATAGTACCTGAAGATGAAAATGATAGCATTTCGTACAAAATTATAGTACACTCACGAATATTATAAACACGTACTGTATTTACATAGCAAACTTAGAAACAACGGCAGTAGAATATCCACAAATCAACTATCAACATATTATGTGATAATTAAAATAAATATATGTAATTAATATGACACATAAGTAAATCAAAGGTGAGTTTGTTCACAAGAATAAATAAAAAGTATTACTCTAACTAAAAAAAGAAACTTTTTAAATCATAAAATATAATGTCTTCGGGTTACATGTTGCCAACATAAAGTTTGCTTGTTTTCCGAAATTTTAAACACCATAAGAAATGACGTATAGAAGATTACACAACAACTCCTGCATTTTCTTAAATTTATTGCGTATCGTTTTCTACCTTGCTGTTCGCTGAAACTTCTATGGCAGTGTTACCTGAGAGCATTCGCTAATTAAAAAAAACTCACTACATTTTAGTGTGTTTATCATTGTGCAGGACAATAGTCGCACAAACCAAATTAAAAAGAGTATAGTACAAATAGTTAAATTATAGTATGGTTCCTTAAAAATTATAGTATTTTGCGTACTATAGTGGATTTGCTATAGTACATCGTATGAAGCTTAAAATTGTAGTACAAATACTATAATTATAGTACAGTTTCCATCCCTGCGTTCAGCAGACTAGACAGCTGTGCCACTTAGCGGGTGAATTTTTTCCATGCGCTGTTGCCCAATGCTCTCTACCTGGTCGTTCAGCCTTGTCGCACCCCTTCCAACACCCTTCAACAGTGTTGCCATATGTACGACTACAGTCGCACGCACACTATTTTTATCGGTAGAGCTAGTGATTACGCGGTAAACTTCTGTACTATGAGAACCCAAGAGCAGTTTGTCTATTGGCATTGGTTGTCGTCCACTAGAAAAGGCTTTTTCATATCTGACTGGGCCACTCAGAATACGGCAACGTTGGCACGGCTCCTACGCAGTTCGTGTGCATTCAGCCAATCAAGATCGGTAAAAGACCCTGCAGTGTTTTCAAATATAACTTGTCTTAAAATCTTTTTGCGAAATTCCACTACCTCTGTGGATTGGTTGTACAACATACGACTGAATATAGGGTCACACATCTATTATGTTTTAAACATTTCTTCCGTTATTAGAGAAATATACAAATTTCAAAATCGAGAGTAAGATTTGATCTTAGTAGTATTTGCTGCACTAAGGAACCACAAAAACCAATAAAAATTTAACATCGTAATGAAACCGATTTCTCATATACAAATACGTTTCGTGTCACTACCATCGATTGTCCATAAATAGTTCGATAACTTATTTTGAAATATAAGTAAACATATACCGTTATTGTGCAAAGATTTGTGTGTACCGTTCAGTAAATTACGTTGAGTAAACGTTTTTGTAACACCCGAAAGAATTTGTGACATGTAGCGAGAGGAATCGTACAGTTGAATTCAATATACTATGGGTTTACTTTTTTATGTGCTCAATGAACAGTGAACATCCTATAGAGAGCCCATTCCTAGCTAGTTCCAACATTTACGAAGCCCTGCTAAAGTTTTGCTTTCAGGATATCGCTCAAGCGAACAAATCTTCAAAAAGTTTGAAAAAATCACACGAAAGGGACAGCGTACCGAATTCGTGAGCTCTCCGTTTAATAGTATTTTTCATGAGATCTATTTCTAACTAAGCAATACGAGTATGCCTATTTTCTTCCTGTTTCTTTTTCGTATTAATTAAATTAAACATTACACTTTAAGGATAAATTGTAATTATATTTTAAGAGTGAGAGAGTGGAGAGATTTGGGCGACACTTAACAGTGAGGTCTTGAGCGTCGATGAAGGTAATTGAGGTGAGCAGCGCCTGAATGAAGGGGCGGGGGAAGCGGGAGATCCCCGAGAAGACCCGCCGACTAACGGCATCGTCCGGCACCATTTTCACATGCGAAAGTCTGGGAGTGGCCCGGCCGGGGATTGAGCCCGGTTTCGCCTTGGTGAGAGGCGAGCCTGCTCAGCCACCGTGGCCCCGTACATTTTAAGAGAACGTAAGGTACTTTTCTGTTACCAGAATTGTGAAAGGCTTATGATACGTAATATATAGGGATAGGAAAATTTCGGGAGTTCAATGACCTGTACAGACTAGACTCCACAGTCATGTGTACACTCGAGCCTCAGATGTTTGTTCATTGGCTGCTGCCCCGTAGAGTAGCCAGTGTTACCTCACACCTGACAGTATGGCACTCACTACTTGTTTCCTTGCAAGTCTGCTATTGGACCAGAGTCGTCCAGAGCATGTCTAATACACTGCGATCCAATTGCAAAGTCAACTTCAGGTTACACGTGTTTGACATCTATCTTATCCTGAAATGAACTCGGGAAAAGTTCCTATACCTAGTAATATATTTAGGTAACCAACAAAACATGTCGTACGAGGGATGGTTTTTCAAAGGTTTGATTCGAGAAGCGCTCGATTAAAGCGCTGGTTTCCCTGGCGGCCGGCAGGTAGATTTGGCAAGTGTCTCACCTGTTGATGGACATCAGGGACGAAGCTTGAACACTCTCCTGTTATTTTAGCCTTTCGGCGAGAGATGGGGACAGCAGCGACACGTTCTGGTAACAAAACACAATCGACATTCATTGGAAGGCACGTGTCTCGCTTCTAGGAAACACGGACCAGTCCGTCAGACGCCAGCAGGTAGTCTGTGGTCAATGATGAGTAAAGTTTGTTAATAAAGGGGGGGGGGGGTGCGGAGGATAATGCTTACCCTCCTGCAGTGACACACAACGCGATGGTTCGCAGGAAATGCTTGTTGACGATGATCTTCACATTTCTTCCAACTCTCCACCTTCCAGTTATCAGCAACTGTAGCTACAGGAAACAACAGGTATTGCGCGTGAATTATTTGGGCATGAATTTGCGTCCTTTCTGAACTGTGTCATCAGAAATAATTTTTAATAAGAACGGCTAAGGAAATTACGGTACACCTCCCAAAAGTAATATTAATTTGTGGTACACTTAAAACATGGAAGTAGGCCTAAATATTATATTCAATTTGAGTCGACGTTATTTTATGGCAGTAGTAGGCGTACAAAGTGAAAAATAAATGATGTCTGGCATTGATATTTAGGTTTGATCATTATTCGGCATAAACGTTTGCTCCATGGATCTATTGCATAAAAACAATAATGCTATAGAAAATCTGCAAATTTTTAATTTTTTTTTCACATGCTCTACACTGGCTAAAATGTGTAATTTTGGTTGTTTGATCAGAATGGGGAATTGGTTATGATCAACATACCATTCTGCATATACTGCAAAGGTATTAGAGACTGTAATTCGAATTGAACTATTGGTCGGCCTGGTTTGTGTTACATAACGTTATATTATGGCTAGTTATTATCTAAGATTATATACAAAATTATTAAATCATTAATATATACTGTTTACCACTTTAAAAAAATACAGATTGTAATATGCATTCGGGAAATAAGTATTCTTAATCTACAACAGTTTCATAACTCGTTAGTCAACGCGTATATTTTTCGTTTGTGGGGACACATAATGTAGTAGTCAGATCGCTTTCCTTCATCCAGCGCGATCCAAGTGCATGCCGGATTTCCTCATGTGGAACTCCTGGCGGAATTTGCCGTTGTTCGTGCGTTTTCTCGCGGTAATCCCATTTCCTCCAGCAAAGTATTGTCTATATAATATGTTGTAAGACTACGGCAGGAAGTAACTCATGCAATAGTATTGTAACCTAAGATAGTTAACAGTAAAATAAATTTGGGAAGTGGTAACCAAATTCAAAGCGTATTGGTTATATCAGTGAGTGAGGCCATGTTCCAATGGATTTGGGAATATTTCGCGTTTAGTATTTTGTAAGGTTTTAATTGGAATACATCGACATTCATCTGTTAAGAATGCAATACTGCTATTTTGTTGTACTCCATTTCTTAACATCTATACTAATATTATAAAAAGGTAATGTGAGTTTGTTTATATGTCTCGGGTAATCTCGGAAACTACACGGCCGATTCTTATAATTCTTTTGCTATTAGAAAGCTACATTCTTCTGGATGGCCATAGGCTATGTTAAATTTAAAAAAAGTCCTTGAGAAATTTCGAAATTTGCTAACCAAGTCGGAGAAAAATGAGCTACTTAGTTGCTTTCTAAGCATGCTCTACCAAAACTAGAGGGCCGATTCTCATAAATCTTTCACTGTTAGAAGGCTACATTCTTCCAGTCGGACATATGCATATATCAAGTGGGGCCACTGGGACCCAGTGGTTAGAGTAATGCCAAGTGGGGCCGCAGTGGCACAGTGGATAGAAATATATCAAGTGGGGACGCAGTGGCCCAGTGGCTGGAGCGATCCCAAGTGGGGACGCAATGGCTGGAACAATCCCAAGTGGGGACGCAGTGGCCCAGTGGCTGGAGCGATCCCAAGTGGGGCCGCAGTGGCTCAGTAGATAAATATACATCAAGCGGGACCACAGTAGCTCAGTGGATCTTAATATTATCTATATATTACAAATTCGCAAGTAGTCGCCAGTTGTGGCAAGTAGTCGCGGGTAGTCGCAAGTTGTCACGGCTAGTTCCAAGTAGTCACGGGTAGTCGCAAAGATATAGGTATGTATTTTAATAACTCCATAAAACCTGAGCGAAGTTATGCCGGGCTGCTAGTTTTGTATACAAGGTAAAACATGAAGTATAAAATTAAAAACCCAAGAAATTCAGAAAATAATTTACGTTTCGATACAAAACTTTTTATGATACTATGTTTCTTCGGCAGGTTATTCTTGATGAAAAAATAAGACGAAAATTTCACTACCACTTTTCCCCTAATGTGATTATTAATGGAGCTACGCACCCCTAAACACCACGGCTGTAAAATAATTGAGTAAAAAATTACAGGAATTACTCGCGATTAAGCAACAAATCGGTCGATTGTAGAACGGAGATCTTACACCTATGAATATGGGGTTGGTAATATTATCCCTCGTCATCATGAAAATAGGGGTTGCCACCCAGTTTTTGCACAAAATAAATGAACAGTAAGCTGTTAGCGATTTTTTGGCATGACTTAATAATCAGCACATCGTAACGAACCAAAAAGGTCGTCCTGTCGGAATACTCTCAGGTGAACCGCTTTCGCGAAATCCATTGGGAAAGTATTGCCTACCTGGCTGGCCACTCACCTTCACGTGCTCAAGAGTGGTTAGGCGGTGGTTAGGCGGTCAGGCGCCAGTCTTCGAGATACCAAGTTCATTACCGAACCAATCCATTTATCTAATGATTCAGTGCTGCTTTTGTGTGAATACTGGGGCCGACAGACTCTGTTTTGTTAAAATACTGATGTTTAAATTAGTGGCAAATCAGATCATTCTATTTCGTGTGTGTGTGTTGGTGTGGGTGTGTGTGAGCGCGCGCGTGTGTTGGTGTACCTGCATGTATATAACAGATTAGAAGAAATAATTCGTATACTAGAAACATATTTATGTTTCTAAAAGTGTTTTCGTGCCTCTTTCATTTATGCTTATTTATGCCTTCTAGGTAGGCCTATTATGTACATGGCAAGGTTAATTGTTACCTTTGGCTTGGAAGGCTGCACAGTGGGGCTTGAAATTAAACAGAGCAGAGCTACCAAAATCGTTTATCCAATTGTGTACCATTTATAAAATGCTGTGAACAAAGTAAATTTTTTCCTCTTTCCGGCCACACACCCCTTCTCATCACTACTGCAATGGAAAATTTTCTTCCCACTGTGTTGTTGTTATAAGTAATAAACATGCCTGTTATTTGTAATGACATAAGATATAAGATTATTTATTATAATAACATCCAAACCCATAATTTATTGCTTCATAATAAATGCATGTAAATGCCTTATATCAGGCACCACAATTCAAAAAACATACATATCAAACAACGTATTTATATCGTTCCTTAACAAATTTTAATGCAAAATACATATTTCTATATTAAAATTTTTTTTCAGGGTATGGCATTAATTGCATTTTTAAGCTAGGCGACCTAATAAAAATGTTTTACAATGTAACATTTTTATTTCCTACTTGTTTCTTTTCTTTGGCTCTTTCTTGTGCCTCCATATGTACGGTGGCTCCCGCACACACATTCCTCTGCTTATTCCACTGTCTCCCAATTCCAGTAACAAGCATTCTATATCAAATCTACTCAGTTTGGAGAACATATTTTATCTCCAGAATTCGTCGTCATCCCACTAGCACAATATATTACTACATCACACAAGTTCCTGTCTGCTATGTGAAGCTGCCCCTGTATTTGACACCAATACTTATGAGATTTTTTAAATTGAAGTTTCCCATTTTTTTCTTCAATAAAGAGTTTCTTAGACTTTGCTGCTTCGCGAATATGCGAAATGCCTATCAGCAAAATATGAATGTGACATGTGAATTAATCTCATAGTTGCAATTGGATAGCTATCATGCTCATGCCCAGTTGAACTCTGAGAAAATGAAAAACCTGCATGGGAACAAGCCCTGAATCCCTTGAGTAGTAGAGGTGTGCTGATCCTTGACCACCTTCGATTAATATGGGATTAATTGATGGATTAGCAATTTGATTGAAAGGGTTAAATTTAATGAAAGGGTTAAATTTATCGAGATGGTTAAATTTATCGAAAGGGTTAAATGTATTGAAAGAGTTAATTTATTTTATTTTATTATTGATTTTGTTGTTGTATATCTTTCTTTCTTTCCTTTTGTGGGGAGCTCTGTACTATGTTGATGTTGATGGTGTGATGTCCTGAAGGCAACTGACCAGAGTGGTGGGTTTAAAAATGTTATATAGGTTTTGAGTTGAGTGCAAGCGTGTGCTAAGGGTCATTTTCTTCTTTTTTTAACTTTGATGTGTTTGTAGGGATATTGGTGATAGATGGACATTTTTTATGAATATGTTTATGGCATGTGAGTATTTCAGAGTATTTAAACTATTTATACGTATGAATAAATAATGACAGGGAGAAATATAACTGCCTGGTCTCATAAAGAAACAAGTGCAATTATGTAACTCTCCAGTATGGAATGAAATGTAATGTGACTGTACTACCCTGAGCTTAGAAATATAATTTATACGAGAGAGAAGTATAACACAATTACGTGAGTATGGAATTAATGATCTACAACAAAATGTCCCTATAAATTAAACATACAAGATATATCTGATGCCTCTCGCACATACCTTACACATCCATCTGCCTGTGAGACTGGCGAGTAGGAACTTTAGAAATGTAATCCACACATAAAAAGAAAATAATTGATTAACACCCATGATAAAATTGCACCTCTCCCAAAACATGTCTGGCTAGCTGCGAGCTCAGTGAAGCACTGAGTCGATCTTATGTCGAGAGCCTGACAATATGTACATGGAGCGCGTTCGGAGGCTGACAACGACTAAGGTTTTAGCTGCTCGGAAATAGATGTGAATGCGATTGACATGACCAATGGATAAAAATTATGTTTACGATGTATATTCTATTATATAAATTAGACAAGTTGAATTTTAAACAGACACAATACAAAAACATGTAATGAAATTGCAGCAGGAGCTCCCCGACAACACATCCATCCACCTTGGTGGTCACTCGATGAACAAGTGTATCATATGAGGGGCACTTGCGTATATACATGTAGTGCAGTCCGCATCTTAAAGGCAACTGAGTTGAAATTTACTACTGATAGAACCTATTTCCCCACTATTAACTATTTGATTCGTCATACAAGTACATGAAAGTATAAAAGTGAATTATTAAAAAAAAAACATACGTACTACAAATTTTTTTCAGTTAAGTCTGGCAAATAGAGTGCACTTGTTAACACAAATGCTAGTTGAAAATCATACCAAGTTTGTCTACCGAACACAGAAATAGTGTTTACATGATAAACACACTACCACACGAAAATTTATATTCTTTTCCTGATAAATTAAAAAAAAAAATAGTTTTGTATCAAAATATATATATTATATAACTTTAATCTCGCCTACCACACTCTGAAGCCCAGGGAAGTTGAGATATCCAGCATTGCATCTATGCAGTGTGAGGATTGGGGAAGTACTAAGATGGCGGAAGCCCACGAGAAACCTCCGTATCGCTCTACCCAAGTCCAACCACTACAGACCTCCCTACATACCCAACCTCCACCCCTCGCCAGAGCGACATGTCTAAGGGTTACTCATCCCTCTGCACAGAGAACGATGCCAGGCGTCCATTGCAACAGCAAGCATCTACACCAATGGGAAGCATTGTCATCAATGGCAAGCATTATTATCATGGACAACAGGCATACACTACATCAACAGGCGTCCATCACATCCACTACAACAGGCATTCATCACGTCGACTACAAAGTCAGGCATGCATCACGTCTAATACAGCTCCAGACGTTCACTACAATAGGTGTTTACCACAACTTCACTACTTCTAGTCTAATTTTCTTCTCTGCATCAGCTCGCAACAGGTAAAATGCATCAAGGGCACTACTGTGACAATTGTGACTCTGAATGCATTGAAACGTTCAATGCTATTTTAGCTTATGGGAAGGTGAAAACCTTATTCAGTTTAGACTGTTCCCAACTGCGAGTGTTGCCAAAAGAATTTATATTTTCTTTTGCGGCACACAAAATAAAATTAGTGTATCTGTTCCTCATTGAACATTTACAAGCTGATGAGGATATCGTATCCTATTTGCTAAGTGATGACTGTCCTTATGGCATGCCTGCCTTTGCTAATGATGGAAACTTGCAACATATGCAGAGGGATTGTATGTCGTGCAGGCTGGAACAACTACTTGAAGCTAGAATCATTCCAGATAGAGCCATGGACTCATCCGAAGTCGATGAATTAGATTCCAAGGCAAGCACTGTCATTTAATAAAATTTTATATATATGAGAGAGATTTTTTTGTAAATAGTGCATAAAGAAATAACATAAAAAAATGATGGGATATGCACAGGGTTTCGAAAACTACCAAGCCAATTCTTTTTTAATTAATGAGCTTGCTAATTATTATGAAACCAATGCTAATGACTCTAAAATACTATGTTTTAAATCTCCCAGACCTTGGTACAGTTTAAAACCTGAAGTTAAAATGATGTTTCGAGAACAGACTTACGAGAATCTGAAATGGGACTCTGGTGACATAGCTTACGAAAAATGTTTTCAATATGTAAATGATGCATTACTCGAAGACTATCCCATATCCGTGCTGAAAAAACACAGAAAGAAATTTTAAAAGTTTTAACCAATGCAGAAGTAATAAATATCAGAAAATACCACGACTGTTCGAGTATTAATTCAATAGTAAAATGCTATAATACAAATCACTGTAAGGAAAAAAACATTCTGCTCACAAAGTAAAGGCGAAGCTTTAAGAGAATATTTATACCAACATCCTACCTATGTGTAGCGATATTAATTTTTTCGAATAAATGGTTTGTTCAAGGTAGCGTAAGATATAAAAAAAATAAAGAAATTCGACCCAGAGAAAACGTAATCGACTAATTTTCGAGGACACAAGAAAGTATGTTTCCAGTCACTAGGCAACATATATTTTCAAACACAAATGTGTAACAGAGATAAACAAACTACCTTGTAATAAAGGTACATCACCAAATGCAAGTCCTACAAGAAAATCAAATACATTATGCAGAAGGAGTGTAGTTGTTGTTCTCTTACTACAGTTTGGACAGAAGAATGCAACAACAAGCAACTTTATGTGTACATTGGTGACCAATAATTAACTTCTTCCTGTGGTATGTGGTCAATGTAACGTTTTTCAAAGCAAGAACATCTAGCAAAATATATAAAGGAGAGCGTTCAGTATAAAATCATAAGTCATTGTAAGAATCTTCCATCCTACAGATGTATACAAAGTCCTGCAAATAGGACACAGAAGAGTTTCTTTAAACTGTATGATGGCATTCTACAAGTTCATGTCTGCAACAATATAAAACATTGGTGCTACACTTTCGACAACAGTCTCGGCATTCGCTTTGGTGAAGGAATAGCATGCACTTACTCTGCTGTGTTATATATTCGCCCTGTCAGCATCTTGCCATCAACATTAGAATATTTGATGATTGCCAGTCTTAGCGAGGAGATAGAAGAGGAACAGGAATATGGAGTAATAGCCTACCAGCTCACCAGACATCATCAGGGAATCATTGTTCGTTGGAAGGAGACCTGTGATGGGGACATCCACAACTTTATTTTCGATCAAGCAGGATTAGTTTTTTCGTCGATGTGTAATTAATATGCATGTGAAGTGGCTAATTCAGAATAATGGTCACCATTTTCCCACTGTTCCCAATGAAATACAAATATTTGTTTTTAACTAAAGGTTTGTATTTTGTTACTTATAGCTTATTATATTTACATTATGTTGTAAAGGAAATGTGTGAGCCAGCCAGTCATTTCAAATGTACATATTTCTTTCAACCTTTCAAGCTTTGAAAGCATGTAGTAAACCAAATGTAGGCGGTTCATGGTAAAGTGAGCACTTTATAAGGCCCTCCCAACAGGCATTAACCAATAATAAATTGGCAATAAATGTTGAGGGTGGGGAAAAGTATTCACTGTGTTTATAGGTCATATTGCAATGTTTATATTACAAAGCAGAAGGAAGATGGAAATTGCATGAAAGGAATAATTTTGAAGGGCCTAATAAAGTGCTCAGTTTGTGGTGAACAGCCTATAGTTATAATTGTAGCTGTTCTGAATGTCTTGCAAACCAGTACAGACTGCACAGAGTAGACCATAAGCATAAACTTAAGGGCAAATGCATTGTAACTTCATATTGTGAGGGAGAAAAATGTTTCAAACATTTGGTTCATAATACAGACAGTGTTTTGCTCTGTCAGTATTTCGAGGAATGTGATAATAATCTTCATACTTTATATCACTATAGCAAAAATATGGTTGGTTACACATCTCATAATGGGTGTGATTCATTTAAAGATTATGTGCATCGAGCTATAAAATGAGCAAAAATAAAAAAAAGCCCTAAAACTCGATTCAAATAACAAATTAAGAGAGAGAGAGAGAGAGAGAGAGAGAGAGAGAATGAATTTATCAATATACATACATTGTTCCTTGCTAATTCTTCTCACTCCAGTGTTGGATGTCATAGTAGCAACATGACGTATTTCCATCATGCAAATCATTACGCCAGTGTCAAACAAGGAAAGTTCAATATAACTTACGACCTATGGTGCAACGGGCTTTTGGAAGAATTTACGGAGACTTGCGACAGTATTTTTCATTTTGCTGTGACAATAAAAAATGTCCAGTGTTTCATATGACTGCAAACACACATCTTCCTTCCAGTATTGAAGATGTATACACTTATTATGTTGAATCATATCCTGATTTTTTGAATGCATTGTTTTACATGCCCGTACTTGTATATACATTTGTGTGCAGACAGACAGTTTAAAACCAGGGTGTAAGAAATGCTCAATTCTTAAAAGCAGAAATCAAGAAGGGGATCTGGATCCAATTTGAGGAAAATGGAAGAAAACTTTGTTCACAAAAGTTGCTAACAGTTTATAAAAATATTTTTATAAGACAAATGATGCATTTTTATAATCAATGTTTTGTGCTATCCTGTAGTTGTTTCGGGTAAAGGTGTAATTGTGTATAAGGGTTTGGAGCTACCTGTATTTTTGAAATAATTGTGTGATATCCTATATTTGTTTAGGGGTTTATAATTTGTCTCTTCAAAATGTTGTAAATATATTGTGATATATATGTGTGCTTGTGTTTGTTTAGCATGGAAATATTTGGAACAAATTATACTTGCTGGTGTTAAAATATTTTTGAATTAATTTATACTTGCTCAGTGTTAAAAATGATTTTTTAACAGTTCGTGTTTGTATATCTATACTGTAAATAAATATGATGTAACATGAATCCCTTTTGTACAATTATTTAACCAATTTGTAATTATAAGTGATCTTGTTTTGGCAAGAAAAGGATTTTCCTGACAGAGAGAGAGAGAGAGAGAGAGAGAGAGAGAGAGAGAGGACAATTTAATTTTCTTAAAAAAAGTATTTTGCATTAACAAGAAAGAGTCTTGTAAAGAAAAAATAATTCATATGACAAACAGACTATTATTTCGTCAAAAATACTATTCTACTAACAATATATTTTAATTTGACAAAAAATGTCTGCTGGAAAAAAATTAATAAAAATACATAAAATGACTGGTTAAATGTCGCCTGCTCCATAGAGTAATCAGTTTATACAAGGAGGCTCTGGGGTCGAATCCTTGATAAGGCATGGTAAATTGATATATAATTTGTTGTTTCGATTCCTAACTAAGACATGGTTGACATAAGCAGGGTTCAAATTCCACTTAGAACATGTACAATTGTAATCTAGTTTCTCACTTTCACTGCTGGGTAGATGTGATTGTAATATATACATTCTGGGTTCGATTTCCGGCTAGGCTTGTATGATATTAGCTAGTTTGTAAGTCAGTAATCGTTAACCATATTAACTAAAAGGACTAATCAATTAAATATATAAAATTCCAAATAAATGATAGTAAAAAACAGGAATTCGTTCACAAAAGAGTGTTGAATCATAGCATTAAATTGATTTTACCTCGTGATGCAAAAAGTTTGTATAGTAATGACAATTGTTTGTGTAAGAGATCGTTAAATAAGAACATAATTCAAACCTGATGGCTTAAAACCGAACAATTACACGTTAAATTAAGATATAAATGTTATAATTTAGCATATCCATGCTAAAATTCCTAAAAGACATTAAATACTTTTAATTTGAGTTGAAATAGTTTAAAGATTAATTAAAATGTCTTAAAAAGTACTATTCATCTATTTGATATCCATTTCAGGCGAATAGCATTATTGTAATTTTTGCAACAAGGGAGGGTAGTGAGGCTATAAATATGGGTACGCACCCACTGGACCTTATTTGCTGTTGTACCTTCATGGGGTCAAGACCTCCTCTCTCCTCCCATGCGTGAAAGAGTACCAACCTTCAGCCTTGGGAACCGGTCAATGGTGCTAGGGTGCCTAGTTCAAGGGCATTAGCTGCCCTCTTGCAGTATACCTGTGCCTGACTGTTCCACAATGAAGCTTTGCAAGCAAGGGACCTGCATGCCCATCACTTCTGCCATGATTGTGAAAGTATTTGGAGCTTGCCGCTCACTAGCCTGCTGGGGTAGACTCTTACCTAGCTCTAGAGGAGATTGCGAGCACCCGCCTATTAACCTCTTGGGGTAGGAAACCGGACGCTCACCTGGTGGAGCCGCCTACCGTTCAGCTCGACTGTCCTGGCTTTAGACCTCCTTCGAAGCCTACCAGATTTGCGTCAAGAGTTTAAGTAAGTTAATAACTTTAAATATAAAAATGTAGTGTTTTCAGTATTTCGTAAAAAAATTTTTGCATTTTAGTTAAGCTTTTAGTAAATAGCATGAATTTCATTCGAATTTTTATCGATTTGAATGATTGATCTTTAAAATTGTAAAACAAGTCTTTAGAATCGTAAAACTATTTACCAATTTGAATGTTTGGTCTTTGAAATTGTAAAAAAGTATTTGGAATCATAAAACTTTTTATCAAATTGGACTGGTCTTTAAAATTGCAAAACAAATCTTTGGAATTGTAAAACTTGTTATCGATTTGAATTATTGGTCTTTGAAATCATAAAACAGGTCTTTAAAATCGTTAAACTTTTTATCGATGTAAATGACTAGTCTTCGAAATTGTAAAACAAGACTTTGGAATCATAAAACAAGTCTTTGGAATTGTTCATTCATATGTATGGATGACTGCAAGTGTGAGTGCAGGGGAAAGGTGGGAAAAATTTAATCCAGATGTAATTTTTATGTGAATTTGAGTTTATTTAGTAGAGTTGAGAGGGATATACAGGTGAACCACAAGTAGTAACTACTGCACCATATGGAATAAGGACATGTCAATAACACATACCTGCCCCTCTTTTCACTGTATAAATATTCACAAAGTATGAGAAAAAACATCTAGAATCTATCGCCGATTACTCTGAGAAATTTTGGTAACATAGGTGTGAGTGAGAGTGCATTACTGCGAGTACGAGTGCAGAGGGACTAGTTCCATATGTGTGTGAGAGAGTGAGAGAGAGAGAGAGAGAGATATTTTCAAGTATTTTTAAGTTTTAGAAAATGTTACTTCTAAAATGTAAGTATACAGGATTGTATGGTTGTAAAAGTATTACAAGTTTGAATTTATGTATAATGACTCGAATGTGTATGTAGGTTTTTTATAGTTGTAAAAGTGTTATTTGTTTACTTCTAAAGTGCAAGATAATTAAATTTAAACTATTTTGATGAATTTGTTAAAAAAATTAGACAAGTTTTATAATGTCTTATATGTAACAGATTAATTACCCTTGCTAAAACTTTTGTTATCATAGTTATTTTCAGAAAATTTATAAAAATATTTTTTTAGAGTAAATGATTTTAATGGCATACCTTAGAAAGTATTTTTTGCCGTAAATCATTTTATGGTATAAAATTCATAAATGTTTTTGATGGTGTATACTAGTTTTGATGGTGCAAGATTCGAAAATTATAAGAAAAGCACATTTAAGATGTAAAGTTTTTTCTCACAAAAAAAATGTTTGAACTGAAATGCAATAGCGTGAGTTTAAATTTCACTGTTATATTCTAAACAATAGCTACTAGCCTGGGCCAAAAAGTAAAATATTGTGAAAGGCGAGGACGAAATAAATCGTAAAGTGTGGCAATTCCATACTGGATAAGGGATGCAGACTGAAAGTTGTCGGAGGGACAGGCTGGAGGGAAAGTGGCAACTTTCTCCACTTCCCCAGCTCATTGCAGACAGCTGCAGCCTCTACATGATGAGATGTTGGAGGGGAAAGGGAGAATGTCGAGCGGGCTGGGGTTGTCGAGCAGTTACCGGAGGGGGAGAGTGGCCATATGGTGATGCACACAGGTACTAGTGGTAGTTTACTGAACTATTCTCTCATTCTCTGGTCTAGTCAGCCCCACATATGGACTGACCTGGCTTGTTCCACGCTAATGTCTTATACTGTTCACCTTCACCGTGCGGGCGATCGAGACCTTGCCCCGTATATTCGCTATTGTGTTTCGTTTCTCCTCTCCTGCTTGCTACCTACCTCTTGTCCATGTGTAAAGAATTTTAAAATCGTTACCTTTTTAGTCACAGCTCTCACTCCTGTCTTTTCCCAACAAACATAAAATTTAAAATTAAGAAAAACATTTGTCCCTTCTGTCTAGGATGTTATTAATAAAATTATGTCTAGAGTTATATTATTTATATATGTGTGTGTTATTAAGAGTGTTTTATTTTTTTACAGAAGCAAGTAACACATACCTATATTAATGAATTGTGGTGTTGTAAGTTTTGTATCGAGAAAAGTAACAAAATTTTTTAGTTAGGTGAAAATGGATGAGCATGAGCGATCCAGTATATACATCTTGCTTGAAGATCTCTATGTAAGCAGTTTCGGTTCAGAATTGCAGACAGAAAGACAAACAGCAAGATGTTGAGGGTGTACCTTCATGTAAGCGGACATGAGTTAATCTCTTGGAGGATGATCTCTACTTAAGCGATTCGAGCATGGATTCGTTTACGGAGAGATCGTTTACAGCCAAAGGTCAAAATGTGTCTGCTTCCCCCAAACATGAGGAAGTTGAAGTTTTGAATGACGACTTATTTCTATTAGACTCGGAAGATTCTTGTGATTCGGAGAGTGCTCCAGCCATTTCACAAACCGATTTTCGAGTCGGTTAGAGATATTTCTCCAAGAGAGCCCGAAAATAATTCCTTTTCCGATTCCCAAGCCTCAGTGGAAGCTTTGCCAGACCCGACGTACCAGCTAATGGCTACGGTGTTCGCGGAAAGACTAAATGACGCATGAATATGTAATGAGCAATTTTTCCAGAGGTGTAAAATCCCTCTAATAAGCTTACTAATGGCATTACCCCGAACAGTTAGATTATCCGTTTCTATAGCGGGTAAGTACTTGTAATCCCTCACAGCAGAGGAAGGCACTACAGAGACTTTTTATTCTCAAAGCAATGCACTCCCTTTCCTACACTCATCTTATGTGGTTTTAATCTATGATGATAGTGCTCTCACTAATATACTTGAGGAGTTTAGTGCGCATGGTTCTGGCAGGAGTCTGCAAATTTTGACATACATGGGTGTACATGTGAGCCAATATCGGCCATTCACCGTCGGTGCTTGCACACTAACCTGCCCAAGTTTATTTTCAACCGTCTTGCTTGTATCGATATACACTGTCCAGAGGGAATGTGTTTCCATTATGCCACAATAGCATCTTTATTTCCTGCCACAAAAAATGTTTGCAGAATTACTTCACATCCAAACCTCACTAAGTTTTGAATATCGAAGGTCTGTCGACACCTGTTGTCATACAGGATATTCGTAAGTTCGAGGAGAACAATTATATTTCTATCAATGTCTACTGTGTGGTGGACAAAGATAGCAATATAATTGTGGAAACATGCGGTGGGTGGGGTTGTAATACCCATGCGTATTTCTCCTGTATGCCATGACAAACATGTGAATATTTTGGCAATTCGCATGAGTGGAAATGCCACTCATTTGAATTTTGTATGCATTAGAAATTTGTCATGGCTGGTTGGTAGTTAGCTAAGTACACATACTCACATTAAATTTGTTTGAGATTGTTGTCAAGAAAAGGCTGATCACAGTACTTTCCCCACTGGGAACAAGTATTTGGAATTTAAGGATTACAGCAAACAGCAGAGATTGGGTTTCGTCGCCTATTGCGATGTAGAAAGTTGCCTGAAACCCATGTCCACTTGCTTGCCTAATGATGAAACAAGTAATACAACTACCATCAACCAATATATTTTGTATACTTGTAGCATTTTGTTTGTGTGCTCATACAATCTGGCTTTGTCTCAGTATTTTGAGTTTGTGGGTAAGGATTGTATGTACCAATTAGTTGATAAATTAGTTGAACTTACAAAGTCGGTTGCAGGAAATTACAGCGTCATTGTTTTGATGAAGCCAAAAACCCCTGCTGATGAAGCTAAGTTGGTGGCTCAGAAAAGTTCTCACATTTGTAAAGAAAAGTTTGGTACAGATGATATTGTGATCGACCATGACCATCTGATGGGCGAAATCAGAGGTTGTGCATATAATAAGTGTAACTTGAATTTCAAACTACCCAAAAGACAATTTGTCGCTGTTTTCTGTAACCAGCAGAAATGTGATGCTCACTTTCTTATAAACCTCTTAGCTGAATGCCACATAACGTTACACAATGAATCTGTGGTAATTGAATATCCTGGAAAAATTCATGTGATTGGAATGACCATGGAGAATTACAAATGTATCACAAAACAGAATCCCAGTGGGATTAATTGCAACTGAAAGGTGCAATATTTAAAGTTAATATTTATTGATTCAGTCCAATTCACAAGCACGTCTCTGGAAACTTTGGCAGACAGTTTGCTACCTGTGCAAATGAGTATCGCCCGCTCGATGTTTCGAGACAACACCCAATTCAATTTGGCTAAATGGAAGGGAGTTTTTCCATATGACTTTGTTAAGTCGCTCCCACTAAAGGACACATTTCATAATGTCATGGGAGGCCTAAGCATTAGCAATGAGGATTACGCTCATGCCCAAGCTGCACAGGTATGTTCAAACTGCATAAACTTGCTGCATTGTGCCATTCAATACTTACATGTGGACACTTGTTTGCTGGCTGATGTTTTTGATAATTTTAGGACAATATGTTTGACTCAATACGGTCTTGACCTCATCATGTACATCACAGATCCGTCTCTTTCATAGGACACATTATTGTCAATTACATGGCATGGCTAGAGCTGTGGACTGACCCAGACATGTACCTTTTTGTAGAATGCGGTGTTAGGGGTAAAATTACCCAAGTTTCAAAAAGGCGTGTGGAAGCCAACAATTTTTACGTGGGTAAGGACTACGACCCTAGTGTGGCATTGAAATATATATACCTTTTCAACGTCAATGGGCTGTACAGTCATACAATGCAGTCAAAGCTTCTTATTAGTAATTTTGAGTGGATTGAGGCTGACGTGTTCTCTTCATGGGAAACACAGTGAATGACAGTGACACTTGTTATTTCGCGGAAGTTGATCTGTCTTTTCCGGAGGAGTGTCATGATAAACTATCTGATCTGTCTTTGGCCCCAGAAAATGGCATACCCCGAACGGCTCGAATGAGGAATTTCTTTTAATACTCACGATGTGGATGAATTATGTTATACACAGGGAAACACTGATGGAATTCTTGATGTATGGGATCAAACTTGACTCTGCTCATTGTGTTTTATGATTTGAGCAGAAGGTTTGGATGGCTCTGTACATCGGGTTTAAAATTGAGAAACGTGCCCAGACTGCGAACGAAATCTAAAAATCATTTTTTTAGTTAATGAATAACTCTGTTTATGGAAAAACCTTGCGGAATGTCCGACAGGAAAGGGTCATTAGAGTTTTTTCGAGGTATGACACAATCTATGGGGCTGCAGAACTGATAGAATGTCCGACATACCAGGCATGACTGATTATCGATGAAAACTTGGTCTTTATCAAGATGTCAAAGAGTTCTGTTGCATTCAACAAACCTTTGTACACTGGTACTGCCATTCTCAGCCTTTCAAAATTATCCCTCTATGAATTTCGCTGTCAGCACATGTATACAAAATTTCTTCCGCCAGCTTTGCACCTCCTCTATTGTGACACTGATATTCTAATATATTCTGTTGCTTGTGATGACATCTATAAAGTAATTACTCCAGATTTAATGGCATGGTTTGATACATCCAACTATGCACTCGATAATCCGCAAGGGTTTCATTATGAAAACAAAGGCCATATCGGGGTGATGAAAAATGAATGTGCTGGTCGCATAATCACACACTTTGTGGGTTTACATCCCAAGCTTTATGCATACGTTGTTGCGAATGAGTAATGTATATGTAAGGCAAAGGGTGTAAAACTCAACATGTTGCAATCACTCAGGTACAAGGATTATCGAGATTGTCTCGAAAATGACACAAGGGTAATGGGGACCCACTATCAGTTCCGTTTGCTTGCTCATCAAGTTTACACCAAACATGTAACAAAGGTAGTGTTGTCAGGTATGGATGATAATTGGTACATTGAGAGAGATGGAATATCAACCTTACCTTGGGGGCACTACAGAATACTTGAGTAATTTGTTTCCCTCTATATAATAGTTTCAGCTCCACAATAAATTATAGACCTCCCAGCACCACAGCACCAAAGAAGTCCATCTGCCACCACCATATGCACCTCCTGTTCCACACTCATCGCAGCTGACTATAGCTGTCTAGCATCATCATCGCAGCTGACTATACCAACTACAAACATTATTGCAACTTACTACACCAACTAGAAATATCTAGAACTAATTGCATCAGTTCTGTTGCATTAAAATCCAATGCTGCCATCTGCTTGTCTATCTGTAAGACATGACATAACTTCAATATCAACTCTCTTGATACAAATATTTTCGATCCAATTTCCTTTGCCAGTTTACAAATAGGAAGATGAAATTAACATCTTCAATATTCACATTTGGAATATACATGCATGTAAGTGTGTTGAAAGCAGTAATTTGGCATGTGTATCTGAAAATATATTCCCGGATGTGACACCTTAAAAGAATGCCTTCAGTGTGTCTCTTTATAACCTCCTCAAGAGATTGTAAATATTGAATATAGTTAGGAAAGAGACGACCACCACGTCAATATAATTTGTAATTTTTAAAAAATATCTTGTGTATATCTTTTTGTTATTATTTTATAATTTAATATGTGTAACAAGATTTTGAATTGTTGTACAATACAGAATTAGTGTTAAGATGTTCAAATGATGTGCATAACTTTGTCATAGAATATTGTAAATATATTAATAGGTATTTTGTTGCACATAATAATTTGTTTTTTTTTTCTCATAAAGTGTTTGAAACTGTTTGGTACTTTTGTTCTTAAAATGTTTGTAAAATGTTACCCCTTTTAAAATTATTGTTGTAAAATTTCTTTAAGAGTGTAAATGTTTGTAACAGATAAATTCTCTTGTAAAGTTTCTCTGTAAATAATAACTTGTTTTTGGATCATACAGTATTTGTATAATTTTTGGTTGTATATAATAACTCGTTTTTGATCATTAAGTGTTTGATAAATGTTTGTTGTAAATTGAATATTTTTTCTTGACATTGTAAATACTTACCTTATAAGGATAATTTTGAAAAGAATATTTTATAATAAAATTTTATCATGTGAAAAAATGAATAGCATGTGTCTTGTTACTTTTTTTAAATACATCATGTCACCAACTTTTTAAAAATAATAACTAAATATAGATGGTAACAGGCTAAGTATCTGTCACAAAAGAAACCTGCACTGGAATGAATAAGTTTTTTCAAAGAAATGAGCCAGGAGGTTAAAGGCTTCGTCCACTCCGACTGATTAAATTCAATGTTGGTGTAGGAGACATCGATGCCTTGCTGGCCAACTTTTGTGACATCCTGGCGGAACATATTGAAAGCAAGTCCCGAATACCTTTATAGAGGCAGGTACAAAAAAGACCTCTGACTGTTCTTGCCTACAAGAAAGATTCTCCAGCTAAAACTTTTACGTCTGCATTGAACAGAATCCAGCAAATATTTTAGATATAAATAATAAATTTCATTTTACAAACACACAGATTACAGCTCTTAAAGATCTAACACAATGATCTCTGGTGAATAAACCAAACACAAAAATTAATATATTTAATGCTATTTTTAAATAAAAAATAATATTCAATTTTGTCACAAATATGAATTCTTCTTCTTGCAAGATTCTGTCCTTCACTTCGGCACAAGTTAATTATTTTGAAATAAATCATTTGGGGTAAGATTTTCTATCATTAATTATTTTCTTGTAGATAATTATATAGTTAACTTATCAAAATAAATATTTACTATTGTGTTAGTTAACAGTTGTTAGAAAACAGGAATAAAGTTTAAAATATCTTGTAAGATTGTTGGAAACAGGAATAAAGATTGCTGGAAACAGGGAAATAAGTTTGGTGCAAAATGGTTTATATTTTTAATCGAATTTATTGTGTGCTAAAAACATTTTTAACATATTTCTTAGTGATGAGGAAAATAAAGTTTTATCGGTGGTATTTGTGAAATTTTATTTAGCTAGGAATATGTCAACCTCTTACGCGTCGAAAAATAGGAGGAAGATCCAGTTTCCGAGCAAAAAAAAACCGTTTGTAGGGAGGGGAAATAGCCCAGGTGAGTTCAAAATCTGCTACTGTCTCCCTAGAGAAACCATTGCATTGACATTGAAGCAAGCATCTGTTCATAGCCGAGGTAGCACTCTGGAGGTGAAGGGAGGGGGACTGGCCAGTTCCTGAGATATCCCAAAAATGTGTCACTTGAGTGCTGTAAAGGAGGGGGTAGTGCATGGCTTTGAATCGATAGCACCATCCGAGGACAGGGGTAGTCAACCGAAAAAACACTTTCTGACCTTGAGCAGGGCGGGAATAAGCATAGCGTTGTAAGGGACAGTTCTTGGGTGGTGTGGGTGGAGGGGGTATTTACAGCTAAACAGGTTCTTGCAGTGTTGGATCGACACCATGGTGCCTGTCCCGGAGCTTTGGAGGGTGGAGATGAGGGGACAGACCACCGAAGATGCGGTCATTGACAAGGGCTGGGGTGCATGAACTGAGCATTTCTCCACAAACATGCTCTGGCAAGGGGTGGAGGTGAGGGTGTAGGTAGGTCTGGAGCGGTTGGCCTTGGGCAGAGTAACACAGAGGTCTCTTGAGTGCTTCCACCATCTTAGTGATTCGCCAGTACTCAATGCTACATAGATGCAACACTGGCTCTCGCGACTTCACCAGGCTTCGGAGTGTGGTAGCCGCGATTAACTTTTTATAATATACACATTTTATATAAAAGTATATATTGGGAAAAAAATATAAATTTTCTCTCTCTCGCATTATTTATTCATATGTAGAAATTGTTTAAACACTTTGAAATTCTCTTGTGTCTTAAATATATTTGTAAAAATCGCCTATCTACCACCAATATCCCTACAAACACATCAAAATTAGAGGAAAAAAAGACCCTTAGCACACTCTTGCACTCAACTCAATACCTATATAACATTAACACATTGCAACCCACCACTATGGTAAGTAGCCACCAGTACACCACATCGTCAACATCGTACAGAGCTTCCCACAGAAGGAAAGAAAGAAAGAAGTACAGCAACAAAATCAAGAAAAAAAATTAATCCGATTAAAAATTAACCCTTTTTTGATTAACCCTGCCAATCCATTTAACCATTTCAATTCTGATTGTATCAATGATTAACCCTTTCAATCAAATCCATAATCCATCTATTAATCCCAATTAATCATAGGTGGCCTAGGACCGGCACACTCCTACTACTCCCTTGCCACCTGATCTGACTACACACTGGGGCAGTGAACAGAAATCTGGGACTCGAAAATACTTCAGGACAGTGGAGTCTAGCCGGACGCGAAATTATCCTGTCCGTAGATATAGGCTATTTATGGTAAATTGAGCACTTTTGAAAGCCCTGCTTAAGATCTACTTGTTTTTTCACCATATGTCAAATTAACATCGCTTGGGGTCTCACAACTTTATTTATGCATCGGTAAGGTGAAACTGTGAAATGATTAGAAAAATAAATATTATTCAAATCTATTCATTTTACACTTCGATGCATTACTAAAAAGAAAGACAGGTGTACATGTGACACTAGCGCTTACCTAGTGGCGAAATTTTTTCTTTGCCAAATTTAAACATTGTACTTACCAACCTGTAGTAGAAATAAACTTAACTTGGTTAAGAGTGGGATGGGCACCAGCGGGAACTCCGCGGTCAAGGTCAAGAAGCGAGGGAGCGATATGGGCGACACTGACACACACGCCTAGTGCCTCGTCACTCCTACGCGCAAGGCGTGCAGTGTTTCCGTCGTGACGCTGTACTGTGCAAATTAGAGCTGTAACAGTGGGGCTTTATTACACGCGATGAAATACCACACATTAAACTACGGCAGTATCTCTGCACTTTTCTGTTGCCACTTAAGGAATATAGCATAAGGAAGCTTTAAAAATGCTATATTTGACCATATTGAAGATTTTTTTTCTCCAGGAATACACTTAATATGACAAAAATAAAAAAAATGGGGGCATAGATAATAGTTTTTTGTATTTCCTGACTAAAAGTCGTGTTTGCAGAACATTTATTTACAGACATACGCGTATTCGCGCAAACAATTATTTCACAAGAAACGCAGGGGTTCATCCCACTCTTAAGAGTTATATGGATCTGCACGTTTTTTGTGAAATAATTGTTTGCGCGAATACGCGTATCTCGGTAAATAAATGTTCTACAAATACGACTTATTGTCAGAATAGGAAAAAAAAACATTATCCATGTCCCTATTATTTTACTTTTGTCATATTTAGTATATTCTTGCAGAAAAAAATTCGTGAAAATGGTAAAATATCGCATTTTTAAAGCTTGCCTGTGCAGTTTTCTTAAACGCCTTGCGCGTAGGAGCGATGAGGCACTAGGCTTGCGTGTTAGTGTCGCCCGTATTGCTCCCTCAGTTCTTGACCTTGGACGCGCGGCTCCAACTAACTCTTAATCTTTGTTTGTGCGAAGCGGAGAAATATCCTGGAAATATAACTTTTGCAGGGCTTCAGAAATGTTGGAAATATCCATGAATGGACTATATTCGTCATTACGCGTTTACACGTATCTCAGGGAATAAACATCCTGGGAGTATGACTTTCTGAAAGGAAAAATGAAAAAGAAATATATGCCCATATGATTTAGATTTTATAATATTAAATGTATTCAAAGACAAAAGAAAATTCGTCGACATTGTAAAAATATAGTGTTTTTATAGAGCTCGCCTGAGCAGTTTCTTTAAGAGATATGATAAAATTAATACCATACAGTGAGTGGACAGTGAAGAGATTTGGGCGGCTCTTAACAGCGAAGTCTTGAGAGCCGATGAGGGTGATTGAAGTGAATATAGAGCGGCGCCTGAATGAAGGGGCTGGGGAGACGCGAGATCCCCGAGAGGACCCGCCGACCAACGGCATCGTCCGGCACGATTCCCACTTGCGAAAGTCCGGTGACCCGGTCGGGGATTGAACCCGGTTCGCCTTTGTGCGAGACGAGCGTGCTAATCGCTCAGCCACCGCGGCCCCAATACCGTGTAGTCGTACCTGCATCTGTGGGCTTTCGACACTGTAATGCCAGAATCAGATAGCCCCGACCAACACAGCACGACGCGAACAAAAACGCAACCACGACACATTTCAATGTGACTACTTGAATTTACAGCTCGACCGACACCACGCTCTCGGCATTTAACCTAACTATTTAGAAGTTTCAAAGGCGGTGAACAAGAGGGAAATTTGCAATACATCATTGTGGCAAATTGGTATCGCTAATGTATACAAAGGTAAAATTACTCTTTTCAAGAGTTAAATACAGTAATTTTCAATCAATTTTTCTTCTAAGCTGCATATTTACCATTGTAGGGAAAGCTTGCAATGCAATTTCGTTTTGCAATGTTGTACATTCTGTGCGTCCTGCCGCACGACACGACGAAGAATAGAAATCATTTCTGATCCAAAACTGCTGGTCGTACGACAGAATCGGTCGGGCTTACGACTATCTATCTTGTATTTCATTAGCTGTTGGCCGTCGA
Source organism: Dryococelus australis (assembly GCA_029891345.1). NCBI lineage: Eukaryota > Metazoa > Arthropoda > Insecta > Phasmatodea > Phasmatidae > Dryococelus > Dryococelus australis. The sequence goes on from CM057009.1 coordinate 316,338,711, forward strand.
GTTGTGCGCGTCGGGGCTATGTGATTTCGGCATAATAAATTCCCGCTGTAACAGATGCAATTCGAGCAAGAGAGCGTGACAAAAGAAACACTACATGCAGTTTTAGTGCCTTGCGCGTATGAGCGATGGCGATGGAGAGGGACCTGAAAAATTGTACTACTAATTAAGGGCCCTGCCTTCCAGCTGCCTGCTGCTGCAAAATTGCGATAGGAAATCCCATGCTAAGGAAATTTCGCCTCAGTGCATTAATTTTAAAGATAGGCGTTTCAAACAAAACGTATTCTTCACGAATTTTTTTGAAGAAGTTGCCTAAAGCAGAGATATTTCCATAACATGCATAGCCTGTTTGCAAGGAATTTTTAAATCTTTTGTTTTGCAAAAAAGTACACCCTGCCTATCTAAATTGCAAATATACACTCGTTGGAATCTTCTCCAAAAAAAATCGTGAGTAATACTTTTCGATTGAAACGACTATCTTTAAAATAAACACACTGAGGCGAAATTTTCTTAGCATGGGAATTTCGCAGCAGCCAGCCAGTGGGCTGTGCCCTTAAATAAAAAATATATATATGTTCTTGGTGAAAATTCTGCAAAAGAAGCAATACACGAACCAATTCTAAACAAAATTTAGCTCGTGAAAACGGTTTTTAGTTTTACGAGTGTTAGCCTATTTATATGGCAAAATTTTTTATTTTTTATACGAATTGAAATCAAACGTGTTACAATCGGGGCGCGAAATTGTAATAAGCGGAGTGAATAATGCTTGGCTTTCGAGAAATCCTTGGCTGTAATGCCAACACACTTCACTGAAAGGGGTAGACGACTGGGCCGGGCATGTTGGCAGTGCATGCAAGAAGAATATGTTCTGTGTTACACTCTAAACGCGGCCGCAGAAACTTTGCCCCTTTTCATGCCAAATTGTAATAAGCGGAGCGAATAATGCTTGGCTTTCGCGAACATCCTTGGCTGTAATGCCTACACACTTCACTGAAAGGGGTAGACGACTGGGCCGGGCATGTTGGCAGTGCATGCAAGAAGAATATGTTCTGTGTTACACTCTAAACGCGGCCGCAGAAACTTTGCCCCTTTTCATGCCAAATTGTAATAAGCGGAGTGAATAATGCTTGGCTTTCGCGAACATCCTTGGCTGTAATGCCTACACACTTCACTGAAAGGGGTAGCCGACTGGGCCGGGCATGTTGGCAGTGCATGCAAGAAGAATATGTTCTGTGTTACACTCTATACGCGGCCGCAGAAACTTTGCCCCTTTTCATGCCAAATTGTAATAAGCGGAGCGAATAATGCTTGGCTTTCGAGAAATCCTTGGCTGTAATGCCTACACACTTCACTGAAAGGGGTAGACGACTGGGCCGGGCATGTTGGCAGTGCATGCAAGAAGAATATGTTCTGTGTTACACTCTATACGCGGCCGCAGAAACTTTGCCCTTTTTCATGCCAAACTGTTGTTTATTTGTTCGCTTCTCTTCCCCTCACCCCCCTCTTGATTGCTGTCGTGTGGTAATTCAACCGACAACCTGGTGTCTAAATTAAAATGAATTCGAAAAATAACGTGTTCACCGACAATATTTGATCTAAAGGCTCCTCATCATTTATCCGCCTATTAAAAGCAACTTATCTAGTTAAGCCTTGACGATAAACGAATGTTGAGGCGCCCTATACTAGCCTACAAAACTGAAGATAAATCTTTTCCAAAACACCTGTGTAACCTGAATGGGACCATAATCACAAGTTCAACACCCGATTAATTCATTAACATTTCGGTTATCATCCGATAGTCTATTAGTTATCCGGTGTAATCTTCCATGTCATTATTGAGTAGGATTTGTGTACTTTGCCATGATACCTTAGGGAGTAATATACTTCATAGCTGGGGCAGCAGTGGCGTAGTGGCCATGGTGTGTTCGCTGCCGGATATTCGCATGCTGGAATCGTACTCGACGATGACGCTTGCCGCCGGAGTGTCTTCTCGGGGCACTTCCATTTCCCCCGCCCTTGCATTGCGGCGCAGCTTCAACCTCACCTCACTTCATCCTCACCGGTTCTCAAAACCTTGATGTTAAGAGCCGCCACAAACTCGTCACTCACTCACTCTTTTTCTCAAACTCTTTTGTATTTTTCATGTCCAACTCGTAAACTGACTTAAAAAAAACAAACTAACGATATCGGTAAACGCAACAGCAGGCTTGGCGCAAAACAGCAACAGCAGGCATTGCGCAAAACAGCAACAACAGGCACGGCGCAAAACAGCAACACGAGCGGGGCAGCAACTGTATGCAACAACCGCGCGAAGTCACAATACTCTCATTGTATAATTTGCAAAATATTACCACTAAAGTAATTTTTCTTAGAGAACATTCAAGAATTGAGGAAAGCCATTTTGGTTGAACCTAGGTTTAGAAACTTTTAAGCATTAACGATTTCCCATTTTATTCTTCTTGTTGTTAATGCGAATTTCACCTGAGAAGTGTGTGATTTGGAAGGACCTGTAGATAGAGACCTGAAGAATTGGCGGATTCATTTTGGGACAAGCTATAGAATTCAAACACGTGCGTTTATATAACGCTAGCCATTGGTCCACACGGTTTTTGACTCCTCTTGGAGAACGGTGTCCAATTGTCGCCTTCCACTGTGATAGCAGACAACCAATGTGCAGTTCATATCGGTATATTTGTACATGAGACTGTATAGTCTAGCCTACAGGTCATTGAACTCGCGAACTATTCAGGTCTCTGGTTATAGAGCACAAACTAGATATGAGAATGAGAGCTTTTCGCCTTTTGTGCATATCAACAGTGATGGACGTGTTTGTTCGAACTTGAATTTTCTACAGACCAGTACTTCTATACGGATAAATAGATGCCCGGAAACTTGGCGATTTCGTTTGAGGACAAGTTAGACTTCGGACACGTGTACTACATTTGACTTTCGGTTTCAATTGGATCCCGACTTGTGAGACACGCCCTGTAGTAATTTGAGCCAATAACTGACCAGCAAGAAAACGAGGACGGAATACCATTCTACCTGGTCTGCGATTGGCAACAGCCAATGAACAACTATTATTACTGAGGGTCTAGTACTCAAAGGATTATTGCCAATTGAATCCGCGAAATTTCCCGGTTCTCTACGCATTAAATACCATAGCTAACGTGAATATATTCCAGTTGAAATAAAGCTAGGTTAGAGTAAGTGTGCAAACATCTCCAAGCACTTACTTGCACATAAACAATATTCTAACCCTCAAATATAATGCACGTCGTTTTGGATAGATCGAGTGGCAGAAAAGCAGTAAAACTTGATTACTGATCCGTAGTTCATATGTAGTGACGTGAAAAATTCGCTTGTCCAGTGACCTGCTGGCTAGACTCTGCATTCTTATGCACAAACATGGCGATATTAACTGTATATTAGTCTTCTGCTGTCACAGTGGAAGGCTACAATTGGACACCGTTCTTCAGGAGGGGTCAAACACTGCGTGGGCCAATGGCTAAAGTTATATAAACGAACGTGTTTTGAAGTCTAGCCTGTCCCAAAATGAATCAGCGAATTATTTAGGTATCTACTCATATGCATGCTATACCCGATTTCCGCTTTTACGCTGTAGTTAGAGCTAGTGATTTTTCGCGAAAAAAAAAATTATGAGTACACGGTAGACTTCAATATTATAAACACCCAAAAGTCGTTTGTCTATTGCCATTGGTCGCCGTCTACTTGAGAAGGCGTTTTCATATTTGACCGGGCCATTCAGCACTCGGAAACATCGGCACGGCTCCTACATAATTCGTGTACAGACAGTTAACACGAGTCAGAAAGTCATTCAGCCAATCAAGATAGGTAAAGATCATGCAATGTTTTGAAACATTACATGTTTTGAAATCTTTACGCTAGCTATAGTTGGAGACGTGTAAAATTTGCTTTATTATTTGGCATCAGGCTTAACTTAAGAGTAATGGTACTGAGCACACTCGAGCCGGCGTCGTTTCTCCTTTGGCTGCTGTGTGGATGTCAAGTCACTCCCTTGCTGACTGAACGGCAAGTGATCGGGTCACGCAGTTGTGAAGTGTCAAATTTATTGTCGTAGAGTTGTGACCCAGGCCGTGTCGAATTAAGGGTGATTCAATGACAAACATATTGAAAAAGGCACACGTGTTTGAAGTTTAACGTATCGCCAAATGATAACGCGAATTTCGCAGGTCTCTCGATGTAGCCCATTCACGGTAACTTCCAACTTTTCTGAAACCCTGCAAAATGTGTACTTCAGGCTAGCCCTACGCCTTATGCAAAAGAAAAAAAAAACCTTGACTAAGCCTAGAGTATTACACCGAAGGGACAACATACCGCATTCGTCCGCGCTCAGTTTGATACTAATTTGCATGACAACTATTACTTACTAAGCATTATAGAGACCCGAGAATTTCGAGAGTGCAATGACCTGTAGGCTGGACTCCACAGTCTTATATAGTCTCATGCAGATATCGACTGTGTATTGGTTGATTGTTGTGGTAGTAAAAGGCGGTGGTTGGGCGCACAATTTATTGTATGTTTCTTACTGGCTCATTTATCTCCAGGAGGTGTCAAACAAAACGTCGACCAATTACAAAAGTAACATGAACGTATAAGTGTGTGAATTACAATTTGTCTAGAAATGAACCCCATGAAATTCTCGGGTCTCTAGGCATTATCGAAACACCTATTTTCTCCCTGTTTTTAGTCATATTAAATATAAAACCAAGTATTATAATGTATAGAGAAAATATAAGCAAAATATTTATTTAACCAGAAATTCAATATTGCAGAGATAACAGAAGTATAAAAATCTTGTGGTTAGGAGAAAACCAAACACGTCATACACAGGACGATTTTTCAAAAGTTTGTTTATGGAAAAGAGTGAAGTAACCTTGAATAGCCTATATTGAAAGTCGCCTACATGGTTGTGAGGATAGCAGGTTTTCCAGACGACAGCAGTCGAGTATAGGCTATTCACAGTGAAGTAACCTTGAATAGCCTATATTGAAAGTCGCCTACATGGTAGTGAGGATAGCAGGTATTCCAGACGACAGCAGTCGAGTATAGGCTATTAACGGTGAAGTAACCTTGAATAGCCTATATAGAAAGTCGCCTACATGGTTGTGAGGATAGCAGGTTTTCCAGACGACAGCAGTCGAGTATAGGCTATTCACGGTGAAGTAACCTTGAATAGCCTATATAGAAAGTCGCCTACATGGTAGTGAGGATAGCAGGTATTCCAGACGACAGCAGTCGAGTATAGGCTATTAACGGTGAAGTAACCTTGAATAGCCTATATAGAAAGTCGCCTACATGGTAGTGAGGATAGCAGGTTTTCCAGACGACAGCAGTCGAGTATAGGCTATTCACAGTGAAGTAACCTTGAATAGCCTATATAGAAAGTCGCCTACATGGTAGTGAGGATAGCAGGTATTCCAGACGACAGCAGTCGAGTATAGGCTATTAACGGTGAAGTAACCTTGAATAGCCTATATAGAAAGTCGCCTACATGGTAGTGAGGATAGCAGGTTTTCCAGACGACAGCAGTCGAGTATAGGCTATTCACAGTGAAGTAACCTTGAATAGCCTATATTGAAAGTCGCCTACATGGTAGTGAGGATAGCAGGTATTCCAGACGACAGCAGTCGAGTATAGGCTATTAACGGTGAAGTAACCTTGAATAGCCTATATAGAAAGTCGCCTACATGGTTGTGAGGATAGCAGGTTTTCCAGACGACAGCAGTCGAGTACAGGCAATTCACGGTAAAGTGAGGACTTTTGAATGCTCTCTCGTTTGGAATGATATTCATTACATATGTTTATTTTAGTGTTAGGCGTTAACTTCCGTGTGCGGTGGAACATATACTGTGTTTATTACCTACATGGCAATATTTATTTAAAAAGGTGGCTAAAGTATAAAAAATGTATGAAAGTAATAAGTCACTAGGGCCTCAAAAGTGCTCACTTTACCGTAGATAGCCTATAGTCGTATTAATCGCCTGGCTGTTATCGCACACCGAAGTAAAAATTGGTACACTCTCCAGTTTCGAATGTCGAAAAGTAAACGTGTATCGATATCGGCTTCAATTGCACAACTAAATGATGTCGTGATGCAAATTCCTCTAGAGTCCTATTAATACTGCTAGCTGATCATAACATACTGTGACTAGTACACATGAAATTGACAAATCAAGAAACGGTCTGCCCAACATCGATACTTGTGTACATGTTAAAGTAATCTTTCAAAGATATAAGAAATATATTTCACGATGATACATTTTTTGATCTTTAGTGCTACAAATATATTTACAGGAATGATTACTTTCGAAATTTTACACTTATGTTTTTTAATGGCCGAAGATTAGTCCTGGAGAAAAGTTTACACGACCCTACGGCCAGTCGTAGGTTGTACGACATACAAATAGACGTATGTGTACGACTATGGTGGAGCAGGCTGTTCACGGCAAAAAGAGAGCACATTTGAAAGCCGTGCTTATATGTGCTTGTATACTTTAGCGAGTTGTGTATTAAAACATTGCGATGGGACTAGTAAACACAGTGTGTGAGTTTTATACCTCTCAAAAGTTAACGTATAAGGCCACAACAAAATATAGGATTTATTTGGTTATTATGCCTAGTGGGATGGCCTTACAAAGTGCTCACTTTAACGAGAGTAGCTTTAGGTAGGGAGTGGAAAATTTCGCGAATTTGAGGACAAGATGGATTTCAAACACATGTGCATTTCTTTCATGTTTGCAATAGCACAACAGTTTGTTAGACACGCCTAGGCCAAATAACAGACAAGCAAGGACCATCTGGTCTGAGTTTGCTTGAGTTGAGGCATTTGAGCGGCTCTCAACAACGAGTTCTTGAGAACCGAAGAGGTGAGTATGGAGCAGCGCAGGAATGCAAGGGTGGGTGAAACGTAAGATCCCCGAGAAAACCCGCCGTACAGAGATTGAACCCGGTTCGCCGTGGTGGGAGGAGAGCAGTCTAACCGCTCGGCCACAGCTGGTCTGAGGGAAAGCTGGCTACACACTGGGGCAGCAGCTAACAAACAGAAAGCTGAGGCCGTATCCAAAAGGACAAATTTTGTTATTTCGTTATTTCGTAAATTAGTGGGTTGGTAGGTATCAATTTGGACGCTGTCAACAGTCACTTGTTTAGCACTCGCGGCAACACATTATTAAATGAACAGTGGAAAATATTTTTATCAAAATTCAATGCTTAAAACAGACGTAATATATCTGCAATCGACACTGAAATACTAGGAAACGTTAATAAGTAAGAAAATAATACATTATGCAATAATTACTTTTAAAACTTTTTTTTGCGGAACATATATACAAAGAAAAATACTTACTTGGTTTTTACAACATGCCTAGTGAATTTCATGTACAGTTATTTGTGTTAAAAGTCATTTTATTTACGCATTCGCGCATGTGTTTTTAGGGTAAAAACAAAAATGGCGCTGATTTTGTCATTTTGTAATTTTCGCTAGCACCATTAGATACAAAATACGAAATGCGAAATTACCAAATATTTCACCATTTTTGTATACAAAACCGGGTCACGTGATCATTTTCTCAACAAAACCTGCCAATTCGAACACGGCCTGAGGCTTGAAAATAAACAGGATATTGGTGTCTATTGCCTATGGGTCGTTTAAAACTCGACGTTTTTCTGGCCGATGATTCCACACGCACCTGCATCATTATTCCATAGTATTTTATATATATTTTCTTCTTAACTATTTGTGTACACTACCTACACCTTTTGATTTATACATTCACTTTGATCAATGTGTAAATTGTTGCTGTCCATTCGCCAATTTGTTTCAATGTGTTGCTGCATTCAATTTTTATTTTATGTAAGTGCGTATTATATATCTGTTTATTTATTTTAATGAGCTGAGATTCAATATGTGGTTTTCCTCTCAGTTACTTTATAGGTTATGCACATTTATATTTATTATTGGTAATGCGGAATATGAAACAATTTTTGTGATATTGTATATTAATATTATTGTACTATTTTAATTTTAACTTCTTTAAATATTGCCTTGTCTGTACTCCTGCTCAAGATACGTACATCATATGAAACCACTGATCGTTTTCAGATTTAATACTATTTGGGCTATCATATTCTGTTCCGCTTCTTGATAACGTAAGCATTTTTTCTTGTTATTTATGTTTACGTATGCGTACACTGTGTTATACCTGGTGAAGTGTAAGAGAAGGCATTGAAGCCTTCACTTCGCCAGTATAAATGCAGTTATGGCAGCACGGTAGGACAGGTCCAGTGAGCTGAGAAGTCGCAAAACGCAGTTGACGGTGTAGCCGTCCCCCTTCACCCCCCCCCCCCCGCCAATAAAATGGCAGCAGGACAAAGGCGGGACCTTCGAACCCCTCTTCCTAGCTCAAAACCTCGGAGGGTCGCAGGCTTGTGGAAGGGCAATCCGAACAACGAGGCCTCAGGAGCGTACTCCAAAGAACCGCGCTCGCCGCGGCTAGGGTTACCAGACTCTCACGACAAAAAAAAAAAAAAATATATTACAAGGACGTTTACTCCGGAATAGTGATGGGCAGAATCGAATGTTTCCAAAACTCGAGTTATCTCGCGTTCGAGATTTCTTATAAGAATCCAGAACTTCCACTTGCAGCTTGAATTCGAGAACTGGCGAGTTATGTTTTCGAACGATCTATTTTCATTTGCACGGCGATATTAAGGTGGCCGCCTGTTTGAAGGAATTTCGCACGTCTGCGTTCAAGGCGCGTGGGAGCGCTAGGGGCGACAGAGACATGCGCATCAGCTCTCTTATCGCCCCTACGCGCAAAGCACTGAACTGGCGTGCTGTCTTGCCGTCGATAACGAGCCTCAATGAGACTTTCAGCGGAGACCCCACCATTTTATGACGTAATAATAAAAATAGAGGCTTGGTGTACGTTCCTAATTCTTTTTTAATGTTTTGTACCGGGATGTCCATACCTAAAAATGACCGTGAAAAAAAAAAAAACCTTTTTGAGCCATTTTCACTATCACAAAAACCTACATTAGAGAGAAATGGAGGAACTGGAAAACGTATACAGATGCGTGACGTTTCTTAAATGTTATTCGTAAGCAGACCTCACTCTACACGTTGGACGGTTTTTTAATCAAACGTTTTCTGCTGGAGCTCAGCACGCCGTTCGGCGTCCTACCACCTTAAACGTTTATTTATTTATTTTCGACTTTATTCTCACTGGCAAGGTTAAGGCGTGAATGCATTCATTTACACTTAATCAGGTTTATTCTATTGTACGTATGCGTAAATATGTATAACAATCCTTAAAAATCCCTCAAATTAAGAAAAGGAGAAACAAAGAAAAACATAAACGCAGATATGTAGATCAAACGCTTAAAAATTATCCGTTGTTACTACTTAGGTACATAACTTGAGCAGGACGAGGGACGAGTGAATGTTTATGAAAATTACCATTGCAACAGCACAATCATACACATAATAAATAATCCGCATACCCAAATATAAATAAAGGTGTAAAGAACCAAAGAGGAGTATACGATGTCTCAGCAGAGATTGAAGTTCATCTCACTGAAATAAATTGACAGATCTACAGGAAGCACTTATAGATTAATTAAATTAAATGCATGAATCATCAGGAGTAGCTACGGTATATTTATTTATAAAAAAATTACGTACTACAGAATAAAGATGTTGGGCATGCGCGTGTGTGGAATCGACGTAGCATATTCTCGACGCATCTCGTTTTGAATTATTTTTGCGAAGTCACCAATATAAAACACGGAATTAAAGTTAAAAGTTCAGACAATTCAAAAACCATTTTACAGTCTTTGTAAAAATGCAAGCCAAATTATTTCAAAAAAATTGTAAATAGTCTATATATGGCGCACCTAACGGCCCTGACTGCGAAGTCAGCAAACCGCGAACTTCAAATGGGGATTCAATGTTAAACGAAATTTATTCTCATTTCGCCAATTTTAAAGATAAATAGATATTTAAAAAAAAATCCTTGTTACGACTTTAGTACTTAAAAATTAATTCTCACCAAGGAAAGATCAATATTCAATACTTAACATTATTAGAACAAAGTACTTAATGCGAAAAAAAGTTACATTTACAATTAAGTACTAAAAATCTGTTAAAGGTAGGAAATACTTTATTTATATACACAATTCCAGAAAATGCTGATGGACTGGCATTTCTAAGGCAGAAACATTCAATATATACAATATGCACATATAGTATATATGTATTAGACTATATATAGGGGCCTACATGCAATTATATACATACGTACACGTATTTGTACACAGTATACAAATATGCACATGTATGCTCACACACATAAAACACACACACAGATATATATATTCACATAAATATGTGCATACTGCACATACACATGAAAAACATAGATTTAGGCTACAATAATTAATCGGAGAGTCAGTTGTAATGAGAGTGGGGATTTTTAGATCGTTGCAGTTAATATTTGTTGCATTCTACAGCACGTTAGTAGGCATTCTGTACGATATGAGGCAAGGCATTACGAATGTAACACATTCAACACGGCGCACGTATGCCATACGGGCATTCATTTATTTACACTCCCTCGCCTTTAAAATCACGTTACATTCATATATGTATAGCAGAGACCTGAAAAATTCGCGAGTTCAATGACCTGCAGGCTAGATTCTACAGCGTTACGTACAAATATGCCGATATCAACTGCACATTGGTTGTCTGCTGTCACAGTGGAAGGCGACAATTGGACACCGTTCTCCAGGAGGTGTCAAACACCGTGCGGACCAATGGCTAAAGTTATATAAACGCAAGTGTTTTGAATTCCAGCTTGTCCCAAAATTAATCCGTGAATTCTTCAGGTCCCTATGTGTATGTAAGGCTACCTGTTTTTTGCGAAACGATTTACGGGGAGGCTAGAATTCAATATCCTATGTGCACACTTGCAGTCTCCATTTGGCTACTGACCTCTTGTATTTGAGTGAATAGTTTGTTACATGAGTGAGCCAATCAGGATTAAGTTTCTCCGATACTGACCGTCCGTGATTCGCGGCCAGACATATAAGATGCGTGACAATTCAAATCACCCGCTCACGAAAATGGTTCTGAACTAAAGTGTTTTGGAACACAACTTGTCCTGATATAGTTTCGCGAAAATAAATGTGCCCCTATGTATAGGCTATCCACGGTTCATTGAACACTTTAAAATAAACCATTGAAAATTGTCACTGGCCGTATCTGCATAAATTTTGACGGGCACCCTGAGTGGCATGCCATCAGTTAAGTTGGTACGACGGAGGTGTAATAGTTTCATATCTTAATGTTGAATTAAAAGTGTTATGTTAACATTCGAGAATACTGCGATTATTTCTATTGCTTTCTGTTTTTAGGACGTCTTAAGTGTAAAAAATATGCATAATTTCTAAAATAATTCCTTTTTTTTTTTTTTTTTAATTTCATATTTTCACTTGACTGAAGCATGAATATAGTGATGAGGCCCATGGCTGTGTTAATTTTGCTTATACTTGAAGAATACTCAATATGCAAAGAAGTATGTCTTAAGCAGGGCTTTCAAAGGTGCTCAGATTACCGTGAATAACCTATTTAATCATTCTTATTCTTACGTTTGCTAAGGAAAAAGCATAGTGCGAATAATCTTCCCCTCGAAAATCCCACATGGCTGAGAAACACACCTCGAGCATAAAATTATGTGAATGGTCTTGATGGAATGATAAAAAGTATTAATACTGTTTGCTGCTCCAAGTGGTGGGACGAGAATATGCCCAAAAGCGTGAATTTAGCGGTCCATTACCAACCAGCCATCTCATGACGAGCCCTCTATGGACAAGTGAATGGAAGACACGGCAGAATTAAAGGACTTTCCATAGTAGGAAACTTAAGCACCTGACTTACATATCCTTTCCTTTGACGAAGCCACAAACCAATACATAATACAATTTAGAAGTCAAAGTTCAGACAATTGAAAATTGGCTGTGCAATCGTTGTAAAAATGTGTACTTTGTTATGTAAATCAGTATATGGAAAATACAGGAATTCCTTTTACGTGCCTGTTTTTTCTAATAAATTTTGTATTTGTATTTATAATAAATTTTGTTTCAAAATAAAAAACTCGCTCTTTTACTTTATTCATAATTATCAATTTATACATTTCTTCTTCACATTACATTCATTTATTAAAATTTTTTAAATTTAGACGGGCTTGGTTTAATATACCGGGATGAAAATCACCTACAATAAAAGCACGTTATTTTGCACATAACATCTGTAGGGACATCCGAATATCGCGACAAGATGTCACGATCAGTTGTATTTCATAACACTTTAGCTCAGATCCACTTTCCTGATTCCATGGTTTGCGTGTAAGGCGAATCACAGACGCACAGAATTGAAGTTACCTAGTTGTGATTGGCCAGTGAAGTAGAATACCTTCTCACAAATGTATACCACCAATAAGCAAAAGAAAACTATTGACATTCCCTGAGGGTATTGAAATTTAGCATGGACGAAATCTTTCCGCTAAATTCGAGTGTCTCTACACATATGCTACGTTCTCGGCAAACTGGCTGATTGACTTTGGCTTTAAATTTCAACTTTTCGAAATCGTAAAGCCAAGAGTGTTTGACCTTATCTCTGACAGTTCCATTGTGACAAGTTCCGTATAGGCTGTTTCACGGTAAAATGAGCACTTTTGAAAGCCCTGCTTAAGGCCTGCTTGTAAACACGTAATGTATTCATCCGCCTAAGTAAAATAAACTTTGATATGGCCTTACCACTTTATTAATGCGTCGGTCAAATGAAACTATGAAATTATTAAGAAAGTAAATGCTTTACAAATATGCTCATATTTACATGTCGATGAATTAAAAAAAACGGAAAGTGTATTAATTATTTTTAAGTTATCACAGATGGTTATTGACGGTAAAGCGAGAACTTTTTAAGCCCCTGCTAAATTTTTCCTTTGAGCCGATTTTTATATTTCTGCCCCTTCTTAATATAAACAATGCCATGTGACTAATAATCACAATGCATACATTGCACTAATCTAAAAAAAAAAAAAATCCCTAGCTGCAATAAAACATATTTATTAGTTGTTGATGCCTGTTGCGAGGGCCTTAAAAAGTGCTCACTTTTCCGTGAACAGCCTATACCTAACACTTTATTCGACGTTAAGATAGTAAAGTAATTTCCATTCATCATTACCAACTTTACTGGGCGAATGTCCCTCAGTGAGCACATTAAAATATATGCAAGCGAGGGCAGTGACTATTTTCTAAGGTACATTTCAAAAGTGTTCACTTTATCGTGAACAGCCTTTCGGAAACTTAATGTCGGAATGCAAACGGTAAGTAAAATCACAAAATCATACTCCAAAGTTTTCAATTCTGTAAGAACCTTAAGGTTACCGCATACCTGGGACTTGAAATGCGTTGCAGTGTGTTTGAAAAACTAACCTGGATCATTTTTGCGTGTTTGAGGGCGAGAAGCGCGGAAGCCGTAATGTCGACATTGCCACGCCCATCAAGTGTGCCATCGCCGCTAAGCGCTAGACGTGCAGCGTTCTCAGTGTGCTGCGCGTGTACCTATGGTGCTTTCAGTGGAGACCCTATTATTTCATTGATTGGCAGTCTGTTGGTAGGTTCAATGCAGGGCCCTTGAGTAGTTTTGTATGTATCTAGTGCGTATATTTCGAACTACAACGATTTGGAAAAGCCGTTATTAGCAATTTTGAAGTGCTCTAAAATGGTGTTTCTAATGCGCGTGACGTTTAAAGTGTGTGTTCTTTTCGTAGTTCAGCACATTGGATGAACGTTTAATATTTTCGTGGATAAAAATGCATTTTAAACATACTATATTACAGTTCAAGTGCCAGGTATGCGGGAGCCTTAAGATCTATTTGTACTTACAACCGTGTATTATTCCGTCATATGTAATATTAATATTGCCATGGGAGTGATCATTATTCATGGGTCGGCCAAGTGAGCTCCGCATATGTCACCTGAAGAATTCGCAAATTCTTTTTGGGACAAGCTAGAATTCAAAACACGTACGTTTATATATCTTTAGCCGTTGGTTCACGCGGTGTTTGATACCTCCTGGAGAACGGCGCCCGATTGTCTCCTTCCATTGTGATAGTAGTCAACAAATGTGCAGTTGATATCGGCATATTTGTACATAAGACTGTAGAGTCTATCCCGCAGGTCATTGAACTGGCGAATTTTTCAGGTCTCTAGTTGTGGGTACTGCGTTCATCAGGCACGCTCTGGAGAAGTCTGAACCGATATTGTTGTTACAATTTCTCTCACGAAATTCAGTGGGCTAAATCAAGTTCGTAAAGGGATGGAGGTCTTAATTAAATAAACGAATTAAATGTAATTTCCAAATTATAATTACAACTACAAACCAAATTCTCTTGACTCAACATCTAACAATAAATTGGCATCACTTACTGTTTACAATCAATAACTTTAATTAATATAATTTATAATTATCTCAAATAACTCAAAGAAATTAAATAATTAAAAGTCAGTCCCACTAGACAATATATCAAAACCTAGTCAAATATTTTATAAATTATGTGTCCATATTTATCAGTTCCAATATGTACAATAAAATCCGTATTACATGTTCATTCCGACCCATCTCAGTTCAGACTATGTCCCGCCAGTCCGTACTGTTCTGGACTTCTCCGCGCGCCCTCATGCACAGTAGGCTTCACTCGCCGGGTTTCACGTCCTCTCGTACATTCACACGAACACCTCGTCCGCAGTAGTACCGCACTGCATTTCGCTTCCGCACTGAGGTAGATAGCCTTCGCCTAAGACTGCTGGCCGCTGGACCGCTGCGGTATTTATATGGACAGGCCGTCATCCAGAAATTTCACTAATTCCCTAGTTGCGCCGTGTTTCTTAGTTCCCAGAATATTCTTGCGCATCCTCTAAGTTTGTCGGTTCCTCAGCAGGGGGAGGAGGAGAGGCTGTGACGTCAGCCAGGTCTCGCCGCTGTCAATCATTCCCGGGCTTCCCCCGGTGGGAAGCAGCGAGGCTGGGTAAGGGGAGAGACGAGGTGGGTCACCCCAGGCTGCGCATAACGGGAGCTGGCGGCTGGTGCTAGCTACAGCCCGTAATAATATTATACATTTAGTGCTCGGGTGTCTTAACGCCGTGTGGGCGAGCCGAACAGGAGAATGAGCTCTGAATGTGGCATCAGGCAATGAGAATATGACATCTGCTTGAGTAAAACCAGTATTGTTGAGTCTATCCTGGTGCCGTCTTACGACGTGAAATAACTAGGGATGGGAAAAATTCGAGACTTCAATGATCTGTAGGCTAGACTCCACAGTCATGTGTATACTCGAGCCTCAGATGTTTGTTCATTGGCTCCTGCCCCATAGAGTAGTCAGTGTTACTTCACACCTGGCAGTATGGCACTCGCTACCTGTTTCCTTGCAAGTCTGCTATTGGATCAGAGTCATCCAGGGCGTGTCTAATAAACTGCGCTCCAATGGCAAAGTCAACCTCAGTGTACACGTGTTTGACGTCTATGTTGTCCTGAAATGAACTCGCGAAATATTCCTATCCCTAGAAATGACAGATAGTTAGACACACCTGAAAAATTCGCGAGTTCAATGACCTGCAGGCTAGACTCTACAATCGTATGTACATATATGCTGATATCAGCTGCACATTGGTTGTCTGCTGTCACAGTGGAAGGCAATGATTGGGCCAGCGTTCTACAGAAGGCGTCAAATACCGTGTGGACCAATAGCTTAAGTTAGGGGCACACGAATTTCGCGAAAATATTTCACGACCTGTTGTATTTCAAAACACTTTGGCTCAGGTCCACTTTTGTGATTGGGTGATCTAGTTGTGACGCGGTGTTAAATGTCTGTCCCCGAATCAGAGACGTACAGTATCGGAGTAACTTAATTCTTATTGGCCAGTCAACTAAGAAAATGTTTCTCACAGACACACGCCGCCAATAAGCAAAAGGAAACTGCTGGCTCGCTCGTAGGGTATTGAAATTTAGCATGAGCGGAAATCATTTCGCGAAATTCGTGTATCCCTAGCTGAAGTTATATGAACACACGTTATTTGAATTCTAGCTTGTCCCAAAATGAATCCGCGAATAATTCAGGTCCCTACAGATAGTTAGAGACGATGGTTTGTCACAGGAAAAGTTTACTGTTTGTTAGGATTCAACATACTGTACATTTTCCCGACAGTTTTCTCTCCTTGTTAGCTGTCCTGCATGTATGAAGCTGCTATTGCATACAACTGGGACAATGAGGCTTCGTATTCTATAAAGCATAACGTTTATGGTTGGCCTGCAAATAAGTTAGCCGAGTCAACATCTTAGCCATGCAATCATAAAAGGATGAACCAGCTATAGTTTTATCAAAGATATGTAGGCTCAAATAATTTTCGCGATTTTCCATCATCCCTACATATAGTGTATATCTCTACTAGTTGATAGAGGTGTGTGTTTTTCGGGTAGTGATTTGGCAACAGCTGGGACTTCCCAGTTCTTTACGTACTCACGCCACAATTATCTAGTCAGAATCTGCTGCAATATGAGCGAATCATACGTATTCTCGCAGTTGAATGTGATACGATTGCGTTATTTCGTCTTGCTTATTACTGGTTGAAAAAAAGCTGTATAGCCACGGTTACTCCATACTTTGCTGAAGCCCTTCTAAAGCGATACTTCCAGGATATTCCTCCGCCTCGTGCAAACCAAGCTAAACCGAGTCTAGAAAATTACGCCAGAGGGACAAAGCACCGCATTCCTGTGCACACAAAGTAATAATAATTTGCATAAGAATTATTTCTTACAAGGCGTTAACAGCACACATATTTTCTCACTATTTTTATTCATATAAATTATAAATTGAGTATTATAATTTATAGCTAATTATAGATAAATTTCAAATCAAACAAAAACAATGTACGTTAATGTTAAAACAAGTGTAAAACGCTTGTGAAACCTGACATATTTTGGACGAAAAACCCAAACACGTCATACATATTGTGATTTTTCAAAGGTTTGAAACACATAGTGTTAATATAGTACGAATAGACTACCTTACAAAACCTCACCTATCATAACCTATCCTACCATAAACTATCCTAAACTGAAGTAACCTAACCCAACCTAACAATACCCAACCTATCCTAAACTAACCTAATATAACCTAACATAACCTAACCTGACCTGTCCTGACCTAACATAATCTGTCCTAACCTGACCTAACCTAACATAGCCTATCCTAACATAACCTAACCTAAGTTAACCCAACATGTCCTAACCTAACCTAACCTAAGTTAACCCAACATGTCCTAACCTAACCTAACCTAAGTTAACCCAACATGTCCTAACCTAACCTAACCTTACCTAACCGGTCCTAACCTAACATAACCTGCCCTAACCTAACCTAGTCTGTCCTAACCTAACCTGACCTAACATAACCTAACCTATCCTAAACTAACCTAACCTCATCTAACCTGAACTAAACTAACCTATCCTAACCTAACCCAAACTACCACTGTCCTAACCTAACCTAACATAACACTACCTAATCTGACCTAACATAACCTGTACTAACCTAACCTGGCCTGTCCTAACCAAACCTAACATAACCTAACCTAACCAAACCTGTACTAACCTAACCTAGCCTGTCCTAACCTAACATAAATTAAACCAACCCGTCCTTACCTAACCTGGGGCCATATTTTGGCAGAATTAAATTTGTGGCGTAATTACGTGTTCGTAGTTTCCATTATCTTGTCTTTCCTGCAGTGTACGTAGATTAGCTAGTTGGGTATTTTCGAAATTTTCGCTTTTCAAAACATAAACAAGCTATGGAAACTAAGAATACAATATGGCGGAGGAAGATTCCCCTTAAATTCGTCAAATACCATTCACGATAAAGTGAGAACTTTTAGTATCAACGTAATGAAAAAGTTACTGCTCCTACCTGCATATATTTTAACGGGCGCATTGAGTGCTAAGTGGCCAGTAAAATTGGCAATGATCACGAGAAAGCCATTAGTTACGTGTCTGAACGTCGAATTAAAAGTGTTAAATTATTTATTTCACGTTCTGTATTTTTTAATGCATCTGAACGTAAGAATTAGTGAATTTGTAAAATACTTACTTTACTAATCAACTAATAATTTCACTTGACCGACACATTAATAAAGTGATAAGGCTATTGCAGTATTAGTTTTACATTAGGCGGGATAACACACAATGTGCTTACTAGTAGATATTAATCAGGGCTTTCAAAAGTACTCATTTTACCGTGAACAGCCCATAAGTGAAATAATCGTGTCTGTGCATTTACTGTGGATGTAATGTTTAAGGCGCCCGCATACCTATAGCTTTTTCCAGCGTTCGAGGCCGAGAAGCGCGGGAGCAATAAGGGCGACACTGCCGCGTGCATCACGTGCGCCATCGCCGCTAAGCGCAAGGCACCGAACTGGCCTGTAGTCTTTCACCGATCCGTTTTTTCTATTGGAATTTAAGTGGCGACCGTATAATTTTATTGACGGAAGGTCTGTAGCAAAGTTCAATGCGGTACTATATCTAAGTTTAACTTGCATTTCAGATGCAGCAGTTTAAAAAGGCCGTTCCCGGCCATGTTGGGAAGCTTAGAAATAATATTTCTAGCGCGCGTAACGTCTTGAAAGTGACATGCCGTCCTCGTCTGAAGGTTGTTTTCTTTTCGTAAATTAGCACATACCGATTCCCCAACACCTTGCAGCGCATTTCAAGTGCCTGGCAGGCTGGCGGCCCCTTTAAAGTCCCATATGTATAGGCTGTCCACGGCAAAGTGAGCACATTTGAAGCCCTAGTTTCTTTTTTATTTTCAGCACATTTTTATCCTTTAACCACCGTCTTCGATAAATATTGCCTTGTAAATAATAAACACAGTGTGTATATTCCACCGCACTCAAATATTTAAATCTAAGGGTAAAATGAAATATATTTATTGGTTATTTTTCCAAATGAGAGGGCTTTCAAAAGTGCTCACTTTACCGTGAATAGCCTGAACACGCGTCACGGCGAGAACTCTGCGCTCGAGTGCAGCGATCTGCTCGTAGGAGCGAAGGGACATTAGGAGCGCATGTCAACGTGGTCCTTATACAACCGGCGCTTCCCTGCCTCAAAGGCGCTAAGAACGTCCAAGTAGGCCGCGGCCTTAAACGTAGGTAAATATTTGCCGCCCTATATTTTGCCACGTCAAATAAGTTGATAAATACACAAGGCAGGCGAAGTGAATTGCTGGTCTCATCGCGTTCTGACGGAGCGCATTTTCCGGGACCGTGAGGCGAAGCCACGGATGAAAACCAGGTGCGGTTTCTCTAGGCGAACCGGAAGTGCGGCGGTTCGGGTCGGTTTCCGCCCTACTGGAGTCCTCCGGGTCCGTGCGGCGAAGCCAGGCGTTCTCGGCCAGTTGTATGGCCGCCCAGTTCCCTGGTTGGCGCGCCGCCGGCCTGCGGAGCGGGAGGTCCTGGGGTTCGAATCCTAGGCACGGCATGGCTGCTATTGTAAGTTAGCTCATAAATTAGTTTGTAAGCCCCCCCCTCCCTTCTCCCCGATAAGTAGGGGTGCTGAAATTTCGCGAAAAGATTTCAAGGTAAGTTGTAATTGATAACATCGTAGAGTCATTTAGCTATCGTGATTGGCTGGATTACTTTCTGCCACATGTTAACTGTCTGCACACGAATGACTCAGGAGCCGTGCCGATGTTGCCGAATTGTCAGTGGCCCAATAGCAATTAAAAAAAACTGCCGTTGTGTGCTTATAGTATTGAAGTCTACCGTGTACTCATTTTTTTTTCTCGCGAAAAATCACTAACTCTACTGATACCCTTCAGGCATAACTAGAGAAGTGAAAAAATCGCAAGTTCAATGACCTGCAGGTTAGACACTACAATCTTATGTAAAAATATGTCGATATCAACAGCACATTCGTTGTCTGCTGTCCCAGTGGAAGGCGACTATTGGATACAGTTCTCCAGGAGGTGTCAAACACCGTGTGAACCAATGGCTAAATTTGTATAAACGCGCGTGTTTTGAATTCTAGCTTGTCCCGAAATGAATCCACGAATTCTTCTGGTTTCTAGGCGTAACACTCGGGGGCGTTAATAAGTAGGGCCGCCTGTTTTTCGCGAAAACATTTACGCGGAGGCTAGGCTTCACCACCCCATGTGCACGCTTGCAGCCTTCCTTTGGCCATTGGCCGCCTGTCTTTGTGTGAAGACCGATGGTTACACGAGTGAGCCAATATGTTTTTCCGATAGTAACTGTTCGTGATTCGCAGGTAGACAATTAAGGCGTGTAACAATTCAAATGATCCGGTAAAAAAACTGGTTCTGAATTTGGAACACAACCTGACCTGAAATCTTGTCGCAAAAATCAGGTGCCCCTATGAGTACACTTACCCTAAAAGCAAATGGCCTAACGCCGTTCGTCCTAATGCGTTTATCCTAAATGCGTTCAGCATAACTTCGTTCAATCTAATTTCGTTTGGCCTATCTCGTTTATCCTAATTTCGTTTAGCCTAACTGCGTTCAACCTAACTTCGTTTACTCTAAAATGTCGATTTTTGAATATCCTAACGGCGTTTGGCCTGATTTCGTTTCTCCTAACTTCGATTAGCCTAACTGCATTTGTCTTAAAATCTGAAACATGCAATTCGCCTAACTGCGTTAGTCCTAACTTCGTTAGGCCTAATTGCGAATATCCTAACTGCGTTCATCCTAATTTCGTTTGGCTTAACTTCGTTTTGCCTAACTTTAGGGCAAACGAAATTAGGGCAAACACAACGCCACCGCCCCTATTAATAAGCCCTTTCCAATCAATCAAAAACTAGAGGACTGCGCAACCAAACTGTAAACAAATACACAGAGAGGATATGGCGTGGCGGTTCTTTCGATATCGACGTACTCGTTCTCTGATTGGTTGTTCGAGGGTCTAGGGATGGGTCCTGTGTAAGGTTGGCTACCGCGTGCTACGGTATGTACCCTATTGGTTGGGCTACCGGCTGGCAGGTATGTCGCCAAGTGCTGATTGGCGAACGTCGTTCCGTTGTGTTGATGGTAATTGACGCCATGTTTGTGGCGTGTGCAGCTGGAGATCGCGATACAAACGGCTATTTCACCTCTGTATTCTTATTTATTCTGCGGCACAAAGCTTAACCACTAGGTTTCACTTACCGTACTGGATTGTTTCATTTATTCATGATTTAAGGCGTCGTATACCTGGAGAAGTTTTCCGCGTTTAAGGTGGCCGCCTGGTTAGGCCGCCGAAGGTGTGCAGAGCTCCAGCAGAAAACGTTTTATTAAAAAACCGTCCAACGTGTCTGAGTGAGGTCTGGTTAAGGGGAATGGTGCACGCAAACCATATATTTAAATAATTTTTGTCATTACTTATTTTACAGCGGATTTTTTAAATTTTTTTGGCTCGACAAGACGTAAATAACAATTTTGTGCACCTTCTTACCTTGTTACAAATGCATTTTGTTCGTTATTATCGGAGCTCTGATTGAAGATGAAAAAAAAAAAAAAAAATCTTTCTTTTCTTCCATCAGCGCTCCGAGAATAACGACGGCAGTAAATAACTAACAACGCAAAAGGGCGTTGAAAAGTATTATTTACGTCTTGTCGAGCCAAAAATTTCGACAAACCCTTTCGAAAACTATAGAAAACCGGGTAGATATACTGCTTTCATGCACCGTTCCCCTTAAGACTAGAATTTAAGAAACGTTATTCATCTGTATACGTTTTTCAGTTCCTACATTTCTCTCTAACGCACGTTTTTGTGATAGTGAAAATGGCTCAAATGGGTGAATTCACGGTCATTTTTAGGCACGGACATCCCGGTACGAAACATTAAAAAAAGGAATAGGGACGCGCACCAAAACTCTATTTTTATTATTACGTCATAAAATGGCAAGGTCTCCGCAGCAAGTCTCATAGAGGCGCGTTATCGACGGCGAGACTGCGCGCCAGTTCAGTGCTTTGCGCGTAGAGGCGATGAGAGAGGCGATACACATGTCTCGGTCGCCCATAGCGCTCCCACGCTTTTAGGCCTCAGACGTGCAAACGTCCTTCAACCAGGTGGCCATTCCGCTGCCTGCTGTTGGGCGAGCACTGCGTTAATTCTGACGTCAAGCCTTGTTCGCTGTACGTCTGGCGTGTTCGGAATGTTGCCAACCTTACTGTAAATAATTGTCCCTCCATTCTATAAATATTCTGCTACTTTGGAAAAAAAAAAAAGCTACATTTATGAAATTACGCGAAGTTATGCATGTTAAGGTAAAATATATTGATTTTATGATACAATAATACAAAAATGAAAAAAATTTTTTTTTAAATAAATAACGTAGATTAAGTATAGCATTGCATTTATATAATACTTAATTATAAGTTAGTTTTCATTTACGTTTCTTTCATGATTTGTATAAATATACGTATATAATTATACACAATAATATTTTTAAATAAACATTTATTTAATAAGGAAGATATTAATCCACTGTATCACCATTTACAGCAGAAATAGATCCTGATTTAAAAAAGGGGGGTACTGGTACTGGGGTACAACGACGCCTTTATCATGTACGCAACCATAGTTTTTCTTGGGCTGAAGCCTGTAAAGTATTGAGACTCTTGGAATTCCTTGGTACAGCTGAGTCCTTAACAGTGGAAGTGATAATGTGGTTGCAGTACTTACAGCAGTTATGCTACATATGCGTAGCATAACTGCCTTTGTATGCTACATGCCACAGAAAACCAAAAATGTGCTACATGTAGCATAATTATGCTACGGTTGGCAAGACTGTCGCTGTAGAGGCAAAACCTCCAGGTAGCTGTGCTTGTAGATGAAACACGCCGGCGGAGACACCCTTGTCCCAGGCAAGGACAGTGGAAACGGCACTCGCGCAGTGTTCCCCCCCCCCCCCCCCAGAAGGGCTGGGCATTCTCCCAACCAGACTTCGGACAATGGTAGGCGACATCTGCATGCCACAGCTATAGACTACTCATGCCCTTTCTCCCCACCAAAATCAACTCATTTCTATCTGGTTCTTGAACTGCCTTGCAGAGTGTCTGCATTACGCCTTGTCCGTGTGGTGCGCTGATCTACGAAACTTTGAACAAGGATTCTTGAGTACTTTCAAAATGTCACGCACGTTAGAAACACCATTTCGGAGTACTCCAAAAGGCTGAATACGGTTTTTAAAAGCGCCGTATCTCAAAATATATACAACGGATACTTGCAAAACTACTCAAGGATCTTGCACTGAACTTCGGACATGCTTTCCACCAATAAAGCAACAGGCTCGCCGCTGAGAGTATTGTTACGCCCTGTAGATCGCACCGGCCGCGAGCTCGCGCTATGCCTGGTCAGGCCCTTGGAGGGGGGGGGGGACCCACCTCGATTCTCCCATCCCCCAGGCAGACGCGCTCGCTGCCCCGTAGCCCCCTCTCCCGGGGTAGCCGGGGAATAATTGACACAGGTGAGACCTCCACCTTCCCCTGCTGGAGAAGCCGACAAGTGTAGAGGATGCACAAGAATACTATGGGAATTGGGACTGTCGGCTCAACGCGGGCTTTAGAGAAGTTTCTGGGTGGTGGCCTACGACCCTATAGCTACATGTTACAGTTGGATTGTCGGAAGTGTTTTGCGGACGTGATTTGTGTGAGTACGGTGGGCTAAGTCGAGTGCTGGCGACGACGGGTGACTGAGAGACGACGGCGGACGAGGTGTTCGTGGTGTGAATGGACGTGAGGGTGTGATACCCGACGAGTGAAGGCTACTGTGCATGAGGGTGCTCGGAGAACTCTAGAACGTTGCGGGCTGGTGGAACATGGACTAAACTGAGGTGGGACTGAATAACTTGTGATACAGACTTTATTGTAAATATGGGAACTGTCAAATATGGACATAAAATTTGTAAAATAATTGAATAAGTTTTGATACACTGCCTAATGTGACTGATTTCTAATGATTTAACTACGTTAATTTCTTTGAGATGATAAAGTGTATTAATTGAAGTCATTAATTGTAAACAGTAAGTGATATACATTTTTCGGTGAGATGTTGAGTCGAGAAAATTTTGTTTGCAGTTATTGTAAATAAAATTAGGAAATTATAATTAAAAAAACAGAAAGGGGGGAGCCTTAATATGGCAACTTATTTTCACCTGTTGTGTCCCCATGGGAACGAATTCGACGAGAGTAACCCGTAATCTTGTTTACTATAAAAAACTTACTCCGTGTGTCACTCGTTTTGAACAATAACATCAATACACTGATTGATTTCTAACGTGAACATTCTTAAAGAGTTATTAACACACAACAATTTCAGGCATGCTTGTAGTGCTTAATTATTCACGGGCAGCTGTGGGGAAATGTAAATTCCTAGGTTTCCAGTAACTCAAAGAACCTAGTATGAAATAAATTGCTTTATTTATGTGTAATCACAGTTCAACGATATAGCTTGTCATTAGTTTTGAAGTTACGGCTGTATTGGTGCAATCATTGAGCTTATAAACCGAAAGGTAATTTTCTCCTTAAAACAGCATAGGCGAAAATTGTAATGTTATATATTGTAGGGATTATATGTGTAGGCCAGTCTGCTTTACGCGAAAAGATTTCAGAACAAGTTGTGTTCTAAATCACTTAAGTTCAGGACCACTTTGGTTACTGGATCATATGAATTGTTACGCTCCTTATCTGTCTGCTCGCGAACCACGGACAGTCAGTATTGGCTTCATTCAGATTGACTCACTCGTGTTGCTGTCCGTCTTCACACAAAGACAAGCGGCTAGTAGCCAAATGGAGACTGTATGTGTGCACACATGTAATTAAAAACCAGCCTCCACGGAAATCTTTTAGCGTAAAACAGGTGGCCCTAGCAATAACTGTGGACGTAAATTGCGTTGAAATCCTGGTTACTGAACTTTTTATATTTTTTTTTACATATACGTTTCATTGAACATCGTCAATAGTTATTATCGGAAATACGTTTATTTATAGTAATTATGTGCTTAAATTCAATTTAAAAAAAAATCAAATGCACAGCTTATTAAATCAGTGAAACTGTTTCACAGAAACAACCACTGGTTATCCACCGATTCTAAGTGGAGCCATTTCCACTGACTCGAGTAGTTGCATTTGACTGCGAATCAGTGGTTGTCCATTGATTCGAATTTAAAATGTAGTTCCAATGTTGTTTTGACAAAGTATCCGTCCACCCGAGCTCGTCTGACTCATGGAAGTCTTGCTGTTTGTTTGTTTTGTCAATTTGATACTAAATGGCCTTGACAAGCCCTGTCCTACTCAGAGACTGCCACGTTCTGCCTGCCTTCGGCGGAGTATTCTTACCGGCGTTCTAACGTCATTACGATAGCCGGTCGCCATATTGGTTTCGTTTGTCGTGACTGTTTGCGGGTTATAAAGAACGCCAATTTAGGGAAACTCATAAATAAATATTGTTACATGAAATGTTTTTTCAATCGAAAGTAGAGAAAATAATTTGGTTCATCAGTTTCCCTTTGTCTCCCGCGAATAGCTTGCGTACAAAATTGAGGTTATGGGCTGTTCACACGGATAACTAAGCACTTTTGAAAGCCCTGCTGAAGATCTACTTGTATACACAGTGTGTATTCTTCCGCCACATGTAAAATTTAAATTGTCATGGGCCTGGTTACTTTATTCATGCGTCGGTCAAGTGAAAATTCGAAATTGTTTGAAAAGTTAATATATTATATATTTGCTGATGCTTATACATATAAATATTTAAAAAAAATCCAAAAACGAAATAAATAATTTTGGTATTCACAAATATTTACCGAACACTTTTGTTTTCAACGTTCACAAATGGAACTATTTACCCTCCGTCGCGGCGTCACCAACTTAACAGGGCAGAAAACCTTCAAGTGTGCGTGTTAGAATATATGTAGTTTGGGACAGTGGCAATTTTTTAAGGTTGATTTCCAATGTGCTCCATTAACCGTGCACAGCCTATAAAAGTGCTTCCAGTTTTTTTTTTTTTTATTCTGAGGGTATTCGTGGCTCTATATGAGTGACTGAAAAACACAGCAATATTCGTAATCTAATGCGACAGTAACTCCTTTCGTGCGTAGCTACATAAGTTTCAAACAAAGAATGGAAACTTAATTATGCCGCTGTGCAGCATATTTATTGGTTTCGTGTGCTTCATGCTGTTGCTGCAAGAATGTGCGACGAGTACAGTTGGAAGAAGAGATGAACCGTCCGAATAGCCTCGACGAGTACATACCACAGCATGTAAGCATATGCACACGTGTGTTATTAACAAGCGCATAGTGACCATTCGGTTACGACCTTAGGTTCTGCGAGCGTTGAACCTGTTAATGTCGGGTAGGTGGCACGAGAGTAGAACGGGTGACTTATATTATTAAAATTTTTGTCGTGCATATAGTGACAGGGTATATATTTACGTTCTTGTGGATAGCATGTCAAATTAAGATTTAATAAAGATATTTTAGGAAATACCATCGAGACCAGATATAACGGTAGGGTTCCAAACGTTTTCATATTTGCCGTAAGGGACACTTCTGTCAACTAGACACACGATGTATAACCACAATGAATTGGTCACGGAACGCGATTTATTTGTAAAAAAAAAAAAAAAAAAAAAAAAAAAAGTTTTAAACACTCCCTGGTATTGTGCGAAAATCAGTTGTAGACATCGATCAAAATTTTCTCTGAACATATACAAGGCCAAAAATGAGATGTATGAAGAAAATTCTGACTTAAGGATCCGGCCTACCTAGCGTTTATTTCCGCGTTTGGGGCCTGAAGCGCGGAAACGATAAGGGCGACACTGCTGCGTCCAAGTTTGCCATCGCCGCTGAGCGCAAGGCTCTGAACCGGCGTACAGTGTTCTCGACCCACTGCGTGTACATATGGGCATTTCAGCGGTGAACCTTTTAGTTTATTGGAGGAAAGTCTGTATGAAGTTTCTACTTGAGTAGTTTTGTGTACATGACGCGTACGTTATGAGCAAAGACCTGCAAAATGCGCGTTATATTTTGGTGGCGTGATAGACTTCAATGCCTTATAAACACGTGGCCGCAGTTTGTGGTTCCATTGGCTGCTGCAGTGAAATCAACGTCACGTATCTGCTTGACCTCCTCAAAAGAGATTGGCCACTCCACAGTTGACCTGGCTCAAGAGTTTTCCGAGGCATGCCAAGTATATTTTTGGCCAATGGCTGAAGTTGGTCAAACGAACAGTAACTTGGAGTTCAGTCTGTCTTTAAACAATAACGCGAATTTTGCAGGTCTCTAATTATGAGGTACCGCACTTTGAAAAAAAATATCAGTTTTTAGCCATTTTGGAGTGCTCTGTAATGGTGTTTCTTACTTACGCAACGTCTTGAATGTACTCAAGAGCCATCGTCAGAAGTGAGTGTTCTTTTCGTAGATCAGCAATTTGGACGCACGTTTAATACCTTCGTAGAAAAAACGAGTATTCAGAACACTACGACGCGTTTCATGCGACAGGTAGGCGGGAACCTTAACCTGTTTTGTAGTCTTCCATCATTTCTTACTCTTACAAAATTAATCTGCCTTTGGCATGGAGCATCAGAATACACGTACTTGTAATAGCCGAAGTGTTCAATTACTGACACCGTGTTTTTCGACACTTTCATGCCCGTCGTAGGCAATCGTCTACGTGTTGCACATGAAGCTTGTATTTGACCGTTATTGTACTCTTGCGAGGTTCGGTGCCCAATGATCTACCCTCTCTGGGTAACTGATTCTTAAGGTTGAAGTAAAGCAACTGGCTATGGAGCACCGCACCCGACTGAACAACGCGAAGAACTCATTAACTAAGTAGTACCTGCAGACACCATAAAAATTGTCATGAAAGTGCGAGTTATGCTGTATATGAATGAATAATGTGTATATTTTGCAACATTATTAAATATTTTAAGTGCATTTCCGTTTTGGATGCTTTGCAATGCAGAAGTTACAAGAAAATCTTCTTCAAGAAATATCGTTATTATATTTACTTTGATTACATGTAAGAAAATCATAGTAATAATGTATCACATAAATTTTATAATTAACTTTATTTACGTGAGTTTCAGCCATAAATGTTTGTGGCAAATGGACGCACATAAAAGGAATCATTAAATTATTTCCTACATTTAAAAAGTATATTTTAGTAAAATATTTTATAATGCTGCAAAATATATACATTCTTCTTTCATATACAGCATAAATAGCAGCTTTATGACAATTTGTATGGTATCTGAACTACATGTTTTATGAGTTCTGCACTTTGTATAGTCCGGTGCAGTGCACCATAGGCAGTTAGTTGTTTTAGTTCAATGTTAAACCGTGCTACTGTGCTACGTTATGGTGGGTTCACAGCACTGATTACCAAGCACAAGGACTGCAGCTTGTTGCTTGTAATAACGAAACACGTTCTCGTCAAGCTTAAGTATACAGCGCGCATCAAATATTCAGCTTATTGACAATTTGTATGGTATCTGAACTACTTGTTTTATGAGTTCTGCACTTTGTATAGTCCGGTGCAGTGCACCATAGGCAGTTAGTTGTTTTAGTTCAATGTTAAACCGTGCTACTGTGCTACGTTATGGTGGGTTCACAGCACTGATCACAAAGCACAAGGACTGCAGCTTGTTGCTTGTAATAACGAAACACGTTCTCGTCAAGCTTAAGTATACAGCGCGCATCAAATATTCAGCTTATTTTCAAAGAAGTCAAATACGGGACATAAGACACCCCGCCCTGTGTTCATATCGGCTAATTATTTTAACCTAAAGCTACGAGAAATCCCGTACAAAGTGGGACAGTTGACACCCCTAGATATAATCTATTCGCGGTTTCTTCAGATTTTAACAATTTAATCTTGAAAAATTACCGCATGTATGACGTGTTTGGTTGTTACCTAAATATGTCATGCATCACTTGCTTTTTATTAAATTGAACTCTAAATTATAATGTTTTTATAAATTGTAATCTATTACATTTATAATTACTATAGATGAAAAAAACCTGTTCAAATAGGTGTGTTGGTATTACCTAGTAAGAAATAATACGTACGGTATGCAAAATATTATTACAATGAGTGCGCACGAATACGGTGCGCTGTCCCTTTGGTGCAATTTTTCATACTCAGTCAAGCTTTGTTTGCATGAGGCGGAGGAATATATTGCAAGTAGAACTTTAGCAAGGCTACAGAAAAGTTGGAAGTGACCGCGAACGGACTGTAAGCAGGGACTGGTGTTTTTCGCGAAAAGATTTATGGCCATGCTATACTTAGAGACTTGAATAATTTGCTGATTCATTTAGGGACAAACTAGAATTCAAAACACGTGCGTTTATATAACTTAAGCCATTGGTCCATGCGGTGTTTGACGCCTCCTGGAGAACGGTGTCCAATTGTCGTATTCCACTGCGACAGCAGACAACCAATGTGCTGTTGATATCTGCATACGCCTTCCTTTGCTTATTGGCCGCGTGTCTACTTGAGAAGACATGTTCTTATTTGACTGGTCCAATCGCAAAATAAAGTACTCCGTTACTGAACGTGCGTGATTCGCGGGCAGACGCTTGAGGCATGTGACGTTTACAATCATAAACCTCGAAAGTGCATGTAAACAAAAGTGTTTTGGCGTACAACTGTTAGTGAAATCCTCTCGCGAAAAACACTCGTCGCTAACTATAAGTGTAAGGGCGAGTCAGGCGAGATGCTGTGTCCAGCCACTGACGCCCGAGTGCATTGTCTGTTGGTTGAAGCTGGTGGCGGGTATGGTTGCAAATCAAGCAGTGGTGAGACGTGGGAGGTTAGTCATGGCTGAGCCAAGTCCACGAGCGCCGGGGAACTAGGCCACGTATCCTGGAGGACCAACTGTTCCTTGGACAGGGCGTGGTCGCCGCGAATACAGGATGTATTTAAATTGGACCGACAAACTTCCGCTGCGAGTTAGCCACGAAAAAATACAGACACCTGTCCATCGTTGTCATCAAATTATTAGACCATTTCAGTAACGGCGTCTACTGCAGTGCACATATTGCAGACGAAGGGAAATATGACAAGAACGGCACACATCTAGGAACGTTGAAGCCCTTTCAAACACAATTTTATTTACGGTTCCACGTGTTGCAAACAAAGAACATTATGATGCGTGCTGTACTTAAGTCGACTTGACACTTGTTTCGTGGCCATAGCCAATGATCTGTAGGGTAAACGTTCGTCTACACTTATATGAGCCAATTAGTGCCTAGACCAGTAAGACGGTTTGCGAATCAATTACCCACAGGTAACATCATTGGTCACTGAGTTTCGCAGTGTGCTGTACAGACAAAAAGTTACCTGCACGCCAGACCGCGCATAACGGGAGCTGTCGGCCGGTGCCAGCTGCAGCCCGTAACAGATTATCAAAGTGAGAGCGCTCGAAAGCGGCGCGTTGTCCCTCCGGTTTAATTTTCTTATCTCGGTTAATATTTGTTTGATGAGGCGGAGCAATATGCTGGAAGCAAAACTTTAGCAGGGTTTCAGAGAAGTTCTACGCAACTGTGAATGGACTATCATAATGTTAGACATTAATACACACCATTCGACAGTATAAGCATTCGAGTTGAATTAGCGGTCCATAATAGGGGCCCACAACACTTAGGAGGGGGGATATACCTACATCAGACGTACAAAATGTCCACCGTCTATTCACTGAGGTGAGGCCGCACACATCAGACTATTACCTTGCACATTATTCGACACTTGATCATCGATTGTTTTATTCGCGCCATGAAGTTTTGCTATCGTATCTGCAATGCCATTTGGTGATCATACACTAGAGTCAAGCGAGCTGCGGCCAAACGGCTGGCCATTATAATAAAAATGACCTGTGTGATTTCTTTACAGTTTTCACATTTCTTCGCAATTTCTGTGCAACGTTTTGCCAAGTTTGAAACGTTGTATAAATCAATGTTATAGAAACATTACCAACAGACTTAACTCAAGTTACGTAGCTGCCTTATGTAAACGAGATCACGAGTTGGCACGGATAGTAAACTGCATTAGGCTGCGCTAAGTAGTTAAAATAATCAAAAGAGCGAGTAAAATTTCTGAAAAACAGGGGACAGGTATTTGCTTTTAATCATTCCCAACTACCAATTGGAGCAGATTATCTATGCATATTCGATCGACTTACCACACCCCTTGATCCTGATTAAGAACGTTCAGGAAACAAAATTTATTTTGTACATTTTTAGCATATTGTATTTTTTCTTTGTGAAAGTCAATAATAATCTGAAAAATGTGTGACAATGGCGTAAAGTAATTCATCAAAATCCAATAAAATAATTCATAGTAATTTTTCATTATTTAACAATATATTTCTCGTGAAAATCTTAAAACTGAACAAAATTAGGCTGAAGCTCTAATTGATTGCTAATGTTATTAGAATGTCTTGGAAATTTTTTATGCAATTCCCACATCTCCGGATTTTAACTTTTCAAATAGGTACAATGTGTGAATCAAGTGTCGAATTGGAATGAAATGACCACATTCAGCTTCCAGGACGGACTTTGACACACACTTCTACGGATCCCGCCTAACTGGCGCCTAAACTGTTGTGCCGAGTGTCGGAAAGATATGTTTACCCACGTAACTTTTAAACGTGGGTTTGACGTGCTGGTCTAAAGCCCCTGTCACACTGTCAAATTTTTAGGTCAAACTGCTTCAGTAGTAGGGAAATGTAGGTTCGGGGACAACTTTAACATTTGACTTTACGTTTCGACTTTACTTTTGCTTTCCGACATGTTGTTTCTTATGAAGCTTTACACAATAGAACAGTCAAAGTTAAAGTTAAGCACTCTTGACTTAACGATTTCGAAAAGTTGAAATTTAAAGTCAAATCAAGCAGCCGTTTTGTCGAGAATTTAACAGGGGTTATGTGGAAAGTTCGTTATTATATTGTAGGGCGATTTTAATCTCGGTATGTTAAACAAAGGTCGTCTTAAATTAAATAAATGGCAAACAAATACAATGCGTAGTGGGAATATACGTATTGACATATTTTAATAAAGTAAAAAATTGGTTTTTTGTTTTGAAATAAACTTTTAATATAAATGTTAAGCCTATTTTTAAATAAAGTTATGTAAAATGCATTCCTAGATATCATAATTATTTTTCTAACAAGATACAAATTTTTACGAAGCTCGTAGAACCGATGTTCAATTGTCTGAACTCTGACTTTACAATATTGTATTGTGTATTGGTGGTTTTGTCAGAGGAAAGGAAACAAAGTCAAATGCTAAAGTTTTCTATTGTGTAAGAAGCTTTTGGATTCACCCGGCTGCCATCTTGTAACGTCACCCGACCGCCATCGTTTATCTCTGTTTTCCCTTCATATCAACTAAAATACTCTAAATTTCCCTTTTTCCCTAAAAATTTCCCATTTTACCCGGAGCAAGTGAGAGGGATCAGTGACTCCAGCGAGGGGGATCAATGACTCCGGGGGGGGGGGGGATCAGCGTCTCCGAGCCAGACAGGAGACCGGGATTAGTAATCCAGGGTTCAGGAGAGCAGGACCTATGATCTTTGGCCTTTGACCCAAAAAATCCAAAATATTCAAAACATTTCGAAAAAATCACAAAAAAAAACCCAAAAAATTACTATCAAAGATTATTAAAAAATTATTACACATTAATTATTAACATTTATTTAAAGTATTAAAAAATACTTAAATTTATTAGATGTCACATAGCCCATACACATTGCACCATCTTGGTAGGCGACGACCATTTTAGTATACATCACCTATCTGCCATATTAGAAGTCAATATCCATGACCTTGACCCCATGACCTTGATTGACCTTGAAAATAAAACACTCGAAAAATCCATAAAAGTAAGCAAGCATAATACATTACAGACTTCCACCCCAACGTTAGATGCAGACTACCTCGGCCTTAACTCCATGACCTTGAATGATCATGAAAACCAAAACTCGAGAAAAATACATAAAAGTTAGCAAGCATAATACATTACAGCTACTACCGCCATGTTGGATGCAGACTACATCAACCTTAACCCCATGGCCTTAAATTACATTGAAAAATAAATTAAAGGTATTTCAAAATGTCCCCAAAAATTATTATCAAAATTATTATTGAAAATTAGAAAAAAATTAATTTAAAATTTAAAATAAAAAAAAACTACTTTTCGGAAGGTCCCCCCGGCACCGCCATTAGTTACATTCGTTCCATCCCCAGCAGACGACTGACTCCCTCGCCTCTACTCCCCTCACATATACTCATTCCGCCATCTTATTTTTGTTTGTCATATGTTTACATGCTACTGGAGATTGACTCTCGCTTTCGCTCGACTGTTATGATTGTTTATGTTACTGTCTCTCTCACTTCGTTCGACTACCATATTTGTTTTTTTTTTCTCCTACATAATTTGTTTATATATGTTACTGGAGGTTTTAATGTTGGGATGCAGCTATCTTGCTAAGTACAATCCACAATGTATTTTTATCGTAATTTGTTTTATGGTTAGCGTCTCACCTTCGTGCGACAGCCATATTAGATTTCGTATGTTTACATCACATATCTATGACCAGGTGACAGCCATATTTGTGTTTGTGTTTGTGTTCAAAGTTTAGGTTGCGCTGTTGACACCCGCCAATATTTTTTATTGGCTAATTAGTGTTTAGTCGACAAGCCTCCACCACCTTCCTCTCATCAATTACTCACTTTAGTTCGACTCCCTCCATATTAGATTATATTCTCAACACATATATAGTATCGATTATGCCACCTGCTATAGGCCGTTAACGGTAAAGTGAGCACTTCTGAAGCCCTAAGTACTTTTTCTTTCAGCCAATTTATATCCTTCCACCACTTGTTAATGTAAACCCTGCCATGTGAGTACTAAGCACAGTGTATACATCCACCATACCTAAAATCAAAAGTCCAAGGCCACAATTAAATGCATTAATTAGTTATTATGTGTAATGAAACAGCTTAAAAAAGAGCTCACTTTACCGTGAAAGGCCTATATCTGCCTGTACCGATTGGTAACATTGGCTATTCCTGCAAATCACGTAAACTGCCAAATTTAATTGTTTATTTGTGTTATTCTTAAATGCAGATATTTATTTTATTTGAGATAGTTTTTTTTATAAAAAGCGGAAGTTTTTTAATAAAAAAATAAAATACAACATATTTAATAAACATCTATATATTTACAAAATTTTGCTTGAAAAAATTTCTTTGCGATGATTTCTTCAAAGGAAAGAGGAGATATTCACATTATTTCGTAAGAGGTTAGTGTGCACTCGTTCTCAGCTCCAGGTGATTCTCACCGAATCGAGTGTCTAGCCCGAACCCTTCATAATCATTTCCTCTTCCTCGCAACATCCTTTTTTTTTATATTATCTTCTACGCTCTTTTCGTTTTCGTATACATTATTGACAGGTACATCAGAAGTCTTCAATGACCTCTTGTTGATAACTTCGTGCATCGTTTCCGGTTATATATAATTGCATTCTAGTCATATATTGTATTTTGGAGGCCCATGTTTTTCAATCTCTTCTGTAAGTTGATTTATAAAATTTAGTTTCATGCTTGTCAGGAACGAACAAACATCTTTCGACAAAACTGTCAGATTCGGAGCAATGTAATCTTTCAACATACCCCTAAATGCAGATTTCTTCAGAAGAAATCCATTGTCATTAGGTTTGCCTAGAACATGAACAGGTTCCCGAACACGAGTTTTACACAGTTTGGCATGTTTGTCATACGACTCATATCATTGGTTCCTCTGACGGTCATGTATTTCAAGTCATACATTGTCTGGAACATCTTTTACACAATAATACATGAACTTATGTCCACATTTGTAACAGCTAGTAGTCAAATAAGGCCAGCGTGTCTTCTTCGTACATTTGCCACTCTTCTCGTGCCTACGCGCATTGCTACTTTTACTGAACGTCTTACCACAGTAGCGACTCGATCGATCAGATATCGACAGCGAATTGTCCGTACCATCGACATGCACATCCTCACATACTGCAGAAGGTAACGATGACATTTTTACATCGTCATTGCACGAAGCAGTACTTGTAAGTCCATCACAGGTTTGTGGTAGCGACAATACTTATTTTTGTTGTGCTGGTGGAGGAACAAGTCCTTTACATGTTTTAGAATGTTTGTCTAGTTTGTCAGCACGAGCAAACAGACGAAGACACATCTAACAATTATATGCCACGCGGAGCGGGTTCATCTTACATTGATGCTTTTCGTGTCGTCTGCCATAGCTGCTGATCGCAAAGGCTTCATCGCAGTACATGCATTGACGTCTTGACACTGTTGTCTTGGGTCGCGATGCTGATGGCTGCACTGCTGACTTTTATGCATTTTTTTCTTCAAATTTTGGTTTTCAAGGCCATTCAAGGTCATGGGGATAAGGTTGTGGTAGTCTGCGTTTAATATGGTGGTAGTAGTCTGTAATGTATTATGCTTGCTGACTTTAATGTATGCTTCTCGATTTTTATTTTCAAGGTCATTCAAGGTCATTGGGTTAAGGTTTAGCTAGTCTGCATTTAACGTGGTGGTAGTAGTCTTTAATGTATTATGGTTGCTGACTTTTATGCATTTTTTCTAAAGTTTTTTATTTTCAAGGTGATTCAAGGTCATGGGGTTAAGGTTGAAGTAGTCTGCTTCTAACATGGTGGTAGGAGTCTGTTATGTATTATGCTTGCTGATTTTTATGAATTTTTTCTCAAGTTTTTTTTACTTTCAAGGTAATTCAAGGTCATAGGGTTTTAGGTTGAGGTAGACTGCATCTAACATGGTGGTAGTAGTCTGTAATGTATTATGCTTGCTGGCTTTTATGCATTTTTCTCAAGTGTTGGTTTTCAAAGTCATTCAAGGTCATGGGGTCAAGGTCATGGGCATTGACTTCCAATATGGCAGATGGGTGATGTATACCAAGATGGTGGTTTCCTACCAAGATGGTGCAATGGGTATAGGCTAGGTATGACCTCTGGTAAATTTAAGAATATTAAAAAATACTTATTAAATTAATTTTAATAATTTTTTAATCACTTCAAAAAAAATTTTTTTTTGGGAATTTTTTGTGATTTTTTTTTTGGATTTTTTGCGTCAAAGGCCAAATGTCATAGGTCCTGCTATCCTGACTCCTGGGTCACTGATCCCTGTCACCTGTTTGGCTCGGAGTCACTGATCCCCCCGCCGGAGTCACTGTTCCCCCTCGCCGGAGTCACTGATACCGCTCACCTGCTCCGGGAAAAATGGGAATTTTTTTAGGGAAAAGTGACATTTTTTGGGGAAAAGGGAAATATTTTGGGATAAGGGATATTTATTTATTGTATTTTGGTTGATTTTGAGGGAGAAAGGGAAATTTTGAGGGGAAGAAAAGACAAAATATGGCGGTTGGGTAACGTATCAAGATGGCGGCCAGGTGAATCCTATTCCTATCCCCGATCCCCTTGTGCCGAAACCTACATTTCCTTACTACTTGCTTCCAATAAGTTTGGTAAAATAAAGTTGGACAGTTATAACGTCATTTAAACGTCATAAACGCCGCCATTTTTGTCTGAGAACGTTGGATGGCATCATTTTCCATCAAATATTTGATGATTGGACCGCTTCTAAAATTAATTTGATGTTAGACGGGCTCAGCCATTCAGAATCGTGCACGACAAAAATGGACGTCAAGAAACTTTAAAATAACGAACAATTTGTGGAAACGAAGTGAGTGATGAAGATAATAGATTTATGTAGAAGCTGTGTGGGCGTGAATGCTACTTTAAGTGAATATTGCACAATATATTACGAACTCAAATTTCATGGTGCAGGAAACATCTCTGATAAATAAAATTTTAATTTATAAAAAAAAAGCGAAAATAAATTACAGCATTCCTTACACATCTGCCTGTAGTAGATTGCATGGAAAAACAAAATCAATATTTCGATATGAAAATAATTTTGAAATAATAATTCAAATTAGATTCTCCCAGTAGAAAAATTTGATAGTGTGACATATTTTCAAACACGTTCAAGATTATTTGATAAAATTTGTTGGAAGGAATAAATTGAGGGCTGTAGTTTGTTTTGAAATTTTATTGCCAAATATAGGTGAAGGTGAAAATTTGACAGTGTGACAGGGGCTAAAGAAAGTGCGCACACAATTCGGACGATGTCTGTTAGCGCTTTCTAGACGTTTCGCACATTTGAAACATTATTTCACAGCCCTCCAACATAACTAGAAACGGTTATTTTAATTCCACAAAGGCTTTATCTGAAACTAGACAAGTCACATACGTACAATAAATACTCGAGGGCCGTGCACCGAGTCTTGCAACACACTTTCCACCAATAAGATTGTGGAGTCTCACCGGTGAAGATCACATGTATATATGCTGCACAACGAGAACAATGTACGTCTTGGGCTTAGCGGCGATGGCGCATTTGTTGCACGTGGCATTGTCGCTCTTATTGCTCCAGAGATTCCCTGCCTAAAGCGCGAACACATCCCGAAAGTCGGGCCCGTTAAGATAAAAGCTAATTTATATCGAAATATATATTTGAAATCTGTACGAATCATGAATCAATGTTAAACTTAATATTTGTAAGCTAAAAAAAACTGAGGAATACTTCTTTCTTTCAAGTGATTTTGTGTTTGAAGCAATTTGTCAGTCAATGTCCTGTCTCCAAACAATGAAACATTCTCAAAATATAAATGAAACACGTTCTATTACTTGAACAATCTTAATATTGTTACTTTTGCGACTGCACTGAAGGTTTCAGCTGAGTTGAGAGACTTGGGCGGCTCTTGAGGGCTTGAGAGCCGATGAAAGTGAAATGAGGTGAGAAAGGAGCAGCGTCGGAGTGAAGTACCATGGAGGGGGTGGGGGATCCCCTAGAAGACCCGCCGACCACCGTCATCGTCCGACGCGTTTCCCACTTCCGAAAATGAGGGAGTGACCCGGCCGGAGATTGAACCAGGTTCGCCTTGGTGGGAGGCGAACAGTTTAACGGTGCAGCCACCGCGGCCCCGCGAAGCTATCAGAGTTAGCGATTAAAAAACTAGAGATAGATCAAGCAAGTGACGTACCAACAAACTATCTCGAGATTACCTAGCTCATTTAAGCAGTAGTTATTAGATAAATTACACCTACTGGAATTCATATAAAACTGCGGAAGACATACGTACTGTCAGGACACGAAATTCGTGTTCGACAATAACGTGTTTAACTTTAACATGTCTCGTCTTTCATCCCCACATGGAATTATTACTGGGTATTTTTTTTATTTGTGGTCCCATTATTATGCCATTGTTTGGTTTTTTTTATATATTTCGTTTTTGCTTATATTCTGTGAAAGACGCGATAATTATTTTAGTACTGTAGTTAAAAGCTTGAGAGAAATAACGTGCCACAAGCCTTAATTTTGCAAGTTAAAAGTACGTAATTACATAAACAAATATGTAAGTGTTAAAAAAAAAAAGCGAAAAGTAGCAAAAGGATGTCTTCGTAGGAACAAACACTAACTTCCAGGCTGTAAAACTGCAATGAAATATTTAGTAAAGCAGGTTTCTGCATAAATATTTTCAGTATTTTTTTTCAAACTGGGCTTACTCAAATTAAAATTTTAAGGCTCCATCTGTTGGTCAAATTATGAGGAAAAGATATGATGCGTGTAGATGTAGTCTGACATGTGTGTGTGTGTGTGTGTTTACTATGTCCAGAGTATAAACTTTGTATACTGTAATTTGATTTGTCCAATATCTTTGTACACCTATGTATTGAAAAAAAGATCTTACGGATGCAATAAAACAAAACGTCTTGTAGACTACACATGAAAGTTGTATTTCACCGAAACTGTGGACAGTAACACTCCGTTGTTATTACCCTTGGGTAAACCGCGCTGCTGGTTCGAGTGTTCACTAGTTCATATAATTACTGGTTATGACAACGGAACAAGCATTGTGTCAGTTTAAGTAGAGAACACTTATAGATTGTTCTTATTTGAAATAACCGAAACCCATAGTCAACGTGTGCCTGAAATGGGAAGTGAGGAGATTGAAGTTACTGTTGATATTTCTTATTGCCTTGCAAATTGAGCGCATTGCACACAACACGACGGTGACTTCATAGCCTGCACAACACTTTGCGCGTGGGCTGGGATTACGATGATTTAACGTTTCCCTTACGCCCCGTCCACAATCAACTTGGCTTAAATAACATTACTTACAAAGCATAACAAGCGAAACCATCGGTCCACAATCGGCGATAACATGAAAGAAAGAAAAAAAAAACCTTTTCTAACAAATTATATAGAGCAAACGAATAGGAAATAATTTTTCCCGCGCAAGAATTTTTGTATGCATAAGTTAGCTATAGCAGTTTTTATGACGTTTCACATTTATTTACATATTTATTTATTTACATATTTATTTATTTATTGACGGCTAAAAGTCGCAGTTAAGTCATAGTCGATTATCTTACACTAGACCCATAACATTAAAATTATACATTAAAACTTATATGTGTGTAACTTAATACTAAACAAATCAAAGACATGATTTAATTACTCTCACTCACTCATTCACTCACACACTCATTCATCCTTCACATACGCACACATGCACAACACAAGTTCACGAAATGTCTTAATTTCAACCCCTCATCCACTGGGGTGACTAAGGCAGTACTTACTTACTGTATTCTTAAATTGACTGAAACTTTCAATAATTCTGTGTTCAGTCGACAGGCTGTCCCGTGCCTTCGATGCGGCATTGGTGAAGGAGCTCGAATAGAATTAGGTATTGTGTAGCGGTATTAGCAGTCTATTGTCGGATATAGAGCGCGCGTTAACTGGGTGGCGATCAATCAGGTAGGAAAGTAACGGGGACTGAAAGAATTCAGTATTTTATGGAGCAAGAATAGGGTATGAGTGGCTCTTATTCTATCTAGCTTAAGCCAAGACAGTTTTCTTAGGTAGGGGCTAATGGTATCGCGTGTTTTTAAAATAAACACGAGCCTCACGTACGTGTTTCGAAGTTTCTGCAGTCGTGTTATGTAGATTTCATTTAGGTTGTTATAAACAACATCGCAGTAGTCAATTATAGGTATGAATAGAGATTGGGCAAAGATTGTTTTTATTCGAGCAGGCAGTAGTCTTTTTAAGCGACTTAAAGAATACAATAACTGGTAGATATGTTTCTACACAAGTTAGTTCAAAACTTGGCGTTTTAAAACTTTGGCGCAAGATACTCCGAGATGAATAGTAGCCCAGTCGTGGACGTTACCGTCTCAAATACAAGTTTTTACTTCTTTATGCTATGCATGTTATGTGCGCCACGTCGATTGTGGACGGGGCCTTACTCGTAACAAGTAACACGTTTACGTAAGCCGGCTGTACCTTGACTGCTGTGAGACCTGTTGCTGTCGTTTCACGTGTGCGTTCGCGCAAAGAAAAGATTGCCAATGTCTTACTTTTGCGTCATAACCCATATAGCACATAGACTTCAGAGAACATCTGACGGATGCCACTCTCTGACATTCAGGATATCCAAGGAAATCCAAGATTAGCAACGTTACATTCAAAAGACTACCCAAATATATCCACATGTCCGCCCAATATCCGAAATGTAATATAGATATTTTGGATGTCCAATATACGTTATTAGATGTATTCTCTTAAGTAATGGCCATTGATGTTTTTGTAATATCTAACGGATATCCAGTAAGTGGTAGAAACTGATGTCTACTACTGGATATCCAAATTTAGAGATTCACTGTAGGTCTTAGATGACTTGTGGATATAATTAGGATGTTCAGCGGATTTCCATTGCTATGCGGGACTTGACTATGTATCACGTGATCTTGCTGGCGAATCACAATTGGGACGGAGTTGTGCTATCTTTGTTTTCCATGGTTTTCTTTATATGTTCGCCATGTTGTCAGCTAACGTTTTTAATATACGGCGTGTATAATTGTCTTCCGGAAATGAGAAGGAAAAAAAACACGGTAGGCTATGACTATTTTGGTTTATATCAGCGGATATTTAGGGAGATATAGTTACATTGCCAACAGTTCTTTAATTATTCTTCTCACAAGAATAAACATGTTTGTATGAAATGCAAAATAATTACCATAAAATGTGCAATTTTTAGTACTTTATGAAAGGCAACTAAATTTTCTCGAACAGGTCAAAGTTTCGTACATAAGATTTATTCGCATACACACGAGAAGCAGGCCTTCATCTCCCAGGTGCATTTCTTTCTGGAGGTTATGGCCATCTCCTAGTTTTTTTTCCTTCCAAAATTTGCATATATAACCAACGCGATAACTTCGCAACTTGTTTTTTTTTTTGCTAGGTCAAAGATAAAACACAAATACGATTGTATGATTAAAAATTTAAAGAGTTTTTAGTCCGAAAATTGGCGAAACTTTTTTTCCCCGACAACACGCGAAATTTAATAGCGTACGTGAAGCGTCATACCACAGCACCGAAAATCACTACGTCATACTAACGTCGGTAACGCGAGTCACGTGTACCGTGACGTCACGGCAATCGCTGCCTCAGGCCGTGTTTACAAACTGCGTGAGGAACGCAAACGGTCGGAAGCAACGCACTTAGAAGACGCAGCTCGTACATAAACCACACACGTCGCAAACAAGCGGCGCGGAAGTTGGTCGGCCAACTTCCATCTTCCTGGCGTTTATGCCCGCGCTTTGCGCCTTCTAGATCGCGCGCTGTTCGCGATGAAGCGAGCACTTCTCAACGCCCTGCGTAAGGTCGAGATGTACGCACGTCGTGTGTTATTCCGCCGTATGTCAAATCAACGTTGCCATGTCCCTCGCCGCTTTATTCATGCGTCGGTCAAGTGAAACTACGAAATGGATAGAAAAGTAAATATTGTACAAATCTGCTCATTATTACACTTCGATGCAAAAAAAAACCAGAAAACGAGGGAAATAATTTCAGTTATCAGAAATGGTTACCTAACACTTTTTGTTCGACGTTAACATATGGAACATTTCCCCTCCTTCGTTGCCAACTTAACTGGATACATGTCGCCCACTGCGCCCGTTAAAATACAGGGGAAAGTCGCCGAAATCGTACCACCGCTGGTTTTCTATAAAGCAGGCACTAGTGGAGCGCTCTCACGGTGAAAACTTGAACTACTAGACGTATTAAGCAGTCCGCGAAAATAGCTAGTCGGTGTAAGCACGTGTTGAGTTTTTATTACAGTTATATTGTTTGAGTGTTTGCCGAAGTAGTTTTTCTACTCCATATATAAGATAACACTGCACTTCAAGGTAAGTGTTGCTGGATTTCATGCAGTTATCATTGTGGTGCAAGTAATATTGAACGTAACGACTGGTCGCTTTGTAGCGAGGCACCCGTTTTAGGTTAGAAATGACGTAAATAGTGAAGTTGCGCGCAATTGCCTAAATCGTACCACGGGTGGGGTTCCTAATTCCTACCGGTACGAATTGGGATATCATATTATTTGAAGTTCTATATTTGTACTTTATTTGCGTAAATCAAATAAATTTTTTAATAAACACAAGTAACACACGTGTTAGTTGTGTGTTACCGAATGGCGGAAAGGAAATATGGTGACTGGAGTGACTCAGGCGTGGAAAGGGCTCTGGCAGCGTACAGAAATGGGGACGTGGGGTTCAGCGAGATCTGCCGCCAGTACGGCATTCCAAAACCAACGCTCAAGCGCCACTTGGACTGTAAAAAAAGTAGTTCCTAACGATGGTTCGAAGGCGCTTGGACGGACTACTTACCTTGCCGCTTGAAATGGAAAGTCAGATTGTAGAACATCATATTTTAAAATGGGAAGAACGACTTTTTGGAGTCACGATTAACGATGCACGCAAGCTGGCGTATCAGACAGCAGAGCACAGCCACGTTCCACATTGCATTGTTGTGTATGTGAAGAAACATTCGTGGAAGATATGGTTCAGTGTTAACTGTGCGCATCCTGGGTTCATGAGAGTTGCGCGGGTGTTAAGTCAGAACTGAAGCATTTGTTCTTGTAGCCTGTAAATAATTGAATATTTCTTGCATGTGCCATAGAAAAATAATCAAACCTCATTAGTATTTAAATACTACAGTAATCCTGTGTGTTATTACATGCTGTCTTGTTTGTCCTCTCATTTGTTTTAATTTATAATGTTGTGGTACGATTTAGGACATAGGTGGTACGATTTAGGACACCAGTTTTTTTATATCGTACCAGTTGCAACCTGTTACAAAAAGTTCTTTATTTCTTCCCCTATGCTACATTTTGAAATGTAACCCACATAAATGTATCCATAAATAGTCATACTTTTTGATGCAAATTCGTAAAACTTTGTAATTTTTCATTTGAGACATATGAAATTGCAAATGTTAAAAGTGGTACGATAAAGAAAACTCTCCCCTCTGCAGGTAGAGGCTGTAACTTTTTTCTGAGGTTGCTTTCAAAAGTGCTCACTTTATCGTGAACAGCCTTTAGCAATGATCGATTGCAAAGTCGTTTTACACTCATACAGAAGGCTGTGATTTTCTGTTATTATTTTGTTATTGGTTTGAACAAAGAATTTATGCGTACATTTATGTTTAGAATAATATATACAGAATAGAATTACGTCATTAAATATTAAAGTAACTCCACTTTGCTGAGAAAATTTAATAGTGTTCTTAGAAATTCGTTATTCCAGTATTTAAAAATTATATACTAGTACCTTAACAATGATTAAAATTTAAAAAAAATCTACACTAAAAAAATGTATTTGGAAAAAGGAAAAACATGTTCACTAAAAAGCATTTTGGAAAATTATTATTTTTTGGGTACTTGTTTTATATTTTAATGTTGCAATGCTGGAGACGTCTTACGGCGTGCGATGTTTAAAATCAATAGTAATTTTCTTACGTTACGTCGTTGCGTTCTTGCGTTTGTGGCCTAGTTTATAAATCCTGCTTTTGTCGCTACGGGCCGTTCGTTTCGCTTGTCAGTTTCGCCCTTACACGACCTTTTCCCGTTGCGATACTACCAGGCGTGCAAGACAGCTTCAAGTGGTCGGGCGCGTAAGCAGTTTCAAACACTCTTCTATCGCTCGTGGCGCACAAAAAAAAAAAAAACGCATCTAAAACGCGGCACAGAACCTTCCGTGGTAAAACCGGACGTGTTTCGGCCATGCGGGGTACGAAACCGGAATTGCTCCAGGAGGTCGTTCGTTCGAATCGGGACTACAGAGTAAAAAAATAACCACACACTACCTGGGGACGTCTTCTCGGAAAATGACAGACTTTCGTCCGTTTACAAGATACGACTATATGCTGTTCACGGGTGAAATGAGCACTTTTGAAAGCC
Source organism: Dryococelus australis (assembly GCA_029891345.1). NCBI lineage: Eukaryota > Metazoa > Arthropoda > Insecta > Phasmatodea > Phasmatidae > Dryococelus > Dryococelus australis. The sequence goes on from CM057009.1 coordinate 316,383,238, forward strand.
CTGTTATTGATCTACTTAAATGCCCGTTGTATATTCTTCCGACTAATGTAAAATTAACATTGCCATTCGCATCACAACTTTATTCATGCGTCGGTCAAGTAAAGCTTGTAAGAACTTGTAAGAAAATAAATATTACACAAAACTGCTAATTTTTTCACTTCGATACATTAAAAAGAACAGAAAGTGAACGTAATAAACTGAGTTGTTACAAATTGTTACCTAACACTTTTCATTCCATGTTAATAAGATATGGAACTATTTTCCATATATCGTTACCAACTTTATTGAGCCAATGTGACTCACTGCGCCTACCAAAATAAATCATTTAGGGGCAGTGGCATTTATCTAAGGTTCAATTCTAAAGCGCTCACTCGATCGTGAACAGCCTTTACTCGCACACACACGAGAGTAGCACATTCTGGTAGGTTTATGTCTTTTAAAGTGTTATTTAAACAGGTGAAAACTTCATATAAGTCAGCTTCTATGCCAGGCTTTAAAAGTATCGCGTTCGTTGTACAAGTTTTCGAAGAATGACGGCAGCTGCTTCGAACATAAAAACAAATGCCCCGTGACTGGAGCTCGACGCCAATTCCATCGCAGATAAGAAAACCCATCTTAATAATTTATGGTTTTATTCGTTCTGCATGAAATAAAAAAAAATTACTTTTGTAAGACTTTTCCATTTAGCCCGTCATGGAAATGTTTCTACAGCTGAATTCCGAGGTTTTTCTTGGGAAAGTACATACCATTTTTTTTGAGTACGTTAAGTGTATGCACAGTAGAATCCTTTTAAGAAGTTTCCTTTTTTTTTTTTTTTAAATGTCCTGCTTAACAAGTTTTCGTAATTTTACATCTGGTTTATAAACACAAAAATAATTAAACCTCTTATGATGCTTTCATCGTTAGTTAGCCTACATTTTTCACTTCCTTCAGAAAATTACTGCGGCAGTTTTACTGTATTTCCTTTTCCAGTTAAAGGTAATAATAATAATAATAATCGTAAATGTGATTTATCATTGGGTTTTACCACTGTTTTACTCAGCATCTAACATATTTATTGAAACTAAACTTCACTGGTTATTATCATCCATTAGTCACTAATTTCTTTCAAACTATCGTGGCAACTTGTCAGTCACTGTACATGAACCGTGTCAGTCCTCTGTTAGACTTGACATGTTATCAGGTAGAATAGTAATGTTGATGACTAAGACATTTGTAAACACACAATTGATATAATAAGCGGTGTTTGGAGTACAGTAACTAAGATACTGGAGTTCTGAAGTCACATACCACACGACGTGTTGCGATTTAGAAAATGCACATTCCGTTAAGTAACGTCCAAACCATTACTCTCAGCCTTTAGAATTTATGATCTGAGAGGTCTAGACTACGGGAACGGGCATTTAGAATTTAGTATCTGAGAGGTCTAGACTAGGGGAACGGGCATTGTAGAAGTTCTCGGCTGATATTTATCTGAAATATTAATGCTAAAACTTAAGTTATTTTCATTGCACTCATAAAAATATTCTAATTTTCCTCTATAGGTAAACAAATAATGTTACGATCATTATCCAGGGATATGCATTAACATTTATAAGTATGTGAATGTACATGCAAAACCAGATTCTGAACGGACTCATGATTTCAATTCGGTCAGATTTTTGCATGATGCTGACTAGAGGTCACAGTGAATTCCTAGGCTACTTAAAGAGAGACAAATGTTTGTGTTTTCGAAACAGTAGTATTGCTTGCTGGCACTGCCAAAAACATAACACACACTATTATCATACACATGGATGATGCAAGAAAGTTATGGAATGAGAACCAGGTAAAAAGTACCAATCAATTCGTGTTGTTATGGAGTGAAATTAAAGCACACAGACGTAATTATCGACATACAAAGTCTAGATCGAATTGTGTCTTCGTGGCGCCACTAATGCCTTTTAAAACTGACATGCAAGAATCACTGAGCAGTGCAACATTTTTGGTTCTACCTGAACATTTTGAAACTATGCGCTCAAGCCTTAAAGTGTGACTCAACGGAAATCTTGCACATATCCTGCGATGAGTCATCGCTGCCACTCTACGACCTTTCAACTTCTCACGGACAAAACAATGACGATTTATATTGTCAAAATAGTATTTCTAACTCTAGCTTGAAGCAGTATTTCTACTTCAGACAGAGACGATATGTTTTATGATCTGGATACAGCTCTTTTCTCTGTGGCTCACTGCAAGAACGTTATGGCATCCTAGGGCTGCATTAAAGGATCAGAAAATTAAGTGTGCACTTCAAGAAAAATATGCGGGCCTTATGAATACAAACAAGATTAAATGATGAATAGAGATAAAACATAAATAACGGACAATGCATTTTAATACACCATATAACCGCAAAATTTAAGTTAATTCACAAAATAAAACTAAATTACAAATTTAAATAAATAATTTTACTAGCAAAACTTTAATTATTTATCCAGGGAAATTATATTCAAAATTTTTTGGTAACATACTGAGAAAAACGAATAAGTTACCTATTGTCTTGGAACTTCAAATTATGTAATAGAAAATAGTCGAATTACTGTATATGTCTTTGGTACAATGTTTTAAACGAAAATTTTATTCTTGATTATATGGTCCATTAAATGCTACCTATCACAAATTTTACGTGAATATGTGTTTATTTATGAACTTTCTGTTAACCTTTTCAGTCTCTGCGTCTGCTAGAGTGGACATATTGCAGACAAAGGAGCATATGACAAAGACCATTGCAGAATACGGTCATTGTTCTTCCCCGTCATTTATCTATTAGTGGGACATTCGCGCAGCTCATGGTTTGTGAGTGGCTCACTCACTCAGCGACTCTCAAGCGCGAAGAACATATTTCATTGGTAGCGCGAATGAAGCATAAGTTGAATCAGGATAAGTACAGCACGAACCAAAATATTATCCCATTGCAATCTTTGAAGCGGTAAACTAAAGCGGGACTGAAAGGGTTCACTATACAAGACATTTATAATAACACTGACAAACAAATGTTGGATTTTTTTCAATACAAAATAATAGCATAGAATCTTGTCCTGCTTCAGAGGCAGACATAGAGGTTGGATGAAGTAGCTATGTTTCTTAGGTGTTGCGATATTTGTGTGCTGGCTAGGGGGTCCTTCCAGGGCAAAATGCAATTAATTAGAAGCTCTGCTTATCGGTTGGCAGCTGCGGAATTTAAATAGGAAATCCCATGTTAAGGAAATTTCGCCTCAGTATGTTAATTTTGAAGATAGTCTCTTCTCACCTAATTATTTAGGAGAAGATGCCTACGAGCGTATATTTTCAATGTTGATAGGCAGTATTTGTCATTTTTTTTTGTAAAACATAAATCTTCAAAATTTTGTGCAAACAGACAATACACATTATGGAAAGCTCTCCGCAGTAGCAAACTTAAAAAAAATTCGCGAAGGAAACATTTTGCTTGAAACGCGTATCTTTAAAACGAAACCACCGACGGGAAATTTTCTTAACATGTGATTTACCATTTTAATTTGGCCGTCGCCAGACGGTAGGCAGTGACTTAAGGTTGTTGAGGGAGCGGAGATAAGCGTCGTGGCGCGAGGATGCTGGCCTCTGTCGGCGGAGGCGGCAAGCTCGCGCCGTCAGCTGTTGTCGGACGCGGATCAATAGCGGAGGCGCACGTGCTGAACACGTGGCATGCACTCACCTGCGAGTCTGAGCGCGGACATCCGCTGGAACTCCGGCTCCTGTAGCCACTTCCACATGCGGCGGAAGGTCTCGCGGCCAGATTTCAGCTTGGACCAGGGCTTGGGGTTGCGCAGCAGGTCGGACAGCGTGCCTTGCGACCGGCACAGCACCCGCTGCGCGAAGATGGCCTGCGGTATGCTGTAGCGCTTGAGCTCGGCGCTGATGCGCTGCGCCAACTCCTTGGTGTTGATCTCCTCGACCTCGGTGGAGCCGCCACCACCGCTCGACCCTGCCACCGTCTTCACCACGACCTGCGGCTGCGGCTGTGGCTGCGGCTGCGGAGCCGGAGGCGGCTGCGGCTGCGGGGCCGGCGGCGGCTGCGGCGCGAAGACGGGCGGCGACTGCGGAGGCGGCGGCAGCGGAGGCGGCGAGTGATGCGGCGAGGCGGCCGCCCCCAGGGTCGCGAGGCCGTTGAGCGTCGGTAGCGGCGCTGCTTGGAAGCTGGTCGGCGGCGAGTGCAGCGACGCGGACGGCGGACTTAACGCCGGGCTGTGCGGGGCGACGACGGCCGAGCGCTGCGCGTACGGCGACTCGTAGCCGCTCGGCGACATGCTCTTCTGCGGCGAGTGCAACCCGTTCTGGCTGTAGGCGCTCTGCGGCGACAACGGCGAGTGTTGCTGCGGTAGCATGCCACCCAGGTGACCCGGTGACGAGTAGTGGTGTGGCGGTGACATGCCCATGTAGGGCGAGCCGACGCTCATGCCCAGCCCCATGTTGCCCAGCCCGTTGTTCTGCATGACGGTGAAGGAGCCGCTGACGTTGCCCGCGTGGCCGTACGCGAACTTGTCGGACATGGTGGAGATGGGCGGCAGCGGCTGCAACGGCGTGAGCGTCGCGTACGACGAGCTGGGGCTGAAGCCCGGGGGCGACATCCGCCCGTTGACCGAGGTGAGTGTCTGGTAGGTGGGCTCGGGCTGCAGGCTGCGGAAGTCTCCGGCGTCGATCATGCTGGCCACGCTCGCCGACGTGGGCGACAGCTTGCCGGGGCTGAGCAGCTCCGAGTCGTGTGACTCGTCGTGCGCCTGTACAATCACAGACAGACCCTCTTGCTTCACCAGCTCGTCGTCGCTATCGGCCGCCGCCGCGTCCTCCTCCTTGACGAGCACGTGCGCTTCGCCCGAAGCCGACTCGGCGAGCGACTCGTGCGAAGTGGGCACCGAGCCGACGACGGCGCACCGTGAAATAGAGTCGGCGGGAGACGTGGAGCGCGCGCCATGCGTACACGGCTCGGGAGAATCGACCGCCTCGACGGCAAGCGACTCGTCGAGCGTGGCGGGGTGGCCGGCCATTTCCCGCAGGCCGTCCATGGGCGGCGCATGCACGGCGAGGCGTCCCCGGGCGCTGCTCTCCGCCACCGACGCCTAGCCGGCCATGTTGCGACGCCGACGTCGCCGCCTCCGCCGCTTCGCAAGATGGAGGCGGGCGCCCCGGAGCCTCTTCTTCTCTCTCGCGACACGCACTCACGCTCTTCGCTCCTTGCGGGTCGCCCCCGCGATATTGATCGTGCGCCGCCGCCGCCGCCACCGACCACCGCCGATAATTTCGATGCGCCCCCTCCGGTAATCAATAATAAAATAGCGAGCGGCGAGCGGCGAGCGCAACCTCGCGGCCGACTCGGGAGGCGACCAGGGCCGGGTGGAGGGGATGGCTGTTTCGCCCTCTATGGCGGCGCCCTCGCCACTATAGACAAGACTGGCCCGCGCTGCAGCTGCGACACGGCTAGGACGGTCGACGCGAGCTAACTGTAAGTAGAGGCCTCCTGCCTGCTTGCCTGCCTGCTGTGCCAGCCCCTGGCTCCCGGCCGGTGCTCTACCGTCCTAGGTGGCGCCTAGCGCCGTCACCAACACTTGCAGTCTTCCCCCTGTGCTGCGCCGCGCTCCGCCCTTGCCAACTACACCTCGCGAATACCCTAACCTCTCCAACCGCCCTCCTCGCACAACAACAAAACAGCTCTTCACCTCGGACAATTTTCGCCGACACTCGCGGAATCTTTATCTCAGACGCACTCCGCGGGGGAAAAAAAAAATGTATAACACGTAACGTGCGGTTTCCCCTCCCCCACCCCTCCTTTACTAACCCCCCCACCCCCCGTGACAGTTTACCAACACCGAAATATATCGACGTCTTGCAGTTCTACCGAGAAAAATTACGCGGATATACTATCGTTTCTCTTTTCCGCGCGCGTCACGCTAAATCAACGGCCGCCTTCACCAGTAAAATGCCTCGGAATTATTGCCACGTTTCTTTGTCCGAGGCTCCCCTTTCGCGTGGCCGCCATGAAGAAATCAATACTGACCCCTAACGTGGAACGGTACGAACGTATAGCTCTATGTATACGTGTGTGTGTGTGTCTGTGTGTTTGTGTGTGTGTGTGCGCGCGCGTGTGTGTGTGTGAGTGGTTACGTGCTGCGATCGTCATTTCAATGCTAAAAAAACAAATTACGTTATCAAATTCGAAAATTGTTGTTTGCGTTCAACATCAACACGGAAGCGATAAAATTCTCACGCCGTTGTTTAAATTCCGCGCAGACGAGATTCAGTAAGTCCGCCATGTTTGTTTTAAATATTAGCCCATGTACTGAAATTAAGACAGAAGTCCAAATAAATTTGCTACTTAATCAGCAGTACGTCAATACAATTGACACCTCCCTACAAATAATACAATTTATTTTAACGTGTATGATAAATTCATATTTTCACAGCAAGAACTAAATTCGATAAATTGCCATGTTGGAAGGAATATTGAACGTATCCGAGGTTTATGTTTCACAAAGCGTATTACATGCTACACACTACTTAGTAGAGAATGAATTCTGCATGAAGACTTTTGCACTGACATATTTGCGTCAAGTATATTATTAAGTACATTTATTTGAATTCATTATTAATAGATGTTGCAAGCATGATCATAGGTGCATAATGAAATCTGATTTGGAACTTCACAAATATGCACGTATTTATAAGAGAAGGACACTCTGAATCATAGAGATATAGAACACCTCAGTTAAAGTAATCTCATAACCTGTATGTTAAGTATTACAATGAATTCTAATCAGTAAGCACCAGTAAATAGACGAGTAAATAATTAATGTTGATTGCACCGAGCGTACATGAAAGCATTCAGTTACACACAAGGTACGATTATGAAACAATGATTGTCTTGTGTTTCAGGAATAATGGTCAAATAGGGCTCACAGTTGGTGTCAGCGGGTCAAGAAAAATCGTTGTGTTCGTTTCCTAGTCATCAAGACAACGAATTCTTCATTCCAGGTTACATCATGAGGTCAGTGTGAAGGATAAGTATGGTGACGAGTAAAGTAAATACCTTACTCACAAGCGGTCTGTAAAGTACTATATACATGTAACGAACTTTCACCCCATCAAATATTTTTCGAGGTGAACAGAAATATCGTTTACAATGATTTACCGAACGTTAATTAGTTGAGCAATAATCTTAGAAATAATGTACTGCATATTGTGCAATTACGATAAATATATCAGTATAAGTGTTTAGTACTTTAAGGTTAATTGCTACATTTCATTTTTTAGTGCGTGCTCTGACATATGCACATATTTTAAAATTAATAAACGGTCTCTATCTCAATTATAAGCGACAGACGAACATAAATGGCCATGTCAAATAAAATAGTCTGACAAAATGTAGAAGCACTTGCTTTAGTATATGGTTTTAAACGATTCAAGTTGATTGGCAAAGAAAATCTATATTTTTTTCCTTACATCTCATTCAGAGAACAGTATATTTACTAACATCGAGTTTACAATCCCCCGGTACTAATACAAATGGCTCTTAGTTGAACCAGTAACAAATATTTTTTTCTGTTCACCTGGATTATTTTTTTTATGTATTATAACCTCTGAAATGGTACATGGTGACATCACTACAAAACATTTACTTATATTAAAAAAATTTTGTAAATAAATTTTTTTCCAGTGACACCAATCCTTCCACAATATGACGTTTTTTCCCTGTAAAATAAGCATATAATAAATTACTTACCTTTAAAGAAACCATAGAAATAAAATATACTTCAGAAAGTGTCACTTAAAAATGTTAAATTAAAATAGAGGATCAAGAGCATAATTGTCAGCATTATTATCCAGGGTTCTTTAGTAAATTCAATGACTTTATATTCAAAGATTGGCAATGTCAAAATCAGTTGTCATTTGTGAAAGGTTATTTCATTATTTGCAACTACAGCAAAAAGTTTTAAAGGAACATTATTCTTATTGGCGAATTAAAAATTTGCTGAATAAAATAAACAATTTTTACTAATACAGGACTGTTACTGTAAGAATAACTTCAGCACAAGGAAAATGCTTGACATAAATAATTGTTTGTATTTTGTACAGGAACTTTGCAGCAAAATTCTCAACTTTTCTGCCTAATGCTGAGCGAGATTTCCACTCATTTCCCAGGCTAAGCTTACCCTTTTATACTTATGTTATTCTTTTCTGTACACTCTTTACACGTATTCGAATTTAAAATGACTTGCTACTGACAATCTGTGTACAGATAATGGTAGATAAATGGCTAGTTTTAACATTTTATTTACATGTGTGCATGTTTGAATCTACGTATGTTTCTGTTATGTATTCAAGTATGTGTTGCGTGTGCCTACATCCGGATGTATGTGTATGTATGTACGCATGTATGAATGTTCTTATGTTTGTAATTATGGTGTATATACGCGCAAACAAAACATACACATGAGTCATTTAATAACAGTGAGTTATGCAAATGAAAACTGGGAAATTGATCAAAAACAGCTTCGTTGCAGTAAACAGTTTCCAGTATGATCAATATTGAATCAGGTAGTTACATTTTCAGTGTCCCCTAAACACACTAATTGTTCGTTACAGTTGATTAAAATAGAATATGTCTGGGGACAAACAACGTTGTAGATACTTATTTAAACAAGTGTTGTTCATACATTTGGTAATAAATCTTAAATTTTTCATGTAAAATTGGGCGGAGGGGACAAATAACGGAAATTTTTTACAAATCCTGGAGGCCTTATTTGGTTCCAAATAAAAGAGATATTTTTTTTTGCTTAAATATACATGTTACATATAGCGTTTAATACGAGAAAAATAATTGCTGCAATACATGAGCCACTTTGAAACAAAATTTTGTAACATATTAATAGCGATATTTTCGAGAAAAAAAAATTGTAGTAAGACTTAGTGTTCAAATATAACATTTAAAATATACATCTATGCAGTAATTTTAGTAGTTTTAAAACTCTGAAAAAAAAAATCTTGTACACATGGGATTTACATTAGTCATTTGATTCTGAAATTAAAGCAATCATGAATAAACATTACAACTATGATCTCCTGTAATCAGTGTTGGCTGTTGTTCTATAAATACCAAACTGGTACAAGCAACACTAAACTAAATGTTTGATTAGAAATTAAATAATAAAAAAATGTGTGAGAGTTGGTGTGTGCTCCAAGATGCACGAATGCCTTGAACACTACCATGAACGCAAAGAACATTAAGAGATAACATTTCCGTTCAGAAAAAAATATACTCAAATGCAGCAATATTTTGAATGCTGTATTAATTTACAAAATATTCCTTGGTCTGGAATTCTGTTCCTGAAATAATATTTTTCAAAGCACCACTTAACTTACAAATTTTCCCTGTGGCTAAAGTTTTGAATGTGAAAACGATGCGAATTGTGAACTTACGACTTGGAACTGTGCACTTTTTTTTTCTAATACTGTTGTAAAGGTTCTTGTGAAATGTCATGGGAAGATGTAATTGGAAATGACTCCATAGTAACAACCTCGGATACACATAAAAAAGTACCCATGCCTTCTCGTTGTTAGACTATACCTTATTTCTCACTTGATAGGTAAACCACCATACCACTGGAGGCAAGAAGCATTACGATATATTCTGTTTCGTTCGTCACTGGCAGTTTGTTAGAATTCAACGGGCAGTGTTGTAACAGGATTAGATGTCGGTTTAATTCCAGAAGGAAAACAGCAAGCAGGCATGCTTATTAACTCTGATGCGATAAGACATTCTTCTTATATATGTAATATTAAAAATATCTCTCGGTAAGATCAATTATTAAAAGGGAAATCTAAATATGAACCTCCTTTTCCAATGCAGGCAGTGCAAACAACGGATATCCCTTAAGTGGAACTTCAATAACTCTATTTGTTATAATTGTTTCAATCTTGTATTGCTTCAGCAATAAATATCTGCTGAAGAAAAAAAAAAAAGAATGAGAAGTCTTCATGAAGCATACAGGATCATCAGCAATACGATTTTCACACATAATGAATTACATACATAGCCATTGCAATAACCAGGCACTAAAAATGTTTCTCATTTATTAATTTTGATGTCTAAAAAAAAAGTGTCACATTTTTTTTTCTGTAACAAAAAACATTTTGTTTTTGATTTAAAAAAAAAAGTGATAACTTCATTAAATGCAATCAGCAATCCTGCTATTACAAGAAAATAACATGCTTTCCACTTTAAAACATTTGCTTCGTTTATTTGAAGATGATATTTTACAGAACAATTATTTTCCTCTCAGCAGTTCATGGTTTTGTACACCACACGCTCGTGGACAAAAAAAGGCTTAAATTAGTAAGCTTTGACTTTTCGCTGGTGAAATGAAAGCTTATTAACGTTCAGGTAAATAGTTTATTACCCTGTTGCCTGTGACAGTAAGAAATGCAGGATTAGGACATCGATATTTTATAATCTCAGAATCAATATCACTTGGCCCTCAAAGCACCTTGTTTATACACATCGGCTTGGCGTCCTCGTATAAGCTGTTCGAGGTGATTAACTAAGCATTTTTAAAAACCCTGCCTACGATCTACTTTTATTCTCACTTGTATCCATTCACCATACGTAAAGACTGTACGCAATCGCAATAGGGGTCTCGGTCGTATAGTGGTTAGACTGCTCTCCTCCCATCTAGGCGAACCGTTTCTATTCTCGGCGGGAACGTTCCCGGATTTACGCATGCGGGAATCGTGCCGGACGATGCCGCTGGTCGGTGTGGTTTTTTCGGGGTACTCCCTTTTCCCCCTCTTGCATTAAGCTGCTGCTCTATATCCCCATCGCTTCCCCCTCATCAGCTCTCAATACCATGATGCCATGAGCTGTCCAAATCTCTTCAATTCCCCCCTCCCCCGCCACCAAATTTCTTGCAAGCTGGTAGCCTAGCCAATCAGGAACCTTCCTCAGCAATTCACTGACACACTATTTCAATTATGTATACTTAACATATTCTAAGACACAGCAGTAATGTGTGTGTGTGTGTGTGTGGTTTTTACTCGAGATTTTTCCCGTTTCCTCTAACGTTTTCATTCCTCCGCTGCTCCAACCCCATCTCATATCGGATCACATTTTCTTCGCTCTGGCGAAATCGATGCCTGCGTCCCTCTCGGGTTGGCCAGCTTGCTCCACACTGAGAAAAATATTTCTTAGGGAATTCATGACTCCCATATATTTTATTTTACTGTCACCACAATGTTATTTCCTACTAGCCACAACTATTTAATGGCGAACTAGGAAAACCTTTCGTTGAGTCGAGCAACCAATTTGATGGTTTCCGTAGGGGCAATGTAATATTTTGTTATTGTAAACAAATTATTCTGTTGTTCTTATTTGGTTGACCGAAACGAAAATTTGGTTTGTGCAACTAAAGATTTGTTTAGCTTTACGGACCTTAAACAGTTTTGGTTGAATATAAAAACAGTGTAATCTTGATCGTGATTCGGACATAAATCGCTTGCGCCCAAGTACCACGTCCTAGCAAGCTGAGCTGAAGTTACGACGTATGAATTCAGAATATATTTAAATATTTACAATTCGGTTACTGGACAAGTGCGCAAATAAATACTTCATGCTTTACTTTAGGGTTTCCTGTTGAACTTATTTTATTAGGATACTTAGTCCATCATTAAGCATCAATAAATGCACTGACAAACAGTGTTTCTATCCTAATTGTTACAAAAAATTGCAAACAAACTCCCCAGCTGTATTTTCGAACGAAGACAATCAAATGAGTGTCCAAGCCAATATATACAGTTGAGTAAACAAAATAGTTTGTTGACAGTATAACAATTTTTTTTTGCGCCCAACACAGAGATTTTGTTTATTCGAACATGTATTATTTTAGATGAACAACATTAAATTTGTCGCTTTCCAAGTATTGTTTACTCAAGAGAATATTTTTTTTTTGGCGAAACCAATATAATTATACTTTTGGCCCTATACAACCCAATATTTAGTGTTGGTTTCTCTCTCATCCAAAACGTATGTGTGTGTGTGTCTATATATATATATATATATATATATATATATAACATCAGAACCAAATTTACGTTTACATTTCACATGGAAAGTTACTGTAAACATTACAACCCTCACAAAATCGCCTATATAGATTGTCTTTCATGACAGTATAAACAATAAATTTACCTATCTTTCCTAGAATCGAAATGTGTAACTACAATTCTTGTCAGAGAAAATCAATTTTTGCCTGAAAATTTTACTAAAACTAATTCACCTTTTTTGACTTGCCAGTAATTTCCAGTCTTGTTACGCAAAAATATGTATTTTGTTAATACGCGTTTGATACTAAATGTTTAAATTTACATTTTATTATTACATTATTATTGATTCATGTGGTACCTGTATTGTTACCCTTCTTGCTAAACAGCGTCTAATATTAGGCTAGAGGGCATTGTTTAACACATTACATAGTTTTGTAAATATGCACTACAAATAATAATATCACATCAAATATGCATTTTTGTTTAGCTTCGAAGACAAGATAAATGTTAGTGGTCCAGTACAATTGCAGGTATAAAATTAGTTAGTTTCGGTGTCTAAAATGATAATTTATTTTCACGTTAAATTAATTACACCACAATACATGTGATTGTTATAAACCGGTGAGAAGAGAAATTTTAGATGTGTAAACAAGCAACTAATATTAAATTAAAAAAATCATCTAATGAATTCGTCTGTGTATTTGGTAGGCATCTAGAGCTATGTTCGGAAGAAAAAAAAAAAGAGAGCTTCGGGTTATAATTCAGGAAAAGTGAAGTTTAACAAAAAATATTGAATGAGATTTATATTTTCTTGTAGTCTGATATTTTAGCCCTTAATTTATTGTCGTCTCTAATTTTAGCCATAATGAGACAATTGCTAAACATTGACATGCGTTATTATTAATCTGAAACATATTCGGAAAGAATCTGAGAAAAATAAGAACCAATTATTTTTAATTGTTAAAATTTTACATTATAATCTATTTGCTGTAACTTTTTGGATCAACCTTTTTGAAAAATCACCTCATGTATGAAGTGTTGGTTTTCTAAATATGCTATTTATCGCAAGCATTTTATACTCCTAAAAGTGACTCGTTTTTGTTAAATTGAATATTTACTTGTATTTTATCTATCAATTATAGTATTTCATTAAATAAGAAGATAATAACTTATATAAACTTAATATACTTACATTAATTCAATAAATAATGAAACAATAAACAACTTAAAACTTATAATTAACATGAATAAAAACGGAATAAAAACAGTCGTGTTAGTAATTCCTCCTGAGAAATAGTTATTTTGCAAAATATTTCTAAACTAAGTGCACACGAATGTGGTGCAATGTCCCTATGGTGACATATCTAAACCCAGTTAAGCTTTGTTTTCTTGAGACGGAGCAATAGCCAGATAGTAGAACTTAAGCAGGGCTTCAGAAAAGTTAGAAGTAACCATTAATGAACAATATAAACAATTTCCCTCCAGAAACAATATTGTTCGCAACAATACGTCCAGAAATGGCGTGCAATCGAAAATGGAAATGGGAGCACAAATTAATATTACCACTACTAGCTGCAGCACTTACGTATTCAGAAACAAGTGGAAACAAAACGACGCAAAAGGAAAACTGCGAGGCAATTCAGAAATAATCTTCCTAAAAGTTTGGTTTGCCTTATTATTTTCCAAGCCAACACCTCCAGTGATGTCAAATATTTTTTTGTGGCTTGTCTCTTCTCCTCAAGTATCTACAACGCGTAGTGCCATGATATGCTGGCAGGTAAGTCTTCTTCTCCTCAAGTATCTACAAGGCGTAGTGTCCTGATATGCTGGCAGGTAAGTCTTCTTCTCCTCAAGTATCTACAAGGCGTAGTGTCATGATATGCTGGCAGGTAAGTCTTCTTCTCCTCAAGTATCTACAAGGCGTAGTGTCATGATATGCTGGCAGGTAAGTCTTCTTCTCCTCAAGTATCTACAAGGCGTAGTGTCATGATATGCTGGCAGGTAAGTCTTCTTCTCCTCAAGTATCTACAAGGCGTAGTGTCCTGATATGCTGGCAGGTAAGTCTTCTTCTCCTCAAGTATCTACAAGGCGTAGTGTCATGATATGCTGGCAGGTAAGTCTTCTTCTCCTCAAGTATCTACAAGACGTAGTGTCATGATATGCTGGCAGGTAAGTCTTCTTCTCCTCAAGTATCTACAAGACGTAGTGTCATGATATGCTGGCAGGTAAGTCGTATAAAAAATAACCATTTTTTGAAATCACTTTTTTCTCGACCCTCAAGCCTTTAAACAACACGGGCTTTTGTTATATTTATTAAATACAACTTTTGATCGATACGCCTAAAAATGAACTAAATAAATGCATTTAAAATTCCTTGATTGCTTTTTTGTAAGTGGTTTGGTTTATTATCTAGTTTTCTGCCATAATAAGATGCAATAATCATAAATTTGGTCTAGAATGTATTTTTTATTACAGGCCAGTGACATAACATTCACTGTAAACAGTTAGAAAGTTATTTAGCACATATATAAAATAATACATTTTGGTCTTCCAGCGCCCTTTAATAATAAAAAAACAATTTTTTTAAATTATATAAAACGACATGTTTCAAATGGGTGCACTCAATTTAATTAAATTTTTCCATATTTTGTCTTTAGCTGCTTCCTTTTCTTATGTTCTGAATTATTTCAACCTTTTTTCTTCTTCCCTTTCTTTCCTCCATGCTTTTCTCCTGTGATACTTTACTTTAGACACTTTCTACTGTGATACTTTACTTTAGACACTTTCTACGCATTATAAACCTTAAAAGAGTTCCTCTTTATATCTTCGAGCATCTGCTTCTTTTTATTTCAAATATTCACATGTTCTTCTTCATTTCTCATTTTGTTATTCCATTTCGCCGTATTTATTCTTCTCCACAATTATATTTCATAACTGTTTTTAAAAAATCTTCTCTTCTATATATTATATGTTACATAATTCGCCACACTATAACACATCAAAGAAAGAATAAACGAAGAAAACGCCTACCAAATATCCAGAGACCCGGAAATTTCTCGGGTTCATTTCTAGACAAGTTGAAATTCATACACAAGTACGTTCGTGTAAAGTTTGTAATTGGCCGACGTGTTGTTTGACACCTCCTGGAGATAAATAAGCCAATAACAAACATGCAATAAATTGTGCGTCCAACCACCGCCTTTAACTATCACAACAATCAACCAATAAACAGTTCATATCTGTATGAGAATACATAAGACTTTGAAGTCTAACCTACAGGTCATTGATCTCGCGAATTTCTCGGGGTCTCTACAAATAACTACGGACTGAAAAATATCGCGGTTTGAGCTACCTGTGTGCTAGACCTCACGCCGCTGTGCATTTTCGAACCAGAGCCTTCTCTTCATTGGCTGCTGCCTGAGTGTGTAGCTAGTCCGACCTCGTACCAGGTGGCACGGGATTCGGTCCGTGTTTCCTAGCAGGTATGTTATTGGCTCAGAGTTTTCACCTGGGCGTGTCCAATAAACTGTGATCCAATTGCAAACATGATATAGTCCGTTCACGACTGGAACAGACTTGTGAAAATCAACCTAGCAAAAACATCCTAGCAATTAGCTGCTGGCATAGCTAGTAAGAAAAGTGGCGAGTACAATACCCGCACCCGCCACTTTTCATACTAGCTATGCATGCAGCTAATGCCTAGGGTGTTTTTCCAAAGGTTGATTTTCATAAGTTTGTCCCAGTCGTGAGTGGACTATAGAAACATATATGTACACGAAGTCTATCTTGTCCTGAAACGAATTCGCAAAATTTTCCAGTCCCTACATATAAGTAATAAATTTTCGTCTCAGTCGGGAATCTTCTTACAGTTAGCAAACTTTAAACCCTTTTTAAGGCTCGCTTATCCATTGAAAAGGGCGTAGAAATAATATTTTCCTTGTGTGGTTCCATATTTAACAGAGGCTATTTTTTGCCATACCTCTTAGGCTACTACGCATTGATGCACGAACTACTTTCGTTTCAGATATAATATTTCTTTGTTAGGGCATAGAGTACTGTTTTATTGATTCTTAAATATTATTAGTGTCATATCGGACATTTAGGATCGGGAAAGAATTAATTTTTTTATTGCCACTGGTTCTACATGACAAACTCTTAAAAGAACGCCATTATATATAACTTAAATTTTATAAATTTTTTTTTTTTTTAACGTTCTAGTCAAATTAGAAATAATAATGATACTTGGGATTATTAAACACTTTAACTCCAAGGTTAATATTTTTAAACTTAACTTAGAAAGCTAATATATTACAACACTATTTGCGAAATCACATTAAAAGACATTAATGTTAATTTTGAAACATAATAGTCCATGTATCGTACGGCTACTACCTATTGTTTTAATCGTGTTGACAATTAGCAAAACACTGTAGCCTTTTATATTAGTGCACTCATCAAAGTTTGATGCCCCATTCCGAATGCTTTAAACTATTTTAAGATATGATACGAAAGTTACAGTAATCAAGGAATACTGTTAAAATATGATTGGGGGGGTCTATGGAGGTGATTATTATTTCAGAGGGGATCCCTAAAACCCTAGAACCCTGTAGTTTCTACGTCTATGGACGTAGATATCAATCCTAGTTTTTATTTCTCTAGTACAGCTTACATTCTGAGTCACCGAGCTCCCTATGCACTTAACTGACTTAACTTGCAGCGCTTTCTTTCCAAGGATACGTTAATAATACTTCTACTGCCGTGTAAACGTTTCTTTTCCTTTATAATAAATAAAAATATCGAAACGTAAAATTCTACCTTCATCTCCTCTGCTTCAGACTGGTCCAGATTTATCACAAGTTATTAAAAGTTAGACCCAAAGCTAAAAAACACTTATTAAATTGATATTTAAAGTTAGTTAAAAGTTTAAAACGACCACAAGTAACAGCGTTTTACTTCGCCCAGAGCCTTTCAGGACATGTTTGTGTGATTTAAACATATGTCGGTGTTCAGTTGTTGGTCTTTAACACGCTCAGGTTCTTATATCTGTCTCCGTCTGACCGTGGCATCGTACTTTTTCTTTGTTAAAATTATTTACCTGCCTAGTGTTACTGGCAATAATTGTTTATGAGCCTGACATGTAGTCTTGTCCACATATAGTTTCACCCGCATGAAAGGAAATTAAATTCATTCGGGACCCACCTCATTATTGTGTGCAAACGAGTTACTAAATATGGCCCATACCTGGAATGTCTTCCGTTAAGATATTTTATATACACTGGCCTGATGGCGTACAGTAAAATTCAGTTTATTCTTTGGAAGGAGTGTAATTTTATTCATATTATATTTTTAATCTTGCATTTTTTTTTGCGTGATTAACACTGAATATAAAATGTTTGATATTTTTATAATCTAGGAACAAGAAAAACCAAAATACTTATTTTGCTGAAACAATGGAGAATAGGAAATACAGTCTTTGGAAATCTGAAGATTCTATTGACAAACTTAACAATTACTAACGCTTAACCATTTCATATATATTTAATCACACTCAACTATACATGATTTTCCAAATTGTAAGTAAAGCCGATGCAAATTTTTGTAGGAAGTTTCCATACATTTCTTAGGTTGCATTTTAACCTACAGTGTTTCGATTTGGCATGTCGTTTAGATTTTCTTTTTCCTGGAGCACAATAACATTAAAAGTGGGGCTTTGACAACTAATTACTCAAAAACTTATGAACTGAAAACTTTTTTGTATCGAAATTTGTTTCATTTGCAGTAAATATTAAGAAAAGTATAAGGCTTACTTACAGAGATGTGTTTATTGGAACCTAAATACTATATTCGCTTATGGGAAAATAAATAAGTTTCCCTTACACAAAAAAAAAAAAACCTTTTTTTTTTTACGAATCTCCTTTCCTCGGTGAAGGATATCTGTCTGTCCAACATTTTAAATTCAATTGTGTTAAATAGTTCACTGGATTTATAATATAAAGGTAAACAAAGGAATGGCAAATTTTATGAATAAAAACTTATAATATTTTAATTTTACAGTGAGGCGTACTTCATCATTAGCATGGAAATTTTCATTTCTATTTAATTTTAAGAATTTAATTTAGTTAAACTGGTCGAGTAAGATAAACGTTATGACCCAGTAAACGAACTTTTTATTAGTTTGTACTTATGCCCTTATTTTCTGTTAACATCAGATGAAAAACTGGAATGGGGAGTGAACCCAGGGTGAGGCAACACTCACCGAGTGGCGGGCTTTCCAGCTGGGACCCGTAGGTGTCTGTCATCCCTGGACGTGACATGGAATGAGACCCGAGGAACGCAAGGGCGTTGGAGGCGGGAGCACCCTGAGTAAACCCGCCGGTAAGCGGCAGCGTCCAGCACGAGTCCCGCACGCGGGAGTCCACGAGTGAACCCACCGGTTATCGAACCCGGATCGCCGGGGTGGGGGGCGAACGCCCCTAGCCGCTGCGCCACCGCTGCCGCCGTTAAAATCAATGAAAACCTTTGTTTTAATATCTTCAAGCCTACTATAATTAATGGTTCTAGGTGTTTCAAGCAAGACATTTTTGACGCCTCCTCTTTCTTGTTAAGCTGGCGCGGCATTTGTTTGGTTACGACAGCAAACGAGCTGTAGGATTTGTGATCGGCTGCAGTAAGGTTCATTCCACTCAAGTTAGGAACGAAACTAGTTTCCTTATGGAAGAGTTTAGCATAAGGGAAAATTCCTCCGCTAGGTGCGCAGTCTTCCAAACAGGTCAACTATAATTACAATTTTAAGCTGCGTGAATAATAAAAGAGAAGGATTTCACTTAGTTACGTAGCTGTTTCATTTTGATTTATGTTTATTGCAATAATTTTGTTTTTTATCGTAGAAAATTGAGAAAATCTCATACACATGCGATACGAGCGATACCTACACTGTAAGAAATTATTTTCCAACACATCCGTGGTTACGTGCCTACAGTTACTCAGGATAGAGCGAAATGCATAGGGAAGTTCCCAACTTTGTATAGTAGCGATGTCTAACATTCCCATATTTCCAACCTTACAAGTAGTATTATTTCCATACATCCTATAGGTTAAAAACTTCCATTACAATTTAGCAAGTTTACCAGAATTTTTTTTTACAGTGTAGTTGCGAAATATCTTAGTTTGCCAAACTTGAATCGTTGAGCTTGTCAATCTGAGTACAGAATAAACCTTAACTGTAGTAATATGAACCCTTTACAATCTAGAACAGTATGCAGTCTTTAAAGGCTGTTCACGATGAACTAAGCACGTTTGAAAGCCCTGCTTAAGTCTATTTGTACGCATAGTGTGTAATCTCCCCAGTATGTAAAATTAACACTCTCATGGGCCTGGTGATTTTGTTCATTCGTCGGCCAAGTGATACTGCGTCATTATTAGAAAAAAATAAAGTTTCGCAAGGTTCCTAATTTTTACACTTGTGTGCATTAAATAAACTGAAAGCAAAATAAATTATTTTAATATTTATAAATGTCTGCCTAACATTTGTAGTTGAACGTCAACACGTGGAACTGTATTTCCTTCATCGTTACCAACTTTACGTGAAGCTTGGCAGTCAATGCAAGTGGCACTTTTCAAAGGTTTATTTCAAAACGGCCGTACAAGACCATCAACAGCCTGTACACATGAGCTACCTACACTAAAGGTCAGCGGAAACCGAGCCTTGCAGTTCTGTATAGAGTCATATAAACATAACAATCATGTGCGTTATTTCACAATTGGGTACGTTGGTCTGAATAGATTCAACTATATTACTGTGACATTTTTTTTCCGTTACATTTCCAATCCCATCCCAGTGGTTGTGGTAGTTTACGTGCTGTACAGAACTGTGATAAGTGATCCAAACTGAACACAACCATATTCATTGCCAGGGTGCCAATAAATGTTTTGCTGGAGGGCGATAGGGAGATTATTTTTTCCTGAACTCTAAACTCTTGTAGATTTGATATAAATACTGTGATGCGACATGTGATTATAAGCTAAAATAACGTGAATATCGTTGGTAAATATGTAAGTTTTTTTATAACTCGTGTATGAAACATAATGTATTAATACTGTGTAAGCCATTAGGTTAATATATTCGAAACCAACAATACAGATCCAATGGGCATAAGACATTTTTAGCTACGAATTTTGATATACTGTTCACTGTAAAGCGAACACTTTTGAGGCCTTGATTATTTTTTTTCCCAATCAGCTTTGTTTTATGCTTCCGCCACTTTTAAAAATAAATATTGCCATGCAAGTAACAAATACAGTCTGTATATTTCACCGGACTCGAAAGTTAAATCATAAGGCTACAACGAAATATATTTATTGACTATTATTCCAAATGAGAAAGCTTCAAAAAATGTTCCCTTTATCGTGAATAGCCTATAACAGTAAAATTTATGGCAGGTAATGTAAAGTATTTCAACAGTGATATCGCAAACTTATCCAGAATAGAGAAAAATGTAAAGAAAAACCCATTATCTAGTTTCTGCTTCTTAGCTCTATGTTGCTATAGCACGATTATTTTATTTTGTACTGATGGAGTTATCAAAGAGTGGTTTCACTTAGACATCGTTTAGGAGGAATTTTCGTCAAAATTAGTTGAGTAATTTCTGGATCATACAGAAACAAACAAACTTATACACAGATAGAAATAACGACTTTATTACGGTATAAAAATAGGCTAACCCACCTTCACAGTTAAGAGAACACATTATATTATAAAGTGTTATTATTGTACTTTGTACATGAGAACGATGGGTCTCATCAATCATCAGGCATTATTTACCTCCAGGGAAGGGAATTACTTTCCTTGGCGGGGGAATAATTTTTCTCACGTGAGCCAGGGAAATCATTTTATGAGAAAAAATCCCCCCCCCCCCATAACGACAAAAATGGATTCGCACAATGCTCAGTGCCCATGGTAACATTGTTCTCCCTGCAGGTAAGTCCTTGGTAAATCTTGTTCCATGGTTTAGGTAACGAAAGGTTCAGGGGAAGGGGAAGAAGGTTACCCATTCAGTCCCAGTGTACACATCTGTGTACTTTACGCATGTGTGGGTAATTTTTGGTCTCTACTGCACACTGCTAAGCTCAATGGCCAATCATCTAACGCGTGGGTAAATGTACTTATTTTAATACAGAATAACATCAAATATAAATATACATATATACAAAACTGATTTTTTTAAAATTATTTTTCGGCCATGCTGTGGGTTTTCTTCAATAACACAGCTTGGCAGTGGCGAGCGTCCATTAGTGATAATTTCTCATGGAATCACTTCACTGGTAACGGAAAGCAAACACACGATGGAAGCACTGCAATCGATTGTACATAATACAGAACACATTGAAAAGTAGTGCACACACTAAAAAGCTTAAAGTAATATTAATATTGCATATGAAAGCAAATTTAATATAATTTGTAACATTTTTGAATATTTTGACATAACTTGCCTTTTAATATGTTAAAAAGTAATCAGTCAATAAGAGTATTTCTATTCTGATTATTTCAGAGAGTACATTTAGCCAAAGCCCCCTCTCCCCCACACCCCTTTCTCCCTGGTTTAACACGAAACGTGAGCATTCTGATCAAGTGTAATAAATAAGTAAATTTATTTTATTCATGTCCGTTTCACCCACGAAAGTTATCACATTCATAATTAAAATGTTTATGCATGAAATCAAGTATTAAAAATTATTCGTTTATATTATAACCAACAAATTTGAACTACAACCATGGTAATTTGTATGTCTGCCACACATTACTAAGGTTTTTTTTGGAAAAATGTAAATATGCTTAAATTTTTATTAAAAACAAACACTTATTAATATATTTCAATAAATTTAATGTAAGTTAATCCGAGAAAAATATTCTACAATATTACAAAATAAATAATTTAAAAAACGCATCTTTTTTTTTTTTTTTTCACACACAACAGAAGACAAACTTTCGTGAGAATTTTGGGAGTGTGGGTGCTAATTTTTACGAGTTCCGCGTCTTGTACAGTACGGTAAAAAGATGATCAAATAGAAATTGCTGTCCTACCTTAAGACTTGGCTTCACCTATATATGCACAAACTCTTCGCTTTCGTGTAGTTATTTCAGTTACAAAGATATTATTGGAAATGTTATATTATAGAAAATTTACAACTTACTAGTTGTTTAATACTTTTGTATCTAATTTTCACAGTGTAATTTCCTGCCTGAAAAAAGGCTGGAACTTATTGATCAAATGTAAATATGTTCCTGACATTTTACGACAAGCAGATAACGCACAGGTAAAATTACGCACAAAAATACTAAACAAGTTGTAAAACATAACATTTATATAATTGTACATTGTCAGTGATTACTATGAATCCGAAATTACGACGCGGAAACGAAGAATTTTGGCGAACCTCAAAAGTACCGCACCTCAAAAGTACTTCTACTGATTTGCAAAATGTACACTATTTTATATTTGTACGAAATACCTACCATTTAACTTGTAGACATTGGTAGGAATAACTATTACCTGGTATAAAAAACAATTTATATAGCGTAGTTTTCAAAACTGCTTATCAAAATCACACTTTTAGCGTTTTTTTTTTTAATTTGTAAATAAAATAAACAAAAACATTAACAGAGAACTTAGTAAGTGTAACTGAATGGCAATTTATTAATTCATATCAACGTATGCTTGGCAAAATTTATTTCACAAAATAAGCAGAGATTTCGTTAAATCTAAAGTATGCAAAAATTATTTTTATTTTAAGCAAAAATTTATAAATTTGCCAAGAGATGGCATAGCGTGATATTACAGAATTTTTGAAGTAATTCGTGGTATATTATTTCAATGTAAAACATCTTATTTCGATAGGATATTTTTCGTTATTTGTAGTCTGAAATACACTCAAATTGTGTTTATGACATTCAATTATGCAAAAATATGGTGTCTAATTTTTTATAATCAATGCACTGTTACTTCACGCTTTTCTGAAGCCCCGCTCAAGTTCCACTTCCAGATCATTCCCCCGCCTCGTACAAACTAATCTCAACGAAGTCTAGATAATTAAACCAAAGGACAGAGCACCCGATTCGTGCGCACACATTTGTAATAATACTTTGCTTTGAGAACTATTTCTCACTAGGAGTTACGAACACGCGCATTTTATCGCGGTTTTTATGCGTATTTATTAAAAATGAAACATTTAAATGTATGAATAAAATATTGGTTAAACTTCAATTTAACGAAAAAGAAGATAATTATATGTTAACAAAGGTATGGAACGCTTGTGATACATATCACATTTAGAGAGTAACTGAACACGACATACATGGGGTGATTTTTTGAAGGTGCGATTTAAAAAGTGTGAAGAAACCGTGAATAGACTATATATGCGTGAGGAAATAGTAGCCTACTTGTAAGTAGTTTCTGCAAGTTGAACAGTATTTCGTTAAAGTGTATGTTAATTAACAATTCTTTGTGTGGTCAGCCCACTCTGAAACCCCGTATTGGCCGCAATAATTTTTACGTGCAGCACATGAAAGAATAAGGCAACACAGGACTCAGATGGGTGTGGAAACAGTTATATATATTATTTTGCTAAAAGAAGCACCCCGGAGAATGCACACGACCCGTTGATGGGGCGGTTGACGTGGCTTGAACGAGAAACTGAGAAAATCGATAACGCCGGCTACCAGAAAACAGTTGGCCGCACTGCTGGAGGTGCCATTGTGGATCAAAGCCGGCGACAGCGATTATTTTCGTCAAATAATACCACTTCTACGTGGCGTGTTGCCAACCAGCCTTCACTAGCATAATCCCAAGGGGGGGGGGGGGGGGCACGGTGGCCCGAGCGGTTACCCTGCTCCCCTTCCACCAAGGCGTACCGGGGTTCGATACCCGGTCGGGCCACTCTCGGATTTTCGCACGCGGCAGTCGTGCCGATATGTCGCTGGTCGGCGGGTTTTCTCGGGGATCTCCGGTTCCCCCCACCGCCCTTTAATTCCGGTGCTGCTCCATACTCACCTCACTTCACCCTCATCGGCTCTCAAGACCTTGCTGTTAATACCTGGCCAAATCTCTTCGCTAACTCTTCAATCCTAGTACAGGGTGGTTTTGAACACGCCATGTAGACACTTGCAGGTTTCCTCTTGTTAAGGCCCTGCTGCAGTTAGGGTTACCGGACGCTGGGATAAAAAAAAATTGGAGAAGCATACGTTACATTTTTTCTCATTCAGTTAATCTTAAAATGCTGAGAAATAATAGTTTAATCAAGTAGTTAGAATTTGAGGCAAACTAGTTTCATAAATTTTAATTAAAAACATGAAATTACTTTCCCACTATCAGTTAACGTAACGTAACAAATCTGAGTATCAGGAGGATCAATTTTTGATCAATGTTGTTTTATTCAACAAAACTTGTAAACACTAATTGCATTATAAAAATGAACCCAAATGAGAAATTTAAAAAATCGCCAACATAATTTGCAGGGATTACCAAAGAACTTACAGTTGTCATTGTATGATTAACAAAGTGAATGTTGACAATACAGCTACAAGTACAACAATTAATTATAAAACAGTAATGAGTAGAAAAATTATATATTTAATTAGGTCGAAAAAGTAGGATATTTTTAATTACCACGAAGTATCACGTCGAATGCAAAAATAATCTTAAAAATGAAGGCATGTTCTCTCTTTGATGAACGTCTGGTAATCCTAGCTGCAGTTGACTTCTCCTAAGCAGTGTATGTTGGACACTGCACCCTGATTGGTGCACGTGACCGTGTGACGTCACGACTTTTGTCCCTTGATGAATCTTGACCCATGTCCTTACATGTCCCGTGGTAATGGCTGACATTTAGAATTTTGTCCCTTGTTGAGTTCTCTCAAGATCAGAAAAAAGCATGAAAACGTAAGCAATCACTAGGGCATTGACGATCCGAAACCGAAAGGGATATAACTACTTACAAACAGTCGGTTATTTACCTACGCTAGCATAATTTTATGTAAAATATAGTAACTCGTCATTTAAAATAAATAATTTTTTTAACGAACTTTAATTTAGCCTACTAATTGCAAGTATCTGATCTACGATAACTTACATAGGAATCGGTATTTGAAAATTAAACACGCTGCCTTTTAGACACCGCAATAATAAACAAGGTAGAGGAAAGGAGCCAAATATGGAATTCCATTTTTTATTATTATTTATGATAATTCCAGTTTTGATTAATTTCGTGCACGTACATATTGATTAATTCAACACACCATCTTAGGTCACTATATTTAAGTTATAACCAAAAATATTTGCCACATATCAATCACAAAAAAATATTTTATCAACAGATGTACTTTTTGGCCAGTGTGAAAAGTGGTACCTAATATGGAATACTGTCAATTAAACTTTCAAATTATGATCTGACAATGAATATAGCACAATGATAACATTTATTTCCCACTTTAGAAATCGTCTTGCAAAATATTGAAAACGTACTTTCCTTTTTGCAATATTCACACAGAAACATGTTGTTTTCTGCAGCAGAACATTCAGTGTGACATCACTCTGCTCGCTCCAAACACTGTATTTACTTTTCCCTCTTCGATCTTGAGAAAATTTACCCTCTCGATAGAAGCACGTAGCATCTTGATCAGCAGCACTTACCAGCCCGATATCCACCAAATTATTGTCTAAAGATTGATCACTCATGCTGTGTGGGCCTTCATTGACGAACTTTCGCATCTCCCTTCCTTCCGTCTGGTGCGTCTTACGTGCAACCAAACCACTGCAAGAAGGTTGAGTGTTGTATATCTCTACGCGAATGTTTGTTGTTTAAGCTTTTCCTGATTTTACTGAAAGATGTTTAGCGCGGTTCCTTTTTTTTTTTTTTTCCGAAGCATGTTTCAGTGACTCCTCCAAAGTGTTTTTGTATTGCGATGCCTTTTCCGCTGCTCGTCCCTTTTGTGGACCTTTTCTTTTGCGATTTTTTGGATAGGAACGATGTGTTCTGGTCCAACGATTTTGGTTTCCGGTAGGTCTACGTGTGTGGGTCTGTTGATCGGGGTGGTATCACGCATGCATTCTTGTTCAGCAGCAAGGAAATCGCTGTCTTCAAATACTGTGCGATGAACAGGATGAACAGGCCTGTAGTTATGAAACCATTTACAGCAACGGAACCAGTTTTAACTTTCAAATGTGCTTTCCCGAGCAGTTCTGAAATGTCAAAATGTATGATTTGTCTACCAGTTGATCTCATGTGCATGCGCAACTCCTCGCTGTAGTGGGCTTTTAAGGGCCACGTGAAAGTTTTATCAAGTGGCTGCATGTGATGTGTTGTATGAGACGGTAAACGCAAAATACTTACACCATTGTCTCGTGCAAGGTCAGTTACTTCTATATTTCTTGCGTGTGTTAATGGCCATCTCGTATGAATGATACACGGTACTCTGTGGAAGGTTTCACTTTTGAAATAAAATGACCCAACGACTTAGTGAAAAAAAAAGACGGTATCTAGCCCCTAAGATGGCACGTGGCAATGACACCTTTCTCTAGAAGAGCACTCCTATTATTCCTTGGAAATACAAGAAGGGGAGGGACAAAAGTTCCTCCTGCACTAACCATGTGACTGCTGTGACTAGCGAACCACTTTCTGCTGAAGTGAGAGACCCGATTTGCTTTCTGCCTTTCAAAACAAGGACGGACTGTACTCTCGACTGAAAATTAGATCAGCCAGTCTTGTCTACATTTAACACCCTATCTGGAGGATAGTGTTACCTTTCAATTTCAGCTTCTAGGAAATAAAAAAATGCTGCCACGCCCATTAGCTCAGCTGAATGATGTCCCTGTTGGCTTTCTGGTCGTGATAACATTCTCATGATGGAGAAGAAATAAGTCAAGCCACTTACGACCAGCAGTTTCATTTTGCTTAGGGAATGGATTTGGTATGTCGTTTATAACTGCCAACTGGTAAGCTAACCTCTTTATATCTCGCATCGTCCAACCATACAAGTTTTTTTCCCCATAATTAATATATAATCTACTGATTTTACTCCAGCTCAGGTGGTAACATGGGACGCCTGCCTAATGTTGATTGACTTGCTTCTGCGGGCGTTTCTTCCTTTCTCGACGCTATATGAAACAAAGTCATTCGTGGAACATTGAAAACCGTTGCTGCATATTTATACACCATAGAACCTTTTCTCACTTCCGTAACGGCTTGCTCCATATCGCTTAAATTCCACTTCTTTCGTTGTAGTGTATGGCGCTTTTCATTTTCCAGCCGGACATAAAGCTGTGTAAAAGAACAAAACGTGCCAGGGCAAAGTGAAATGTGTCAGGCCAAATGTGGAATAGTAATCCATATTTAGAATACAAATATATTCCACAATAGGAGCGTTGCCATTTTGGATTATAAACAATGAGAACTGTCACACTAAGTGAACGAATATTTTATTACATAACTTAATATGATGTTCAAATCTCTTACACTATCGACACTGTACTTGGCCACCGTTGTTTACACTAACTATTTACTTTTATCTACACTAAAATCTTACCTTTCACAAATTCTTCGAAGAGGAAGAAAACAAAGTCGACCATCTCCAACAAACAGCGCATCTATACTGAGCTGTTGCTACGCACAAAGTATGTCTCCTTTAATGTGCTTCCGCTCGTCACATTGATGCAGTGCTGCCATGTGTCTGTTTCCCGAACCTTCAATATCCCATATTATGTAACTATTCCATATTTGGCTCCTTTCCTTTAAACGTTCTAAAGGAAATGTTTAAAAAAATCCGCAAGAATTGTATGGCAACGTAGTGATATTTTGCGTAATGTACATTGTGGGATAGATCTGGACATACCAATTGCGGGAGTCTGTATGTGCGCCTTGGTGTCTTCGAAGTGGACTCGACAGAGATACACGAAAGACCATGGGATGCTGTGTAGTCTATTCGCTGTTTCTTCACACTTTTTGAATCAAACATTCAAAAAATCACCCCATGTTTGACGTGTTTAGTTACTTTCTAAATATGCCATATATCACAAACTTTTTATACCTCTGTTAACATAAAATTATCTTATTTTTCGTTAAACTGAAGTTTGACCAATATTTTATTCATAGAATGAAAAGTTTCATTGAAAAAAAAAAAAAAAAAAAAAAAAAACACGTGTGTTGGTAACGCCCAGTGAGAAATAGTTCTCATGCAAAATATTATTAGAACCGAGAGCGCATGAATTCGGTGCATTGTCCTTTGGTGTGATTATCTGGACTTATTTAAGCTTAGTTTGAATGAGGCGGAGGAATAATCTAGAAGTGGAACTTGAGCAGGGCTCCAGAAAAGTGTGAAGTAACCGTGAATGGATTATAGTTGTAGCAGGGCCTTTGCTAGCTGCCATAGCTAACCGTGAATGGATTATAGTTGTAGCAGGGCCTTTACTAGCTGCCATAGCTAACCGTGAATGGATTATAGTTGTAGCAGGGCCTTTACGAGCTGCCATAGCTAACCGTGAATGGATTATAGTTGTAGCAGCGCCTTTACTAGCTGCCATAGCTAACCGTGAATGGATTATAGTTGTAGCAGGGCCTTTACTAGCTGCCATAGCTAACCGTGAATGGATTATAGTTGTAGCAGGGCCTTTACTAGCTGCCATAGCTAACCGTGAATGGATTATAGTTGTAGCAGCGCCTTTACTAGCTGCCATAGCTAACCGTGAATGGATTATAGTTGTAGCAGGCCTTTACTAGCTGCCATAGCTAACCGTGAATGGATTATAGTTGTAGCAGGGCCTTTACTAGCTGCCATAGCTAACCGTGAATGGATTATAGTTGTAGCAGGGCCTTTACTAGCTGCCATAGCTAACCGTGAATGGATTATAGTTGTAGCAGCGCCTTTACTAGCTGCCATAGCTAACCGTGAATGGATTATAGTTGTAGCAGGGCCTTTACTAGCTGCCATAGCTACTCGGGAATTGGTTATTGATGTGATTACTAAATAAGTACGTAGGTAATCGACAGCTAGGACATTGAAGATGGAACAAGTCGCTCAGACATGCAGGAAAGGGCAAAGAATCGATCCTGGCCTGTAGGAAGCATGCCAGCATTCGTCTGCATACTGTTAAAAAAAATTCTCCTTCATTTTGCGGAAAGTGCTGGTACAAATTTATCCAGAAGTGTCCGTAAACTCTCTGTAAAATTACGGACACATTGATTTTCAGAAACGGAATTTCCGTAAATTTCACGGAACCTCTCCGTTAATTTCCAAGTTAGTTTTCGGTACTTTCCGTTTAAAATAAAAAGAGCTAATGAAAATGTCTCTAATTTTCGTTATGCGGGCGTTCTGCCGTGTATAAAAAATGGTATTAAAAAGTTAACATATTTTGTACTTAAGCGAGGTTTGAACCCGAGTTCAAAAATTACCAGTCCACAACTCTATAACTTTTTTTTTTACGATGCGTCCAAAGCACAGATTAAAAGCCCGGCAAAACACTTTCATTTTACTGCCTTTAATGCATTTTTACGAAATGAATCGTTACACCAAAACTTACGAATAATGATTATGTCCGTATTCACCAAGTCACTAGTGAGTTGGGGATGAGACAAGAAAAATTGATCCATATAGTAGAGAAACAATTAACTTTCGTGAAAGGGATGAATGACAGAGTAGAAAAAAACTCGAAGGACGTAGGTATTTTATCAAAAGAGTTAGCGAAAGTAATAACTTTGAACCACTTGACTGCTCGGAATACTTTAACAGCCTCAATAATTGAAAGAAATCACAGAATAACAATTAGCAATTTAGGCGAAGCCCTTAAATACAGTAGTTTGCTGAGAGAATTAGATTTAACTCTTCAGTCTTATAAACAAGAGGTAACAAAAATACAAAAATAAAAGTGGCATTGGATATCATAGCGACTGGTAGGTTACCCACTTCGTTACTGAATCCAGGAAATTTGTCAGGAATTATTCGTGGTATTGCTCTTAAATGGACAAGACTTTGATAGCAGGAACTGATTTGGATCAAGTTTACAATTACTATGAAGTAACGACGGTACATGCACTTGCTACAATTGATAGTATACAGTTAATAATTGAGTTTCCTTTGAGATCCGCGAATAGGTATTTCACGATTTATAGAGCTCACCCTTTTCCCGTGTTTGAGAGAAATTTAGAGAGATACATTCAGATAGTGCCATGTACACCTTATATCGCGCTGTCAGAGGACAGGCAGTTTTATGCGCTAATGTCTGAAGCAGACACGAGTCAATGTAAAGGCGGGAATAATATAGTTGGTCCAGCTAACGTCCCGACGTTTTCCATAAAGGTTCCGAACTGTCTGGTGAATGTAATATTGTCACAACCTGGTTACGTTTATAAAACGTGTAAAACAGAAGTTCTAGGTAACTCGTTTGTATTAGTGTTTATTAGATTAGTAGATGGCGATAGTTTGATTTATTCAGTACCAGGAAAGATGAAAGTTACTAAAATGTGTCCTTATGAAAATAACAAAGCACGCGTGATGGAGAGTGGATCTCGGCGCAGGGAGTCACGTCCCAGGTAAGCAGTTGTCTGATAATTAATGAGAGAATTCAGTTGTCACCTCACAGTAACAAGGTAACACATATACAATACAAAGTGAATGGCGTCAAGTTCTCTCCAGTTCAGCCATTATTAACAAATAGTGAACAATTGTTCGTTGCATTCATGAAAACTGACTTCAATATTAGTCTTTCAGTGCTAAATGCAGAAGAAGACGTAGAATTGAATCATCTCATGTCGGACATTCATGATTTAAAACATAGAAAGTTTCTGAGCCAACACATCGAACGTCACAGTCACTACTTGGTGGGGTTCGTTCTGATGGGATGTCTGGTACTCGTCATATGGTTCCTGAAACGGTGCCTGTGAGAGACAGTGACCAGGTGTTCACGCGCCTGCCTCCCACGCCGGAAGGTAGCTGAGACCACAGAGCCTGCCCAACTTCCCGAGGATCAAGCAGATGCCATGGAGATGTGTGCTGTTTCAAGCACAGTTCCAGCCCCGTAGCCGATATCGAGGATGACAGCCCCTACTTGCTTAAGAACTCCGTGATACGTCGAAGAGATTAAATGTTGATGCCCAAAGGCAAAATTAAAGTACAGTCAGTGAAAAGCAGAGTATAGTGTACAGAATTTTGAAAATTGAATGCTACAGCAAGTAATATTACACTAGGAATCTGATATTCCAGAGAGCGACAAACATAAAGTGTCCCAATGTGTTTATTAAATGGTTTGATGGCAATGCAATGATTGATTGATTTTTTCTAAGATAATTTATCTCAAGTATGAAAACATTTTTTAAAACTATTGTTAGCTTAATGAATGAAAACGAGAGACATTTTAAGATTAATCAATGAATGCAAGATACATTGTGTTATGAACACATATTCCACAAAATAATATTTCTTCATTCAATTACTCCATGAACATTGCAAATAATTGATGATCGGACTATTTAATAGTCTTGGTATGCAAGACAGAGCTGTAACAAATATTTGTAATAAATGTTGATGGTTAATGTTATCCAATATGTATATTGTGTATGAGATTTGTTTCAGTTGCACTTTGGAAAATTACAAAGGCGAACTTAAATAATGTGGAAGGTCACATGGTACTCCCCATTTTGAGTTCAGTTAATTTTAAAGTTATTTGATGGAATAGTAATTAACTCATTCCCTTTTATTAACTTTAATGATTTAGTTGACCACAAGTACGGAAACAATTTCATAAAGCTTCAAGAAAGAAGACTCCTGTATCAAAATCGCTGCTACACCAATGGCTGTTAGTTGGTCGACTGGAAACCTGAATTTCCGTTCCTGGCGAGTCAACATCCTGTTGTTTCTGATAGAGCAGTTACACACCCAGACTCTATACTTCAATCAGCTTCAATTTGATGACCAACTCTCATATAGCTTCAGCCACATATCTTTCTAAAGTTTTGCTCAGCCTCAACAAAACTTTTCTAAAAGAGGGAGTGATGTAGTGCCGCGGGCACTCCGCTAGTTCTCCAGTTCAGAGAGAGAACATTTTAGTGAAGTATTTTCGCAACTTATCAGGTTCTGTGGTGCCTGCGACAGGAAGCTGTATCCGCTCTAATACTGCCTGTGGTGATTTCAGCACCGCGTGACTGCGATTACTAACCACTTTTGATGGGAAATACGTCCTGTTTTTCACTATATTTTAGTCCCATGACTCCTGTACCATGCACTATTTTCCCGTCACATGATTTCAATACCATACTTTGGGGCAGTGTGCAAAGTTCCAGTTCATTGGTTGACGCCATAACCTTGCTCTCTCATTGCCCACTACACTCATGTTGCTTTATTATGCCATGCACGGCCTGAGGACGAGAGACTTAAGCAGAGGACCCCAGAGACTGCACATCACCGCTTGGGACGACTCGTCTGAGCTGCTCTGAGACTCCACTCTCCTTCATCACTGTGGCTATATCATGTTATTGCTTCCAACCGTGATCGTATTTTGTTTTATATTAACAATTCCCATGTCGTCTTCCACCACATTGCCAAGTAAGTAAAGGTATAATAAAAGTGTTACAGTTTCAGAACTTGATTCGATTAAATATATTAAATTGACTTAGAAAATTTCTTATTGAGTGTTTGTGCTCAGCCCTAGACCACTCGGGTATCACAGCTGTTTTGCTGTCTGTAAAGTCAACAAAGTTTGTGGGCAGTTTCCGGTTACAATTATTGAAAAGGTAGGCCTACTTGTTGAAAACTACATACATACATCGTTTACAATTTTAAATTTATTTATGTAGCGAATATAGATTTGGTAGTCAGAGTTGTAAATCTCTTGAAAATGGTATGTCCATAAAAAATATAATTCAAGTCATAAATGTAGTTATTATCGAAGTATAAGTTACAAATTTCAAATTTGCTTATTATCTTTTTTTTTGTATTCTTTAACAACATGGCAACATACACAGCAACTAATCACATGACTAGTACATATCATATCGAAGCATGTACTGTTTACATACATGCTGTACAAATTGGTTACAGGCACTGTAAAAATGCCCTATTGTACTTACACGAAACAGAGAATACCACTGCAACTATGTTCATAGATATCTATACTGCAGTAACACAATAATTAGAATAGAAATGTTAGTCTGCAAACATGATACATCACAGAATGGTCATTTAAGTGCACACTGTTTCATAAAGATATAGGCTACAGTTATTGTATTGATTTACAGTGCCAGAAAAACTGTTGATGACCCATTACAAGTACACAGTGTGGTGCTTGAGTGAGAAATTATCATTTGAGGTAGTGTGCAGTAATATCTGTTTGGTTTCCATATAGGTTGTTTTTGCAAATAAATGCCAGCGTTTAAGATTTTAAATTAAATAATTATTTATTGCATATTATTTCGCACATTTTCCTACATTTGGAAACATTTGTTAGTTGAGTTTATCTTAAGTGATGATGTAACAGTAAAATGAACACTCGATTTAAGTGTAAGGTAATAATTCCGAACAGGGGCTTTTCAGAAAAAAAATGTTGCCCCTAAAATTGTATGTATCGACGTTAGTTACCTCGCAGAACACGAATTTTCTAGGAGCATCACAATATTTGCAGTACATGCTATCAAATGCGATAGTGGGGAGGGCTATGGAGATCAAAGAAACTATGGTTTAAACACGAAAAATGTATGAAAATTCCATGTCATTTGGGTTCCTTCACCACGTTAAATCAAAACTATCAATCATACTGAACACAAATTTACAAGGGGTATCACAAAATTCTAAATATATACTACCAAATGCGATGGTGGGGAGGGCTATGAAGTTCGAGGAAATTGTGGGGTAAAAGACATAATTATGTACGATTTATTTAAACAAATTTGGTCTTCTGCGCTAAATGTAGGATGACATAACTTAGCTTCATGTAACTTCACTTTTGTTGAATCACAACAGGGTGTGTGAGTGTGGGTGCGTGTATGTGCACACATACCCTATCTTTGTTTATATGGCAAACTCCAAGCTTTGCGGATGTAAGAACACTTCGAGTTCGATATCTACGAAAAACATCCAGCATGCCTTGAATCACTGTTTTCGGTATTCACTGCCCTGCTGGCGCTGAGGACTCTGGCTCGATGCGTAATGTTTTCCTATGATTGAACAGTATATTTCATTGCGGGGGGGGGGGGGGGGGGGGGGGGTTACGCTTGAACATCTTTTATACATGATCACAGTAAAAACTACAACCTATTGTGAAGTTAGGTTTAATTTTGTTAGGTGTTCTGCATTTGACACGGCTAGGCGGCAGCAGTACGCAGGCCCTTCAATGAAATACTACACAGTACAATTCACTTTATTTACTTTCCAAGCGGAAACTAGTGTATAAATTATGTTACTGATCTATGTAAGCGGCATATATAGCTCCTTGGTGGTTTACTGCCAATAACTCATGTATAGAACTCATTAACTCCTATTTATTCTGTCGAAACTCCACAAACACTCGTATTTCCGCACGGTAATTATATTTTAACATTTCACATGGACATAATTGCAAAGAAACACTCTGTTTTTGCACAATAATTTTATTTATCTCGTCAAATGGAAAGAATCGTAATGAAACACGCTTAATAGCACTTGTAAATCACAAGCCTTCGCACAGTTAAATTCACACTGTACACTGATAGCGCGCACTTTCCCATCGTACAAGCGACACGTGAAATAGCCAAAAACCAAAAATCGTTGCGCATTTGTTTCCTGTGTCTGTACATTATTGTCCAACGAATGTATGATGGCTGTACATGTCAACTGCTTGCAAACAACACCTGTGAACTTATTTTGTATGATATACTTTTTGTATATTTTTTCTACTACTGATATGTTATGGAGTACAATCCTCTCGTGAATGTAGACGACGTAAGCCTTGAAAATCAGTATTAAATGATATCCGGACAGTGCTTGATTACCGTGGTTCATACCTGTATAACCTTAGCGTGTCTACAAAAACATACTCTGCGAATATTGTTTTGTAAATTAAGATTTCGTTTCCAGAGGCGTTCTCACATTTAACACAATTCAGCAAAATATTATAGTTAAAAAAGAGTGACGTGTAATTTGTTTGTACTGAAACTTTAGGTCTGCAATTATTAAACGTCATTTATTGTGACAACAGCTTCTATGTGATATTTATTCGTTTAAGAGGATAATACAAAATTCGCCAAACGTATTAACTTTTGTAATGCATCTGACTATGGTTAACACATGTCAAGCCAAATTCACACATCGCTTAGATTGTTCGCGCAAGTTTTATCGAGTACACCCCCTCCCCCTCCCCCCAAAGTGTTAGTTAGAGTGGTTGGAAAAGTAACTGTTTACAAAACTTATTTAGAGGTAGCAACATTCCAGCTGCATGACGTCTAGCATGGTAACTAACTTTGTAATTTTTCCACAGATGGTACTTCAAGTCTAGAGGACCACATTTCTGGTGCTTATGGCAGTATGTGCCAAAATCAGACGTTTGATCTCAGTACAACACGTTGCATCAAAACACTAATGAACCTTGAGCAACAGATTAAATAAAGGTAAAAGTGGTGCTTCACGTGTATTTACTTACATGTTAATACCGAATTATACCTGTATAGAGTCATACCTGTAGTATTGACAGAATTATACCTGTATAGAGTCATACCTGTAGTATTGACAGAATTATACCTGTATAGAGTCATACCTGTAGTATTGACAGAATTATACCTGTATAGAGTCATACCTGTAGTATTGACAGAATTATACCTGTATAGAGTCATACCTGTAGTATTGACAGAATTATACCTGTATAGAGTCATACCTGTAGTATTGACAGAATTATACCTGTATAGAGTCATACCTGTAGTATTGACAAAATTATACCTGTATAGAGTCATACCTGTAGTATTGACAGAATTATACCTGTATAGAGTCATACCTGTAGTATTGACAGAATTATACCTGTATAGAGTCATACCTGTAGTATTGACAGAAATTTACTTAATTTTTTTTCTGCTGATGTTAGTTTTTGTATGTATCACAGTGAGAAGTGAACAGAAATTTATACATTGATAATAATCTATTTATTCACCTTATGTTGAAGCTAGCATATGGATGCGGTATTGTTGGCTAGAGGAATTCAGTGAAATAAATCTCTCAATAGCATATGCCTTGGCTATGTCCGATTAATGCAAGCCAGATCTTTCCAGGCAAGTTATTTCTGATGCAATTTTATGGAAGTGTGTGTCTATGGAAATCAAGAATATCAACTTTCAGGTATCAGATTGGTACTATCTTTACGACGGAACTTACATCACTATACCAGGTAATTTCAGTATCGGGCCATTACTGAGTGGCAGTATAAAGTTGTCACATTTACAAAAGTGCCATTAAGTGTATGCCTTTTTTAAGTATCATTCTTAAACATATACCCATTTTGTGATCGTACATAATGCACAGACTATGACATTTGCATGGTTTACAGCTAATTTTTCAATTTTCTATGCATCACTTTGCTCCTTATAAAGAAAATTTTTTGTATAGAATATTTTACTATGCCAGATTTTATAATTTCTTAACACCTAGCTTCCTTTCAATGCTGTTTTACTAATAAAATTTCCTTTTTGTACCAAAATATCTCTTAAATATTTTTCTTTAAAAAATGCAAATCAAACACGTTTTTATACCATATCAAAGAGAAAACTACATGATTGTTTTTCATATAGTTTTGCTATGCAAACATAGTGTGTACTTTGTTTAAATATGCAATAATTATTATAAATGCCGAAGTTGTAAGATCGTTGAACCTCGACTGTAAATATCTTCAGTACAGACCTTTTTTCCGTATTCGAGTTGCGAGGGCCTGTTGCTATATTTTTACTTCTACATAAACTCAAAACCGCTGAGTAGTAGGGTCGACTGGGTTTCACTTCACTTTTGATTATTTGGGTTTACCTTTTGATATCAAATTGATTGAAATAGTTAATTCTTAATCCAATTTTAACCTGGTGAAATTTTTTAATCCGATGGGATTAAGTCTTAATTCGATGACATAAATTTGATAAAAATTTGTTTGATTTAATAGTTCGATGAAAAAGTGTCATCAAATTTATTTAATGGATTTTTTTTGTTTGTGTAAAGTTCTTTATTTTCTTTCTTTCTTTTTTTTTTTTGTTGGTAGCAGCTCTGATAGATGTCAGAACGACGACAGGCACTCGACTGAGGTGTGGCGTGTTGTGGACAGGGTATATAAGTGCAGAGTTTTGTGCAAGAGTGTCATAAGTGTTTTTTTTTCGTTTGAGAGTGGAATTATTGCTCGCAGATGGTGTTGGGAGATAGGCGAATTTGAACGACAATATTTACATTCTGTATGTTAGTAATGACAAACGATTAAATAGACGACGAATGAAATCAAATTGGTGATGTTAAACACGAGAGAAATTAATGGAAATACAAATTTCAAACTAACAAAACTACGTGAATAACCTGGTGTCGACAAGTGCTAACTCACTACACGATCACAATTTTGTGAGTATCCTGTAAAAAATAAATTAACGAAGCGAAAATGTCCCTATGAATATATAAATTTAACTGCTAATGAACACGAGTATGTGACTATCAGTAAACGAATTATGGAACCCAGCTATCCAGTTTTTTTATTTAAATTAAATCCCACAATCACCTCTCCCAAAACACGTCCGTCTGCCTGTGAGACTGGCGAGTGAGTCACTTCTCAAATGGAATCCACACATAAAAATAAATTTATTTATTAACACGCATAAAAAATTAAATGTGTAACAGTCAGTGATATAAATATACAACCATTCGCTTGGGAGGTCGCTGCAGCACTGACTTGGATATACCACTTGCATCAACTTATAAGCTGAACGAGGTGTGGAGAGCAAACATAACTGAGGTGAAAAACTCGCAAATGAACGAAAATACAAAACGAATGTTTCCAAATAAATTAAATGGCTAATGGCCACAAGTACATGACAATCACTAAATAAATTACGAAACCCATATATCCTGTTTTTGAAATAAATTAAATCGCACCAGGAGCTCTCCCAAAACACATACTTGCACCTGGGAAGCTGGTGAATGAATGAATGTAGTATATGACGTGCACCGGCTTATAAGATATTATATAGGTGGAGCACGGCCGATAGGCAACTCAATTAAAATTACAGCGAAAACTGTGAATACGACTGACTAAACAAATTACAGAACCTATTTCCCTTCCAAGCTACTATTAACAATTTGATTACACTAGTTCCTACAACAGACAACGAAACAATAATTTTTTTAAAAAACTTACCCAGATTTCAACGAAAGTTTCACTATTTACGAAGAAGGATTCACTTTTAACACAAGATTTCAGTTGAAGCGTAAGGAGACTCGGATGGATTAATCCCGCAACACTTTATAGAAACATTATACATATATTATTTGTAATTCGTAAACTCAGTCGAAGAAAAATGATTTAAAATAACAGAGATATACAAATTTTTTAGTTACGTCTGTGAAATTCACAGCACTAGTTACCGAAACCATAGTTGAAAATGCTACAAATTTTTGTCGACTGAACTTATAAATGGGGTTTACACGATAAACACATTATATTGGCTTATCACACAAAAATTAATATTTTTCCCAATGAATTAAAAAACTTTTAAATTTTTTAATATTAAAATGCATATATAATATCGCTTAACGAGAATCACGGCTAGCGCTCAGGCATACAATATGCCTACAGTCTCCGAAGCCCGCTGGCCACCTACCACTATATCATGGAATTGTATGCCGGCAGCCAGTAAGCCACCCAGTGAAGTCGGGATAGCTGGTTTCCAGCATCGCATCTATTCAAGACAAGGTTTGGCGTGAAACTAACATGGTGCTGGACATCTAGAACTGTGCACAGGTCCTGCCTGCAGCTGCCTTTCCCCCACCCCTCCAACCCAGAATATGACTTTGTATGAAAAGAGAGTTTCTATCCAAGGCCATATACTCCTCCAGCCCAGAGGGCATTTTTGTCCGAAACAAGAGTTCTTATCCAAGGCCACGCACCCCCACTATCGATCCAATGCTGCAAAAACATGTTTAGAGCCACCTCCCCCTACACCAGCCCAGAGTACATTTTCTGTTGGCTTGAGGACTGCCCTTTCGAATGCCACGCACCCCTGCCCTCCTCCTTTTACCACCAGCCCTCCTCCCTTTACCACCAGCCCAGAGTGCGTGTTTTCTGAGATGTTAGCTGCATCGGCCAGGAACGGAGGATTCCCTCAAGGCCCATGCGTGTCTTTTATGCATTATGTCGGAAGGCTCCATCCCTCAGGCCAGCTGCTTTTGAACTGACCTTGGCTATCTCCCCTCTGCCCTCTTCCCAACAATCTGTTACTTTCGCTCAAACACTGAACTGATGAGAAAAACTGTTTCTTCCAAAGCTGAGAGCCTGGCATATTCCCAGCAAAATAAAATTTTACAACTCCCAGCAATGAAATTTATATTCCTAAAGCTAAATATTAGCCGATATTGTAATCCCCACAAGATAATCCCCAGATTTAACATTCCAACAAAAACATATTTTAATCCAGCACTTTTTATACTGTTTTCCAGCAAACTTATTAATTTTAAACTGATCCATGATCAACTTCATACCAACACAAATACAAAACATATTTTGACTCATTAAATTTTTTAAGTAATGAAAAACACTCATCATTAGATTTAAGCAATACACAAGTAAATGTTTTTTTTACTTTCAATCTGTTTTTTAACTATTTATTCATATAACAGAGAAAGCATACATATTCCAACTATTTTTAAATATTTTATGTGTAGATTTCTCTGTAAGTTTCCCAGCCTAGAATTTTTTTGTTACACCATCTACCATAAAATGTGCATATATTTGAACTTATTTAAAAATACTACTTTATCAATGTGAAATTACTAAAATATCATGTATCCAACTTAAAATGACTGCTATCGAAGCTGAAATCTGTTGAATTTCATGATATTTCAACTTATTTTCATAAAAGGACAAATTTAAGTAAATTTAAAGGAAAATGGCAGCCATCATGAATCCGTTTACTATAAAGGAACGGATAAATTATATTTTGCTCAGTGTTAAGTCGTCAACTGCCAAGGTCACTTTGTGTGCATATGCATGCATGTGCATTGCATTAGCAATAGCGAGACTTAGGTGTCTACGCCAAGAACAACGCTAGACATCTACAACACCTACGGCAGGCATCTACATCGAGAACGACGCCAGGTGTCCAACACGTCTACAACAACAACACCAAGCATCTACTACAACTCCAGATGCCCAGTACATCATCTAGATCAACAACACAGTGTCTAGAGGGGATTTCATCTCTGCATCAGCCCACAACAGGTACAATCCATCAAGGTCACTGCTATGACAATTGTGATGAGGAATGTGTTGAAGTATTCAATGCTATTTTAGCATATGGGAAAGCTAAAATGTTATTGAGTTTAGACTGATCCCAATTGCGAGTGCTGCAGAAAGTGGATTCCGCACTGTATTCTTATAAATAAAATGAGTTGTGAAACTTTTTGTGTATAGTGTATAATTTGTGAGTGTAAAAAAGAAGTAACATAAAAATTATGTGCTATGGACAAGGTTTCGAAAACTACCAATACAATGCCTTTGTAATTAAGGAGCTTGCTATTTCTTATGCAACAAATGATAATAACTCTAAAGTACTATGCTTTAAACCT
Organism: Dryococelus australis; assembly: GCA_029891345.1. Classification (NCBI taxonomy): domain Eukaryota; kingdom Metazoa; phylum Arthropoda; class Insecta; order Phasmatodea; family Phasmatidae; genus Dryococelus; species Dryococelus australis. The sequence continues at coordinate 316,424,132 of CM057009.1, forward strand.
CCCAGACCTTGGTATACTTTAAAACCTCAAGTTAAAATGATGTTCCAGGAACAGACTTACTAGATAATGATCTAAAATGGGATCCTTGTGTTATAGCTTTTGAAGAGTGTTTCCAATATTTAAACAATGTACTTCTCGAAGACTATCTAGTATATGTGCAATGAAAAAATGCAGAAGGAAATTTTAAAAGTTTAAATAATGTTCAAGTGTAAAATATTAAAAGACATCATGACTGTTCGAGTATTGATTCAATAATCAAATGCTTTAATACAAATCACTGAGAAAAAAAAAAGCTCTGTTCACTATGCAATAGCAATGCTTTAAGAGAATATTTGTACCACCATCGTACCAACGTATAAAGATATTAATTTGAAAAATTGTTTTATACAGCATTAAACAGAAAAAAAATTTAAAAATTCAACCCAGAGAAGACATACTCCAATATTATTCGAGGATACAAGAAAGTATGGTTCCACCCTCTAGACAACATATACTTCCATACACAGATATGCACTGGAGATGAACATTGGAAATTTGCAAAAAAGTTTAGGAGGAACATGTATACCAAACGAGTGTTGTGTTATGAAGAAGAAAACTGTCCAGTTTTAAATATGCGGCCTGACAGCGAACTGGCCTGTTCTTCTTGCGATCTGTGTTTTAAAAATAGAATTGAAGAAATTACCAAAGATCTAGGTTTTCGTCAAATAAAATATAAAATGAGTAGAGAGTTTTAGGACAGCCTCACCTTATGGACTGAAACATGTAATAATAAGGAACACATTATGCAAATGCAAGCCAGTAGCAGGCTTCTAAGAGCACCTTGTGGAATGTGGGACTGTGAGGTTTGTAACAGCAATGGTTGTGTCTGTAAATTTAATTTAACCAAATTAACATTGACAAATGAATATTATCTCAAATTGGAAGAAAATTTAACTATATAAAAAGAGAGCATGATACACCAGAGCCTCAGTTAGAATGGAGAGGTTCGACTCAGCACTTCCTTATGCCAGTGTTACTCCAGAATACAGGCGAGTATGGTTTCGAATTGAAGACAAAGATGGTTCACTACAGATACAGATGTGCAACAGAGATGAACATTGGCATTTCTTGTTAATTAGTCCTGATTATACTTTAAAAGTTTTCAATATATGTTATGGGTGGAATTGTTATCCTTTATATAATTTACATCCTGACAGCAAGCTACCTTATAATGATGGACAATTAGAATTTGAAGCTCGAAGTGGTTACATCACCAAATGTATGTCCTACCAGAAAATCAAATACATATTGCAGAAGGAATGTAGTTGCTGCTCTCTTACTACAGTTTGGCTAGATCAGTGTAACAACAAAAAACATTTTACTTACCTTGGTGACCAAGAATTAACTACTCCCTGTGGCATGTGGAATTGTAAATTTGACTGAACAGGAACAGTTAAAATTGAGATAAATTGATGAAACAAAGCTATATAACAGAGACTGTTCAGTATTAAATCATCAGTCATGGCTAGAATCTTCGACCCTACAGACATATTTAAATTCCTGAAAATAGCTTACATAAGAGTGTTCGTTTAACTGTATGATGTGTTTTACAAGTTCATGTCTGCAATGATATAGAACATTGGTACTACACTTTTGATAACAATCTCGGCATTTGCTTTGGTGAAGGAATATCATGCAATGATTGTGTTATGAGATACCTTTACCCTGACAGTGACTTACCAACAATATTAGAAGATTTGATTATTGCCAGTCTTAGCAAGGTGATAGAAGAGGATCATGTATATGAAGTAATTGCCTAGCAACTCACCAGACCTCATCAGGGAATCACAGTTTGTTGGAAGGAGACCTGCGATGGGGACATCCACAACTTTATTTTCGAACAAGGACAATTAGTTTTCCTGTCGATGTTTAATTTATAAGCATGTGAATTGGCTAATTCAGAATAATGTTCTTGCTTAGATACACAAATGCTTTTTTATATAAAGGTTTGTATTCTGTAATTTAGAGCATAAAATATTCATATTGTAAAGGAAATGTGAGAGTCAGACATTCATTTCAAATGTATGTATTTCTCTCAAGCTTTGACACCACATAGTGAACAAGCAGTTATGATTCCACTTTAAATAACTGCAATAGTTCTTATTATCTTGTAAACCAGTACAGATTGCATATAGTAGATCGAAACCACAAGCTTAGGGGCGATAACATTGTAACATCATATTGTGAGGAAGAAAAATGTCTGAAACATCTTGTTTATAATACAGATAATGTTTCACCCTATCCATATTTTGGAAAATGTGATAATTATCATCATATTTTATATCATTATAGCAAAAACAAGTTTGGCTACACATCTAATACTGGGTGTGATTAATCAAAATGTTATGTGGATCGAGAAATAAAATAACCAAAAATAAAATGTAGCCCTCAAATACATTTCAACAGGCAAATTTAGAAAATGAATTTACCAATATACATACATTGTACCTTCCTAATTCTTCTCAGTAGAGTATCGGATGTCATTAATAATATGACATATTTTAATCCTGGAAACCATTATGTCAGTCTCAAAAACAGGAAGGTCTAATACATCTTACATGTTATGGTGTAACTGTCTTTTGCACGAATTTATGGACACTTGCATCAGTATTTTTTATTTTAAAGTAATTTATTTTCTGCTAGGAGATGAAAAGAGCCACAAACTAATTCTATTCAGTGATAACAAGAAATGTCCAGTGTTTTATATGACTGCAGCGACACCTCTTCCATCTAGTACTGGAGATGTATACTCACATTATGTTGAATCATAACCAGACTTGGTTGAAATCATTGTTTTACATGCTCCTGAATGTAAAGATCTTAGTGTGCAAACAGATTGGTTAATGCCAGGGTATAAGAAATGCTCCCTCCTTGAAAGCAGAACTCAAGAAGGGGATCTGGATCCAATATTAAGAAAATGTTTGAAAACTTTGTTCATGGAAGTTGCTAACAGTCTATAAAATATTTATTTTATTTAGTTAAAATGTTGTATATATTTTGAATCAACCTACACTTGGTAGTGATACAATGTTGTACTTAAATTTGTTCTGTTTTTTGTGACATCCTACAATGGTTCATGTACTTTTGAGCAATCTGTATTTGCTAATGTTAAAATGTTGTACATAAATTTCTGCATGAACTTGTAATTGACTATATAATTTTGTGTGTGTATATATAATTGTATAATTTGTGTGATATACCATAGTTACTTGTGTATATTTTGGAACAGCCTATACTGCCTCAGTGTTAAAATGATTTACTAATTTCTGAAATAAGAAATTATTTTGTGTGTATTTTGTAAATAAATTTATCTTGTAAAACAAATCTTTACTTTTATTTAACCTATCCTTATTAAAACGTTAATTTGATTTCCAAAGAAATAAAAAAAGATATTCTCTCAACAGAGAGATTTATTAAAAAAGATGCCAAGTTTCTATCAAAATAGTATTCTAATGAATTAAAAATTTACATAAGAAACTATTAGTTCACAAAAATACTTTTCAACTAAATATATATGAACTTGTCTCCTGGTAAAATATGTGTGCTGATAAACCTTAATAATATTTTACAAGATATGGTAAAACTCAAAAAAGAGTTTATTATATCGCCAGCGTCTGTAGAGTTATCAGAATATGCAAGGAGCATTTGTGTTCGAATCCCAGATAAGTCATTGTTAATATAATAAGTTTCTGGGTTCGAATCCTGGCTAGGTCATGTGCGATTGTAATACAGTTTCTGGGTAGGTTTTGTATGAATGTAAGACAGTAATTGTATTACATAAAAGGAATAATGAACGAATCACATAATCAAAATTATACAATAGCTTGATAATCATTTGTATGTGGTAGGGTGGAAATGGGGTATAATCATAGAAAATTGCATTAAATTCAGGTTACAAACAGCTCATATTGGGAAAAGTTAATTGAAACTAATGGCTTAAAATCGAATAAATACACATGTGACATGTTAAATTCCAACATATACTTACTAAATAAAAAACATTTTAAATCCTTTTAATTGCATTTTAATTTGCAAGAATTTTAGTTGAAAATGTCTCAAATATGTAAATAATTTGTTTGATATATTTTGAAAGCCAATTACAAAATTTAAAATTTACCAAGAAGGGAGAGTGGTGGGTTATAAATAGGGGTTCCACTCACAGCATGCCATTTGCTGCTCAGATTTCATGGGTCAACACCTCCCCTCTACTGCACATATATTCATTGAACCGGTCCACACTGCTGCCTGGAATTGTTTTGTTCAAGGACACCGGTCGCCTGCCTGCCCGCCGCAAGCTCTGCTGGCATCTTCCGCATCAGGTGTGAAGGAACCAAAAGATCCAACCTTCAGCCCTGCTGGTAGCTTACCACTCACCATTACCACTACCACTAAACCAGCCTGACCTTGGGTTTAGGTATCGTTCCATGCCTACCAACTTTGCTACTAGAGTTTATGTAAGTTAATAATTACAAGAAAAAAACATTTAGCTTTTTAAATTCTTTTGTGGTATTTTGTTAAACTTTAAGGAAAATTTTTTGTTTTCTTAAAATTGTTATATCTTTTAGTAACTTTAAATGTTTTTCCTTAAATTCATTTAACACTTATATGATTTCATTAAACTTTTAGTAAATTGTTTTCAACTTGAATGAATTTTTAATCAAATAATTGCAACACTTTAAAACTTGAATAAAATTTTCTAAAAAATCATTAAACTTTTTAAAAAGTATTTACATTTTTGATAAATATTTTAAAATTTCGTTAAACTTAGTTAACAAATCATTACAACTTTTAACAAACTGAATCATATTTTCTTAAAATTGTTAACACTTTTAACAATTGAATGAAATTTTCTTAAAATTATTACATTTGTTACCAAATCATCAATCATTTAAATGAAAATTTCATGAAATTTATTTGAAATATGATATTGTCTTTGGAATTGGTTCAAAATTGTTTTATTTCAACCAATAATTATTCGAGTTGGTGTTTGTGGCGATGTGGTTTCACCCTGCTGATTTAATTTGAATGGGTTTTTGTGGTGACATGATCCTGCCCCCCTGATTAAATAGTTAATTAGTGTTAATTAACGATAATTTGAATGGGCGATGGATGATGTGTGTGTGTAAGTGCAGGGGAAATTGTTTCAAAAAATTCTACATTGTTTGTTGAGTATATTTGAGAGAAATTTAATAGAGTTTTTAGGTAGATACTGGATGACCACCATTATTCTTATAATAAGGCGAGACAAAGGTAGAGACAGTTAAATTTACTGTGGTGTTGTAACTGTTTAATCGGGGAAACTGAAGAAACTATTAGTTAGTTAAAATGGGTGAGTGTAAGAAGCAAAGTATTGACATTTTGCTTGAAGATATTTACGTAAATGATTCAGTTTCTGAATCACAGATGAAAAGATATTCTACAGCAAGCTGTTGAGACAGTGTCCCTTCGCCTAAGCAGACATGAGTTAATCTATTGGAGGATGATCTCTACTTAGGTGATTCGAGAATGGTTTCACTTACAGAGAGATTGTCAACAACAAAAGATCGAAATGTGTCTTCTTCCCCCAAACATGACAAGGCTGAACTTTTAAATGATGACTTATTTCTTTCAGACTCTGAATATTCTTGTGATTCAGATCCATCTATTTCACAACCGACTTTTGAGTCAATTAGAGATATTTTGCCAAGGGAGCTGGACAATAATTCCTTTTCCATTTCCCCAGCCTCAGTGGAAGCTTTCCCAGACCTAAAATATGAGCTCATGGCTACGGTGTTCATGGGAAGACTAAATTATGCATGGATAGTTAACAATGGGTTTAACAGTGATGCAGAGTTTTCTCATTTTTTCGAGAGGTGTTAGGTCCCTTGATAAAATCACCCTGACCAGTTAGAACTTCAGTTACCATAGCATATAAATATTTGAAATCCCTCACGGCATAGAAAGTTGCTACAGCAAAGCAAAGACCTCCAGTCCTGCATTCATCCGATGTAGGTTTAATCTATGATGATGACATCGTCCCTTTTCTCACAAAGAGACTTGAGGAGTTTAGTGCATGTGGATATGGCTGGAGACTGAAAATATTGACATACATGGATGTTCACGTGTCTCAGTACCGCCCATTCACCATCGGTGCTCCACACTTTAAATTAACAAAGTTTATTTCCTATTGTCTTGCTTGTGTCGATGTACACTGCCCAGAGGGAATGTGTTTCTACTATACCATCATAGCATTTTTGTATCCTGCCACACAAAATACCCACAGAACTACTTCATATCCAAAACATCACCAGGTTTTGAATACTGAAGGTATGTCGACACCTATGGTCATACAGAATATGCATAAGTTTGAGGAGAACAATTCTATTTCTATCAATTTGTTCTGTGTAGTGGACAAAGATAGTTATATAATTGACGAAACTTATAAAAAAGGTGGGGTTTTGGTACCCATGCATATTTCTCCAGAACATCATGACAAACACGTGAATATTTTTTGGCGATTTGCGCGAGTAGAAATGCTGCTCATTTGCATTTTGTATGCATCAGAAATTTGACACAGCTGGTTGATAGTCAGCTGGGAAATAAGAAAAACAAAAAACATGTTTCCAATCGTTGCCTACAATACTTTGTTAGCGAGGAGTAACTTGTGAATAACACTATTCTTTGCCAGAAACAAAATCCTGTTTACAGTACTTTCCCCACTGGGAACGACAAGTACTTGGAATTTAATGATTAGAGCAAACAGCAGAGAATTGATTTCATTGCCTATTGCGACATTGAAAGTTGTCTGAAACCTATGTTCACTTGCCTGCTTAATTATAAAATTATTAATACGACTACTATCGACCAACATGTTCCATATGCTTGTAGCATTTTGTTGGTGTGCTCAAACAATCTGGCTTTGTCTCAGTATTTCGAGTTTGTGGGTGAGAATTGTATGTACCAATTAGTTGAACTTACCAAGTGGGTTGCAGGAATCTACAGCATCATTGTTCCAATGAAGCCAATATCCCCTGCTGATGAAGCTAGGTTGGTGGCTCAAACATGTTGTCATATTTGTAAGGAAAAGCTCGACACAGATGATATTGATGTCGATCATGACCATCTTATGGGCGAAATCAGAGGTCGTCCACATAATAAATGCAACTTGAGTTTCAGACTGCACAAATGACAATTTGTTGCTGTTTTTCATCAACTGCAAAACCATGAAGCTCACTTTCTCATAAACCCCCTAGTTGGACCATGTACCATGTACCACAACCCGATGGAACTGTGGCAATCGAAAATCTGGGTAAAGTTCCAGGGATTGGAATGGCCATTGAAAAATACAAATGCATTACCAAACAAATTTCAAATGGGATTGTTTTAAATGGAAAGGTACAATATTTCAAGTTACAATACATTGATTCATTCCAATACAAAGCGCCCCTCTCAGAACTTTGGCAGGCAATTTGCTACCTGTGCAAATGAGTATCACCTGCTCGATGTTTCCAGACAACACCCAATTCGAATTGGCTAAATGGAAGGGAGTTTTTCCTTATGACTTTGTTAAGTTGCCAGGCAGTCTGATTTGCAAGTCACTCCCACCAAAGGACATATTTCATAATGTGATGAGAGGCAAAGGCATTGGCGATGAGGATTATGCTCACACCCAAGCCGCATGGGATGCGTTCAACTGCATAAAAATTGCTGGATTATGTCATTCAACACTTATGGGTGGACACTTGTTTGCTGGCACAAGTTTTTCAGAATTTCAGTCGATATGTTTGACTCATTACGGTCTTGACCCCGCCATGTACATCACAGGTCCGTCTCTTTAATGGGATGCTTTATTGTCAATGACGTGTGCACGGCTAGAGCTGCTGACTGACCCAAACATGTATCTTCTTGTAGAACGCAGAGTTAGGAGCGGCATTACCCAGGTTTCAAAAGATGTTCTTAAGCCAACAATATTTACATAAGTGAGGACTACAACTCCGGTGTGGCATCGAAATATATGTGCTATTTCGACTTCAACAAGCTGTACAGTCATAAAATACGATCCAAGCCTACAATTGACAATTTTGAGTTGGTTGATGTTGACATATATTCAACATGGGATTTTTCGAACACAGTGAATAATGGTGACACTTGTTTTTTCGCAGAAGTGGATCAGTCTTTTCTGGAGGAATTTCATGATGTCCTATCTGATCCTCCTCTGGCCCCAGAAAATGGCATACTCCGAATGGCTCATATGAGAAACTTCTTTTAACACTTGCACCATGGAAGAATTATGTTATACACTGGGAAACACTGAGGAAGTACTTGATGTTTGGAGCCACATTTGACTCTGTTCAGCACGTTTTGTGCTTTGAACAGAAGGCTTGGATGGCTTTGTACATCGAGTTTAACACTGAGAAATGAGCCCAGGCTGCGAACGAATTCGAAAAATTGGTTTTCAAATTGATAAATAATTCCATCTATGGAAAAACCTTGCAGAATGTCCACTGGGAAAGGAACATAAAAGCGGTTTTCAAGGTATGACACAATCTACACGGCTGCAGAACTGATATGGCGTTCAACATTCCAGGTAAGTCAGATTATCGATGAAAACTTGGTTCTTATCGAGATGTCAAAGAGTTCTGTTGCATTCAACAAACATTTGTACACTGGTGTTGCCATTCTCGACATTTCAAAATTAACCCTCTATGAATTTCACTATCAGTACATGTGTACAAAATTTCTTCTGCTGGCTTTGCACCTCCTGTATTGTGACACAGATTCCCTAATCTATTCTGTTGCTTGTGATTACATCTATAAAGTAATTACCCCAGATTTAAAGGTGTGGTTTGATACATCCAACTATGCATGCAATAACCCGCAAAAATTCAGTCACAAAAACAAAGGCCATACCAGGGTGATGAAAGATGAACGTGCTGGTCGCTTCATCACACACTATGGGGTTTTATCTCCTAAGCTTTATGCACATATTGTTGCATATAAACAATGTATACGTAAGACAAAGAGTGTAAAACCTAACGTGTTACAATTACTCAGGTACAAGTATTATAGAGATTGCCTCGAAAATTGCACAATGGTTTTAGGGACCCAATATCAGTTCCATTTGCATGTTCATGAAGTGTACACCGAACACGTAACAAAGGTAGTGTTGTCAGGTATGGATGATATGCACTACATTGAAGCAGATGGAATATCAGCCTTACCTTGGGGGCACTACAGAATACCTAAGTAAATTTTCTTTCCTCCCTACAATAGTTATAGCAACACAATAAATTCAGCCAGCCCACGACACTACAACTGCCAGCACCACAACTGGCAATGACGACCTTCTGCCAGCACCACATGCATCTCCTGTTCCACAGCCATCATCACAGCTATTTACAATTGTGTACATATATCTACAACTGTTTACAACATCTCTTGCAACACAATCAATTTTGCTGCTACCTGTTTGCCTATCTGTAAGGCATGACATAACTACTGTATCAAGAATACAACTGTCTTCGAAAAATTGTCCACTTCCCCAACAAGAAGAAAGTCACATTGTGGTAAAACAACATCTCGAATCTGCGTGTGTATGAGTGTGATGTAACCAGTTGTTGGTGTGTGTAGGTGTCTGGAAAATATCCTGAATGTAACAAATGAGAGCCTTAAATGTGCATCATTATGTAAATAGTCACTGTAATTAGATAAGAAAAGGATGTCTGCCACAACAATGTAGTGTATTTGTTAATATAATGTTAATAATTTATTGTATATGTATTTTTTGTTCTTTTTATTTATTATTTATTCTGTGTTAGAAGATTCTGAATTGTAATAATAATAGTAGTAGTAAACAGAAATAATGCCTAGAGGTACATAACTTTGAAAATGTTTGTTGATGTACACAGCTTTATTGCAGAAAATTAAAAATATAGTTATAGGTATCTTTGTTCTTAAAATTTCATTGATATAATGTCTTGTTTTTGTTAAAATATCATCGAAAAAAATAGTTTTGTAATTTAGTTTGTAAGATGATTCTCATGATAGGTTTTTTTAAGTAGTGTAAAATGGTATTTGTAGGTATTTATTTGCTAAAAATGCTTGTTGTAAAATGCTTTTTAGTTTGTCAGTGTTTGTTGTAAAGTAATTGAAAATATTTTAGTTCTTAAGGATGATTTTTGAAAAGAAAATTTTTGATAAAATTTTCTATGTTAAAATGGAATCTTGTGACTTGTTATTTATTAGTTAGTAATTTCCTCGTGTCCTTATATTACTTGTGAATGATGAGTGTTTATTTACTAAACAAAATAAAATATTCTTGGAAAACATGAAACAAGTAGGTGAGTATCATTGTTGGTTTGTATTTAAACTTAACTAACTGGAAGTTTTTCACGAAATAATACAATATACTTGCTTTCTTCTTGATGAGGGAGAAAAAAAATTAACTTATGAAATTTACATTGAAGAAATGTCTGAATGAATGAATTTGAAACAAAAGGAACTCATAGTATCTTCAGAAAACCTGACCGGCCCACTGAGCAAGTTGAAGAACCCCGGGGACATAACAAAACCGAGAGTCAAGTGACAAATACCTCTTAGGAGCCAGGTAGAAAGACCTCTTAGCAACACACCACAGCTCCAAGAATGTTTTCCTGCTGCCCTTCAACTCTACAATTGCGAGAGTTCTGCAAACTTTTAAAATAAGAATATTTTTTCTCACAGCAACCAGATTACTACTATAGCAGTTTAAGATTGAACGTAAAGATGGCTGCTGGTAAAACACACTCATACGTTACACAACTCAGAAAACATAATTAAAAGTTTTTTTATTTACACTCTTTCACAAACATGAATTCTTACAATAGTGAAACTTTTGTTAAAAATCTGGGTAAGTTTAAAAAAAACTATTTTTTCATTGTCTGTTGCAGGTTGTAGTGTAATCAAGTCGCTAATAGTAGTTTGGAAGGGAAATAGGTTCTGTAATTCGTTTAGTTAGTCGTATTCAGAGTTATCGCCATAATTTTAACTCAGTTGCCTATCGGCCATGCTCTACCTTTATAACAGCTTATAAGCCGGCGCACGTCATACACTACAGCCATTCAATCATCAACCTCCGAGGTATACATATGTGTTTTGGGAGAGCCCCTGGTGCGATTTCATTTATTTAAAAAACAGGATAGCTGGGTTCCGTAATTCGTTTAGTGATAGACATGCACTTGTGTTCATTAGCAGTTTAATTTATATATTCATAGGAACATTTTTGCCTCATTAATTCATTTCATACAGATACTCACGTAGTTGTGATCGTTTAGTGAATTAGCATTTGTCGACACCAGGTTATTCACGTAGTTGTGTTCATTTGAAATTATATTTCCATTGATTTCTCTCATGTTTGACATCACCACTTTAATTGCATTTGTTGTATATTTAATCGTTTGTCATTACTAACATACAGGACGTAAATATTATCTTTCAAAGTCGCTTATCTACCAACACCGTATACGAACAGTATCCCACTCCCAACCGAAAAAAACACTTATGACACTCTTGCACAAAACTCTGCACATACACTGTCCTCAACATGCCACACCTCAGTCGACTGCCAGTCGTCGCCCTGAGAACATCTACCAGAGCTGCTCCCCACCCCACTAAAGAAAGAAACAAAATGAAGAACTATACACACAAAAATCCATCAAAGAAATTTGATCAAACTTTTTGAACAAAGAAATTTGATCAAATTTCTTTGATCGAATTAAGAATTAATCGCATCGGATTATAAAATTTATCAGATTAAAATCGGATTAAGGATTAACCCTTTCAATCAATTTTACATCAAAGGGTTAATCCTATTAATAATAAGTGAAGTGAAATCCCGTCGACCCCACTACTCCGCTGTATGTATCAAACATTATATATCATATCTCACAAAGATTCAGTTTGTTGTAACAAAATCGCACCCAAATTAATTATAGTTAAAAATCTGACTACTAGAGCACTATTTTCCCATTTGCACTATTTTTACAATTTTGTGCTATGAAGCTTATTCGTTTATTGTCGGATGGTTTGTTAACATTTCTATGGCAAATATTATTTACTAGTATGTTATTTCTGCTAGTGAGTTTCGCATTAACTCTATAAAAATACGAGTATTTGAAGCCTTGTGGGATTAAAACCATTTCATACTACATAATAACAGTACGTCATATAAAACAAACGTTTTAACATTGTACAACCTTTTTAATGCCATCAGACTGTAAATTTACTTTGCATAAACTGGAGATTAAAGCGGATCATATTAATGAGGTTTGGCAGTATTGCATGTTCTACAAGCAGAAAATAAATCCGTTACCAAACATTGCTTGAAGAAGGAAAAATCATGATTTCATAATCTCATAATCAGTTATACCAATACCTAATTCTGAAGTATCCATAACCAAAAGAAATTATACAAAAAAAACTATCGGGTAGACGTAACTGAGTTAACTTGTTCACGTGATCTAGACACGTAATCAAGTCAGTTTTAAAATCAATCGAAATTCCTGAGATGGTAGGAGTTCAAAATGCAAACCTTGAGCATTTAGTGCATTTGTAAAATCCTGTAATAGGTGAAAAAATTAGTGACAGATTAGTATAAAATGCTATTCTTGGACACTTATTTACTGGTTGAACAAAATTTTTTTCGTCTCGCACATTCCTATGTTTGAAAACTTATTTCCTGAGCCATATATGCTTGAAAAATGCCTCTACCGTATTTTCTGCTAAATTTTTAATATTTACTTTCGCAGTATTCACATATTTTTGAGCCATTTTATGTGCATAATATAGTACAGCCAATTTACCCTGGGGTAAAGCAGGGTTAGCCCAGAGTTGCAAGTTCTGAGTAAATGATCATGTTAACTTGGTAAACTTCTCCACCTTAGAGAGCATAGTTTTCAAACAAGCGGAGAGTAAAAACTTCTACTTTGACCGAGTTAACCTGGGGGTCTATTCGCTAACTTTTCGCAGTCAAGGTCAGTAGCATGAACACTCTGGATTTCTTAGCAACACCATCGTGAATTTGGTATTCACTTTGCACTCTTGTAAAGGAATTATCATCAATCGTAAGGTTTGTGTTACTATATTTGGCAACACAGCATTATGGCCACATTGATGCCACTGTTGTCTGCGTGAACATATGAAATAACTGGAGCTTGGTTATCAAACAAGACGTGCATAACAAACTGCATTGTATTTTCTTCCCACAGTGGTCTAAAAAATTATGTATTTTCTGCGGCCAAGTAAAAAATTCGCGCACGCTTTCAATGTACTGCCAGTTTACAACACGTTCTACGAAATTGTGTGGTAAACTATTATTTTACAGACTATGGATTGTGAAAAGTTCTCAGGCAACGAAATATATTAAATAAGTTTATAAATTGACATTTTATTTGTGACGGTTATGTTGGAAAGCAAATGTACAATACACTCAACCAAATCACATTAAATTAAATTTTTTAATAATTAGTCATAAGTAAATGTAAAATCATCACATGATTTACATACCCTTCATTTACTATTTACTTATTATTTATCTTACTACAATTTTCTTAATAAACACTTTATTTTCTAAAATTATTTTAATGATAAACAGGTTATACATTTAATTTAAGATAAATATTGCAAATAAATTGAAATTAATTATATTTTAAATATGTGCGTTCTATCGTTGCTATAATGAAACCTATTAATCGTGATTAAATTTTTAATATAACGCGATGAGTACTTGTTTGCCAGATCCGTATATTAAAAAGCAAACGAAGATATTAGATATAATTAATTTACATTTATCCACGTTTCGAAACATTTATTCACCTTTCTGCGAATTTCACGTGAGCTTAAAACTCAATCACAAGAGTATCCGCCATTTTACGAAACATATAAGGTCAGCAGCGAGCCAAAACCACCTGCCATACTATAGGCTGTTCACGGTCAAGTGAGCACTTTTTAAGGCCTTTCCAACATGCTTTAACCACGAATAAATATATCTAATCCCACCATCAGCTATTAAACTTCGAAGGTGGTGAAATGTATACACTGTGTCTATTCATCACAAAACAATGTTTATATTAGAAAGCAGCAGGAAGATGGCAATAGGATAAAAGCAAAAATTCAGAAGGACTTTCAAAAGTGCTCACTTTACCGTGAACAGCCTATAGACCCCGGGCTAAGGTTCGTAGCGTACAATGTAAGGCTATAGAACTGCTTAGTGAATAGCTTCTGAAAACCTAAGGTCAGTAGCACGGCTTTTGACCTTACCCTGGGCGTTAAGGTCACCTCGAAAGTTGGTGAATGTACCCCATGGTTAACTTCTCGCAAACACGTAAAGGGACATTGCTTACTCACACATTAGCGTAGTTCACAAAATTTGGCTCATTGTGATTTTAAGAACACATTATTTATATTATGACTTGTTTGTTGGCACGATATTTGAATTCAAAATTACATAATTTCTAAAATCTGGCAGAAAATTGGAAGCATTGTGTACGACTTCATGTAATGGCAGCGCAAAAATAAAAATATGGCACTCTTTGTTGCGAAAACCACCTGTTTGATATCATGCGCTACCAATTCCAGCTACAAAACTATTTATGGTTTATCTAAGATCATCAGTTTATAGTGTTTGCATGATGAGTGTGATGTATGTGTAAGTACATATTTTATACCTACATTGTGTAGCATGTCTAAAATTGTGACATGTCCGTTCCATGAGCACCCATGCTCAAATAATAAAATCAAAATGTGGATATTCAATATAAAATAAAACAAGGTTATGAATGCATCATAAAAAAACATCACTGTAATACATTTTATACGAATACGCCAACAAAATTCAAATTTATTTAACCATCAAAGGTTTTATATTATCATTTTCACTACACGTCAAAAACTTTTATTCTCTCTCTCTCTTGTTTCTTTTTCCATAGAAATAGGCGTTAATCCTGTTGGATGGCAATCAAATACGTTTCACAACACAACCTCTTTTCTCTTTTGCATACAATTGATTTGGATGATTCGGAAAGCTCGTGGAAGAAACATGGAAGACCACATTTATAATTATAGGCATACCAAATCCTTTGAATGTTATTCTGCTGTGATGTCCAATTGCAGGTTCAGGTTTAACAACAGAACAGCCTTACACGTGTCAGTAACAATTACTGCATGAAATTGTCATGCACTGTGAATATATAACGAAAACTGATTTTTAAAATCAATATTGCGGCGGGCTTCTTTATTAAATGTCCTTTCAAACATTGTTATTCAATATTATATCTACCATTTTTTTTCTTGCAAGCAAAACATCAATTGGCGTAGGTTTGATATTTACTCGGCATCCAAGATGATAAATTTGTACATTTTTAATAACAATACCAGCCATTTCAGAATACTTTTTCCACCATCTTATTTACTGAACCACACCACACTTTCTAAAACAAAGACAATCGATATACATTATAGATCTATGCACGTCAAGGTGCAATAGAGATAAAACATTAGGTATAAAAATACGGTATAGATTGTGTAAGTGAACCAGTATTACCTTATCATTTCATTAACAAAATCAGTTGCAAAAACATGCTCAATGGCCAGCTGAGTTGGTATACAATGCTCACTGTAAAGTGAGCAATTTTGAAATCAACCTTTGAAAAATGTCACTGACAATAACTTGTATAGTTTTGACGGACATGCTGCCTGCTTTGCACGTAGTAACATAACAGTAAATATGGCAATGAAGAATGTCTTACAGCTGAATTAAATGAGTTACACTTTTGTGAATACTGAAATGGTTTCTTTCGTTTTCTTCTCTTAATGCATACAACAATAAATATAAACAAATTTGTAAAATATTAATCTTTATAATAACCTCACACCTTTACTAGATGGACGCATGGACAGAGTGAAGTGGAGATATTTGGGCGGCTTTTAACATTGAGGTTTATAGAGCCAATGAGGGTGAAATGCTGTATGGAGCTGCTGCGGAATGAAGTAGTTGGAGAAATGGGAGATCCCCGGGAAAACCTGCTGACCGGCAGCATCGTCTTGCACATTTCCCATATGCAAAAGTCGAGGAGCGACCCCGCCAGGAATCGAACCTGGTTCGCCTAAGTGGGAGGCAAGTAGTCTAACCACTACACCACCGTGGTCCCTTCATAAAAGGGGCCACGGTGGTGTAGTGGCCAATTATTAGTTCACGAAGTAATAATCCTTCGTCAAGCATTACTTATTTGAGCAATGAATTCATAAACAGATTTTTGACGAAGCAATTCTTATAGACGTATTTGTTTGAGGTCAGTTTTACTTCATAAAGACAAATAAGTATCTGTATAATATCAGTACCAACAAAACATAGATTAAATTGCCATTTTAATTACATCAGTCACCCAGACGAAATAAATGTTAGGTTAATTTGTTATTTTTTTAATTTTTCACTGGTATTTTGGAAAATTTTATTTGGTTTTAAAGCACATTTGAGATTAAAATATTTATGTATGCAATAAAAACGTGTTTGTTTCATGTCCCAGCAAACTCAACCTGTCGGCAAAGTATCGGCAAATTGTCGGTAAAGTATCGGCCCGATACCGACACTGTCGGCAACTGCCGTTTATATGAAAGAATACAGGGTGGGGCTGAATCAGACCGGGAAACTTCGTAAGGTGATTCCTTATGCAAAATCAAGTTGCAAATATATAAACACTTTTTACCTTAACTAAATATTAAGGGCAAAATAAGTCCCCGTATATGAGATATTGGAATTTCTTTTTGCGAAATATCGGAAATCAGGTGAAATGAAAGTACAAATAGCGGAACATTGTTTTATGTTATCGGGATCTTCAACCTCAGAGTAAATTCACAATAATAACAGTCCCCGTTAAGAAAATAGCAGCGGTGGTCGCCCTCTTATTTCCCACCAACGTCGGTACTGTCGGGAATTATGAACGTTTAATGCTGGTTTATTGAGCAGTATGACCTACGAAACAAAAATGGTCCACTTGTTGCCACTGCCTAGGACCCACCGTTTTCCTTTAAAACGCACACAAAGATTCCGCTAGATTCCGCTGCAGTGATACAGAGGCTCGTAAGTAGGCAATATGCCATACATGCTTGTATGGTAAGCTGCTGTTCCCACTGTACAAACAATGGTGGAAGACTTTTACTACTTACTGTAAACAACCATTACCGTGCATTAAGAAGCCTACGATACGGCATCCGACAATGTATTCCAGGCAACAGTCGGTGAGAGAATCCCTACATGAAGTATTGGTACTGCCTATGTGCCTGGAAACGTATTGATGTCACTGCTGTGTACTGCAAAGACTATTGTTTATGCGCCTGGACATATAGGCCTATCGCAGAACAGCCGAAGCTTTATTATGTGAGTTTTTACGAAATTGATTTTGCATAAGGCATAACATCACAAAGCTAATCGGTCGGTCGAATTCAGCCCCACCTGTATGTGTGTTATGTGGTAGATCATTGTATTTGTTTACTTTGAAAATTATTTCATTTATACAACCATCTGACAGATATGTTCAAAATTAGCAAAAAAAAAAAAAAAAAACTTTGTTAGTAAGCCTCAGAAGAAAATAATGTAAAATATTCTTTGTTTATAAACTATTTGCTATATTTTCATGAAATTTATACATGCCTTTTAAAATAATTATTCTCATAATATATTCCAAATAACTGGACGGGGTCAGGAACTAACTCTGTGGACTATAGGTTAGTATCTCAAAATTCTTAGGTTCGAATCTTGCACTCGGCAAACAAAGGTTTTTCATTTATAATGATTTGAAAAGTAAATAAAATAAATATATGTATAAGGAAAATAACATTAACTAAATTTTTAAATCGAAATAATTAAGGTTATTTGCATGGTCGTACTGCTTGTTGTCTGGACACCATGCCGTCACAGACCCGGCACCATTGCGACATCAAGCCGGCAAAGACCCAGCAACGAGGCGACATACAGACATTGCAGACATGACATCATAGCGACATGCAGCCGTTGCAGACCCGTCATCGTAATGACATCCAGCCGTTGCAGACCCGGCATCATGGTGACATCCAGTCGTTGCAGACCCGGCATCGTGGTAACATCCAGCCGTTGGAGACCCGGCATCATCTCGACATCCAGCTGACGCAGGCCCGGAATTTTGGCGAAGTTCACCCACCACAGACCCACCAACAGTTAGGCATCCATTTGGTGTCGGCAAACAGTTGGCCGATGGTCCATATTTATATCGGCTTGCTTCTGGCCTAAGGCAGAGGGCTAGAATTAACTGACCGTAGCTGAGGCCCTTACACAATTGAAAGTTTAACATTTGATTTTACTATTTGACTTTACTTTTGCTTTTCGACATGTTTCTTATGGAGCTTGACAAATGGAACTCTCAATGGTAAAGTCAAGCACTCTTGACTTTATGATTTCGAAAATTTGAAATTTAAAGTCAAAGTCAAGCAGCCATTTTGCCGAGAATCTAATAGAGGTTATGTGGAAAGTCCGTTAATTTATTTTAAGGCGATTTTAATCTCGGTATACTACACAAAGCTAGTCTTAAATTAAATAAATTGCAAACGAATATAATGCGAAGAGGAAATATGTGAATTGACATATTTTAATAAAGTAAACAAATTAGTTTTTTGTTTTGAAATAAATTTATAATATAAATTTTAAGACAATTTTTAAAAAAGGTACGTAAAATGCATTCCTGGATAATATCGTATTTATTTACATAACAAGATACACATTTTATGAGCTCGCAGAACCAATGTTCAATTGTCTGAACTCTGACTTTACAATATTGTATTGTGTATTGGTGGTTTCGTCAGAGGAAAGGAAACGTAAAGTCAAATGCTAAAGTTTTCTATTGTGTACGAAGCTTTAGTCGGCTAGCTTTCCCCTGCCCAATTCTGGCCCGTACTTTTACTGTTTGTTGGGGTTTTATGTAATTTTTTTTTCTCGGAAATTTGTAAACCATTTTAAAAAAAAAACGTACTTGACGTGCAAACTCGACATTTCAGTACTACGATACCTTGTTACAATACAATTCTCGGCATTTCCGTCCGGCGCCAATATTCGCCGTTCCGTGAATGAGTTCGTCTATCGTGAGAGTGTTTGCGTACATCTCATGCTGCGGTCCAGCCAACATAACCTCTGTTTCCGAACTCGTATTGCAAACACGTTCCATCATAACGTAGCTAGTTTTGGTACACATGCTTTTATCGATATTTTTTGTAATAGAAATGATTCAATTACCCTGTTTTATGCACTGAGATTTATGTTGTGATTTCTCTTAGTTATCCTTTTGTCAAAGTCAAATCTAAAATGTTCTGAATTATTTGTTATAATAATAATTAAATATGTCAGTTTTCATGAAGATTTTTCATCTATGTTGTTGTATTTGAAAACGAAGGGACTATGTTCTTGTTGAATCTGGATGTGCGACACTTTATATAAAACAGTTTGGTGGTTTCCTTGGTATCGATCATGAAAGTGCTTACTCGATTCTCGTTTGACCATCAAAAACCGTATTTGCTACCGTTCAGCCCACATAACCTCTTTCAGTACTCGTTTGGTAAACATGTTCGATCATAACCTAACTGTTTTGAAAATGTTCTTGTTTGTGTTTTTTAATGGAAATGATACTGTGGATCTGTTTTGTGTAATAAAATACATGTTTTGCTTGTTTAACTAGCCTTTTGTTACCATCAAAGTTAAATTTTTATCAAAATATTCGTTAAGTATAAAAATCGGTTCTCTATAATAATTATTTCACCATAATGATGATTAAATAGTAGGTGTATGTGTTGCGTTTTAATTTGCGATTGCCTTTATTTGAAAACGAAAGGCTGTTTTCCTTTTGAATCTGAATGTGCGACGTTTTTTTTATATCTAAAAACGTTAGGTTGTTTGCTTGTTATACACATGAACCTACGATTATATTAAAAATGAGAAACATTCAAAATGATATGAAGCCCATACTCATGAGTCGTAATGCACTTAATATACAAATTGTTAAAAATAATCCTTGTAACAAAATCCATTGTACACAAACGTTAAGAAAATAGGTTATGTTTTCTCATCAAAGTGTAGGATTTTTATTTTCCCATTTGTCCCATGTGATTATTTTAATTATATTCCTCTTTACATAAAAATATTTTAAGGAAACATTCGCAATGAAAATATTTCGTGAATAACCTAGTCGTAATATACATATCCAGTGCTTAAGTTCACAATGAAGCAGACTTGATGAAGTACTACTTATATGCGTGAATAAGCAACGCTTCTTTGACTCTGAATACTTGCAAAATAAGTCAAACTTATATCATGACTATGAATACATGATAATCGGTACTTCATGAAGAATTACTTCAAGCTATCAAAATAACCAATACTTGTATCTGGCACTATGAATTGAAAATCATACTTCAGCACGAATTAAAGTAATTCTTGTTTCAAGTATTGCTCATATGCTCACTATGAATTCCGCCGTAAAACTTAAGAGTTAAGAATGAAAATAGTAAAATAACATAGGCAGTTTTAACTAAGGGTGCCTTTATTTTGGCCAGATGCTTCTTGTAAATAAAACAGCAGTTTTAGTTGGATTACATTGGTATTGATACTATAGAACTACTTATTTAGACACTTCTTCAAACAAAGCTTGGCTCAAATAATTTATGTTGCTGTAGTACTTAGTTTGCCAAGTAACAACTTATGAATTCATTGTTCAAAGAAGTACTGCTTGAAGAAGCAGCATTACCTCGTGCATATAGCTTATTTCTCAAACTATGAATTCCAGTTTTAACGTTCATGAAACAGCACATTAAGTTAAGGAAACTTTAGTTTTCTTACAAGTAGCCCACAAAAATAAGGCGGTGCTTGTAAAACTGATGATAGAATGTAATTTTAGGATATAATTCATAATCATATCTTAATCACCAATTTCAAGACATTCTAATACTGTATATTAAATTCGTATTTACTTCCCATGCATATGTACTGTATAATGCAGTTGCTAACAAGATAATATTTATGACGCGTGTCTTAGCTTTTATAATGACTAAATATTCACGTTGGAAAGTCTTGACTTCAGAAAACCATTTTCGAACTACATTACATAACCAAGATGGTGCTTAAGGGTCGTATATAATGGAGAGATGGTAATTGCCGATAACCTGCTGATGCAGTCTGCAGTGCTGATTGTCTGCTCTCTGCACGCTGCAGTGAATTCTCAACCCTTACTGACGAACCGACTTCCATAAACTTGCGTTTGCCACAGGGCGATCACTTTATTAACGTCTGCCCATTTTCTTACTAATACACTTGAAGAGTTGTATGTCCCCCCTTCTTGTCTCCCCCTTTTCATGTAAAAAAAAATTGTAGCATTTTTGCTCAGTCACCACAAATATTTTTTTTGGAACGTATGCATTTTCCTTTATTTTATACTGTTTCTGTAGTTTTTTGTAGTACGTTACACGAATTCTCCGGAAAACATAAGTGCCATTTGTGAGAGAATAAAAAAGTTTTATACTTTTCCAGCTAACTTTATTCATTAACTAAATAATCAAAATAATGGTAGGGTTTCAATCATTTATTTGTGCCTTCGCCTATCAGGCTTGCAGTTCGTTGGCTCGCTATTTGCGCCATATCACATACACTCTGTAGATCAGCTGCTTACACTGAATTAAAAGTTGGCTAGCTCTGTCTCCATTGCACACAATCTGCTGAATGTAGTAAGACTCTGTAACTGTGGGATTTAAATAATTTTCATCAATTTCACTTTATACATGACTTGAAACAAAGCTACGTACAACTAACAATGGCCATGTTTATTGAAACCACGAATATTAAATTAGTCATTAAAACTATAAACTCCTCTACATGTAGCTTGGATAAAATTTTAGACTTTACAAATCAGTCCATTAGTACAAACTACAATGTTTATTTCAAAATATCAATAGTAATTTTATTTAGTGGCTAAATGCTTTCTCGCCGTTTTCCTTTATACAAGTAGTTATTATGCTGGCAAAATGTGTAATAGTTCAAAGAATCAGGCACGTGATTCAATTGTATCATATAAACTACAATAAGGGTCAGTGGTTGGGATCTATCATCTGGTAATTTTATTTAGTGGCTAAATGCTTTCTCGCCGTTTTCCTTTATACAAGTAGTTATTATGCTGGCAAAATGTGTAATAGTTCAAAGAATCAGGCACGTGGTTCAATTGTATCATATAAACTACAATAAGGGTCAGTGGTTGGGATCTATCATCTGGTAATTTTATTTAGTGGCTAAATGCTTTCTCGCCGTTTTCCTTTATACAAGTAGTTATTATGCTGGCAAAATGTGTAATAGTTCAAAGAATCAGGCACGTGGTTCAATTGTATCATATAAACTACAATAAGGGTCAGTGGTTGGGATCTATCATCTGGTAATTTTATTTAGTGGCTAAATGCTTTCTCGCCGTTTTCCTTTATACAAGTAGTTATTATGCTGGCAAAATGTGTAATAGTTCAAAGAATCAGGCACGTGGTTCAATTGTATCATATAAACTACAATAAGGGTCAGTGGTCGGGATCTATCATCTGGTGATTTTTTTTTTCCTTCTGAACAGAATGCATTTTCAAGAGTTACTGAACAAGCTACTGGTCTCACTAAATGCAAATACATTTAAATTTTTCTTATATATATATATATATATATATATATATTAATTGACATTCCATTTACATATCTTTGACTGAATTGAGAATTTATTTTGCAGTGAAATGGTGTCCATGCGATTGGTGGAAAAGTTTGTAGCAAAGCTCATTGTCCTTCTGCACACAAGTTTTGTGGAGGAGAAGTTTGAATTTAAAATACATATTACCAAAAAATTACATTTTTGGGATATGCTGAAGGGATTCAAATTAACGTATACATACAGTACAAAAGTTGTAGTGAAAGATGTATTCCGTATTTTAAGTAAGACAATATTGCAAGCATGGTGTTATTTCTTTTAAAGTCGGTGGGAGTTATTTTGGCTCCATTTACCACCAATGTTAATATTTACTAGCTTTTGAAACGCAATTTTCTGGGCACACAAAAGGAACTTAATACCTTCAAAATAGCATTTTTAAAAAGTCTACATTATCAGTTTAAATAGTAATTTTTGCCACTTAAAATACGGAGTTTTTTTTCTGCACAGACATGGAGGAAAAAGTGTCTTCCCCATCAAAAACTAGTCAATGTTTTTATCTACATGGGTAACTAATTTTATTTGTGATTCAGTACTGCATTCACCATTGGCTTAATGTTAATATCTTTTAATTAAATTAGCAAAATCTGTTTTAATTTATAATATTGCAAAGTACGTTTTGGACATAGGCGTGGTTTGAACTAAGTTACAGAGTATTTCACGTTGCCTGAAACTTCTCAGGTCGCGTGACAGCTTGACATGGGTAAATTGGCTTACCATCTCGTCAACGGAGATGTCATAAGAGAGAGTGCAAGTTGCACCGGGTAGGCGGAGTGGAGAGCGACCACAGAAGCCTGTGAAGAGTATTTGCAGTTCAGTTCAGGAGGCCAGGCCTCCGCTGGAGAAACCACTCGAGCGTTCGTATACCAGTTGTTTCTCCCGTCGGCCTTGATTTTCGCGGTGACTAGCCAATCAGACGTGTGGGTTATGTCGATTTGAAATAGGCGGTAACTTTTCTTTTTGTGTGGCAGTGGCAGAGTTTAGGTTTTAGATATTAAACTTGTTGAGTAAATTTTCCAACTACATTACAGATAGTCAACTTGAACAGTAGGTCATATATACGTCGAACCGGAAAACGTAACTAATATAATTACATGTTTATTATTTTTAAAGGTATATTTGAGTGCTATTTGAATAAATCGACAACATTTAAAAATGTGGCACTAAGAAATCTGCGTAATACGCTTAATGTTAAATGAACAACAATTTTTTTTTAAAATGTAGACATTTAGTAAACCTTTCCATATTTTATAAACTGATAAGTATACATTTAAATAATTTACATTTACATACAACTAAAATTCTTTAATTATGAATATAATTTATTTCTTTTAGCGCTATCTAGTTATTTCCAAAGTAACTATTACTGCTGTATACGAATTACAAGTTGTGTTTGCGATACGAAACTATATGTAGAATTACTATATTATCGTATATGTAGTGTTCCAAGTTCCAGAAATACATTCTCTCATAGGTTGTTCACGGTAAAGTGAGCACTTTTTAAGGCCCTGCTAAATTTTTCCTTTCGTTCAATTTCAATCTTCCTGCTGCTTTTTAATATAAACATTGCAATGTTAGGAATAAACACAGTGTATACGTTTCCACACCCTCAAAATTTAATGCCTGAAGCTGCAATAAGATATATTTATTATTGGCCAGTGCCTATTGAGAGGTCCTTAAAAAGTGCTCACTTTACCGTGAACAGCCTACAACAGGAACGATTGAATTAGCAGCCCCATACGAATTGAAAACATTAATTACTGGAGTTTGCTCGCTCTCGACCACACGGGCAAAGCTCCTATACAAATCTCGCATACGAAGACCAAGTTGGTGTTCAGGCATACCAAAACTACAATCCACTCAGTGCGGTGGGCAGTTGGTATACGAATGAGAACTCCAGCATAGGCCCCCGGGCGTGGAAATCATTAGTAGAAGCTGTTCACGATAAAGTGAGCATTTTAGAAACGAACCTTAGAAAAAAGCCACCGTCCCGGTACGCATATATTTTAATGAGCGCACTGAGTGGCATTCGCCCAGTAAAGTTGGTAACGATGGGTGGAAAGTAGTTCCATATCTTAACGTCCAATAAAAAGTTTTAGGTAACTATTTGGGACAACTAAAAAATATTTCTTTCGCTTTCTGTTCTTTTAACTCATCGAAGTGTAAAAATAAGCAGATTTGCCAAGTATTTACACTGTTAATAATTTCACAGTTTCATTTGACCGACGCATGAATAAAGTGACGAGGCCTATGGCAATGTTCATTTTACATAAGGCGGAGGAATACACAACGTGCATACAAGTAGATCTGAAGCAGGGCTTTCAAAAGTGCTCATTTTACCGTGGACCGTCTATATCGCCTCATTTCAAGTGTTGGCGCTGTAATATTAAGAAATAATTAAACAATGGAGCATCGATACAGAACGAAGGGGAGTGGGAAGTGAAGTGCTCAACCAAATAAAAAAAAAAAGCTGAAACATTTGCAAGAATACTACAGCAGAAAAGGTAACACTACGTTTAGTAAGTTATATATATATATATATATATATATTACTTAACGTGATTTTTCTTATCTTACAAGAGATGACTACGTTTATAGTCGATTCCAATTTTCAATCCCCCGGACGTGCCCTTTACCTTGGGAAACTGATGTTTACGATTAGTTCATTTCATTAACAGAAAGAAAATACTTTTATTCTCATTTATAGTTTATAAAGCATATAACTTTTACTACTATGCACAGAAATATGTTTCGGCTAGGTTCGCTTAGTTCGTGGTAACATCTATTAAAGTTCTGGGAAAAGGTGTGTATATTTTCAACATAATATTAGCTGAAATATTGAAAGTCAGTCTTTCACACTAACCTAAATTAACAGCTATGAACGATACACACACATCAGTGGCGAGACTGAGATTCGAACTAGAAACTTCGTGGTCTGAAGGCTTGTGGCATTTGCTTGTTATGTTTTAATAATTCTTTATGTCATAATCTGAATAGACAAAATATGTTATCTTTCCTCAATTAATGAATCGTTGGAGAATAATTTATTGTTATTTTCTCTATAAATAATTCCCAATAAATTGTACGATTATAGACCACATCGCCGACCTCCCGTGCCGCAGTCTGTTGGTGCGCCACCGGTCTGTGGTGCGGGAGGTTCTGGGTTCGAATCCCAGGTATGGCACGGGTGTTCGTCTAAGTTAGGTCATCAGTTACTTTCTAAGCCATCCCCTGATAATCCTTCCGGAATAACACTGGGGGGACGTTAATAAACCCAATCCAATAGACTACATCGTCTTGTTTAATTTATCAAAGTGTAGAAATCAAGTGAGTATATCAATTAAATTTTACTGGTTACATTTTTGTAGTTGCAATATGTCTTGTTTGGTGTTGAAAAGGTGTAATTAAAAAGAGGATGTTATTGGGAAACTATAAGTCGTGTAGTTGTGTGTAGAGTGATTATGACGCGATAGGGGACTAGAAGAAACATTTTGCACTTTGCATAACACACTTTTGTCTCATGCAAAGCTCTCGTGGAATCTGGAACTCTGAAATATTTGAAGAAACAAAACGCATGCACATGCAACTGAATAATTGCAGAAAAATGAAAATACGCAATGGGATAAAATATATTTAATTAATTTGAAGCTGAACTATAATTAATTATTATCATTCAAAATTAAATTGTCTGAAAACAAACTTTAAGATGATTAAAAATTGTGTGGAATTCAAGTTAAATTAAGCGTAATAAGAAAATAAAATCAATTACTGTTATTGCAAGTAGGATTACTGTTAATTGGAATTATAGTAACATCACAAGATAAAATTTAATGAAGGTAATGGAATTAATTTAAAAATAAAATAATCAAACTGCTGCAGTAAAGATAAACTTAAAAAATAAAATGAATTTAGGTTTGTTTTTCCCAGAAGTAGTTCTTAATTTTGTGCCTTTTGCCTCCTGGCACGAGTTTACTGAGCTCCATGTTACAATAGTGCAAAATATCTGTCACCAATCTTGTACTAAAAATTATCTGCAACTTTCTTTTTAACAACACACTAGAATTTCAAATAAAGTTAATGTGATTTCAAAGTTCAAACTGATTAAAGTAGGGTCTTTCAATTAAAATTTGCTCCGTCGCTTAGCTAGTCGGTACTGCTGGACTACTGGGTACTATCGTCATTAAACATATTAATTAACACTTGAGAGTTCTGAGAATATGTCACCTTAGGAGTAGAAAAGTTTAGGTCTTTGGAGATCACTTGAATTTATCAATAAATAATCAGATGGCTGCAGAATGACTATAGCGTCACCTGGATGCATGCTGTACCAAAAGCCTGTGTGTGACATGGCGTCACTGAAGTTCCTCGGGGCCTTCTTAGGCGGTCAACACTAATAAATTAACTAGTAGGCTCTAAAACTCTCAACTATAGGTAATATCTGGGGATAAAAACATCAACTAAACTTATGTTGATGCTGGAGATTTTCCTATCGAAAATCCCAGCGAACAAACCAGCCGCTGGACATTTCACTTCCCGCAGATTCCTCAAAACCTGATCTAATTGGCGAGAAACTACTTCCGGTCAAATGAAACAGAAATAAAATTAAAATATTTAAATCTCTCCCAAAATAACAAATAAAAGAAATTATTATGTTTTAATATAAAATAAAGTAAATATACAATCCCGTAAATAAACAAACACGTTGAAATTAACATATTTAGATCATAACCTCATCTCAGAATTCATATCAGCATGCCATAGATATAACACAAATAATCATGTGCTCTTGGTAACATTCCCAGCCTTAATGAGTTTAAAATTCTGCTACAGTGGTGTATGCACGTGAATTCTCTCGGTAACTGAGAATGTGTGGCCAAATTCTAAGCTTAATTCATCATAGGACGCCGTTATAGCAAATATAAAATGCTTAATACACATTGGCTCACTATATTATCGTCCGTCGTTGGGTAGTTGGTTCGTAATTAACTATGCTGTTATTTTGACTGTTTTTTTGGATTATCTAAGTATTTAGAGAACGGCCTCTCCACTAGGGCTGTTAGCAATATTGATATATCGATATAAAAAATAACATATAGAATAATATGTAACTTTGAAAATAACGGTATATCGATGTTTCGATATTATCGACGTTTCTGATATTATCGAAATTAAACATATTATCGATACTATCGGCTTTTCCCATATCGTCATTCTTGGTTTGATCTAGATGTAAAGTTAAAATATTTTTGTCACCTGGCTCTTTTTGTTGCATGCAAATAAGAATACAATATGGCATAATTGTAACACATTTATATGTTTGCATCTCTTTTACGTCATCGCCCGGCTTACGCAACGTTAAAGTTAGCTGGTTCATTGTTTTGTTTTGGTTTTTTTTTTCCTGTCCGCGTTCGTGTGTAAACAAATAGCGGTTCACGACCAACCAACGAGTCAGTTAGATGCTACTTCGGATTGTTTCGGTTCTCACACTAAGATATCAGGATAATCGGTATCGGACATTTATTGACAAACAGTGGTTTCTTTTGCTTTGAGGCGATCACTTGTGTTTCTGTGCGGCCGACTGTCGCTGTGCTGTATTGCATGTGTTTCTGTCGCATCTCTTATTGGTAGTTTTATCATTGTTGATAGTCTTGTACATAATCACGCAAATGTTTTCAGTAATATCAGAAGTCAAAATATATCAATATTTTCAACACTACTGGAATTTGTCGATAGTATAAATACTGGAATTTAACGATAATATAAATGATTTCTATATTATCGACAATTTCGGCATTATCAATTATTATTTCGGTACCATCTATTATTTCGGTAGACAAATATCAATTACTTCTGTATTATCGATTATTCAGGTATTATCGATCATTTCGGTGTTATCGATCATTACGGTGTTATCGAACATTCCGGTGTTATCGATTATTTCGGTGTTATCGATTATTTCAGTGCTATCGATAATTTTGGTAACCGAAAATATGGAGTAACTGTTTGGGAAAATGCGGATATTAAATTTTTGTGATATCGAACAGCCCTAGTTAAGACACACCTAATTTTGTTAACGTCTGCTGTGGTAAGCATATAACACGTAAAAAACAATTGCACACAATCAACGTGAAGCCTGGAATACGTATGCCTGTTGTCAACTTATTCAAGGCGGTCGGGTAGAGCGTCTGCAGCGGATTGCCCTCATGTGATGACTTCACAGCAGTCGTTGTCGGTGTTGTCCAGGCACGGTCACTTAGCATCCTCAGGTAGACGGGAACAGCAAAGAGACAAGCTGATGTTTACAGCGATAAGATGAAAACTTCCCTTCCATGCCCCTCGGTGCTACACTAATGCTCAGCATTATGGCATGCAAAATGGGCATAAGAACCACGATGTATCGCGTATCTTTCCGGCGAGAAAAATACGTATTCCAGGTCAAGTCCCTCCGACTCTTAATGTAAACACCAAATGCTCAACAATGTGGTTCACACTCGAGGCAGATGGGCATTTTAAAAGTTTGCACTTTAATGTCATTTCATTTTTTGTGTCAGAATTAATTTATGTATTTAATAAATCGAGAAATGAGCCTAAAATTCAAAATGTGTTATTGGTGGGCATCCTGTCCTAGTTACTTAGTTGTAGGCATGATAGCAAACTGTTTGCTGTCCATGAAGTAAAGTGAACAGTTACTGAACATTTAATTGAGGGTGACAAGTAGGCCTCTAGGTTACCAATAATACAGGATGCTTGGAAATTTCCCTTACAAACTTCAAGGACTTGTAGAAGAGACTGAGTAGACGATCTTTTGACTAGGAACCCATGTCCGGTAACGCACTGTTTCCGTGCTACAACCATGTCAAATCAGGTGTTCCACGCGTCCCCGTCAGCGTACGTGATTTAATTAGGTGTGACTCAGTACATTACATTTATAACAATAAAATTCATTAGGTAAAAATGCCACGGCAACAATAAAAAAGTATTCATTTATCATAACAACACTTTTGTCTACAGATAAATGCTACAATCGGTTTCTGTCTTCTGCGAAGGATGTGTAGCATACGGTACTGATCCACTACAACAGCGGCTCTATGTGGCGACCACCAAAGTCGTTGCCCACATTGTACCTACGAACCATGTTCCGGTACACTCGCTCCACCACACCTGGTGTCCCGTAAATCTGTTGTGCAGCGACCATAACTCGTGCCAGCAGATCTTACTCTGTCTGTAGAGGAGTTTCGTAGATCATACTCTTCATACGACCCCACAAGAAATAGTCCATTGGAGTTCAATCAGGCGATTGTTTGGGCCACGCGTTTGGACCACCTCGGCCAATCCATCTTTGTCCGGATCTGCTGTTAAGATGTTTCCGCTCGTCACGTGTAAAGTGAGGCGATGCGCCATTGTGTTGAAACCACATTACTTGACGGACGTTCAATGGCACAGAATTCAAGAACAGTGCCAATACTTCTAGTAGGAAAATAACGTACGCAGTACCCGTTAGCCTGGGCGGAAGAAGGCATGGCCCAATCACATGACCGTCCAGAATACCTGCCCACACATTGATAGAAAACCTATGCTGGAATACCTGGACATGCGTGGCATTAGTGTTTTCGTCTGCTCAGACATGGCTGTTTCGAGAATTGAGAACACTGTCCCTTGTGAATTTACATACATCTGTGAACAGAACACGGCGTGGGAACAGGGGTTCGTTGGTGCAGTGGTACAGGAACCATATGCAGAAGTCAACACGTTGTGCAAAATCGGCTGGATCCAAAGACTCTACCCTTTGAAGACTGTAAGGATGCAGTTGTTACTCATGCAGAACCTCTCAGACGATGCTGGGAGCAACACCCATTGCAAGCGCAATTGTTCGCGTACTCGCTGATGGACTCTGTTCAACGTGATGCAGTACAGCCTCTTCCAGTCCGGGAGTGCGGCGTCTCTTTGGAGCACCACAGTCGTTCCTGTCGGCGGTGAAGGTACATCGTTCACGCAGCCGTTACATAAATGTGGCAAAAACGGTATGCGATGGTGTCGCACGTTGTGAATAACACTCTTGATACAGCCTACGAGCTGATCTTCCATTACCTTCAGCTGCGCCATACACAAGAATCATGACTGTGTATTCCGCAAATGTGTACTCAACCATGTTACTCGGAGATTCAGAGCTGCGTGAATGGGGCTCGAGGCAGGATACAAAGGTAGGGTAGACGTCACATACCATCAGGTGATCGTCTGGCGTAATGTACTGCCTACCGGGTTGGATACCAATACAGGCACATTCGAGATATTGCTCTTTCCCTCAGCGGAAGTGGACGAGTGAAATACATGATTTAAAATGGCTGAAGCACGGAAACGGTACGTTTTGGACATGGGTTCCTATTAAAAAAATTTTGTACTCAGTCCCCTGTACAAGTCCTAGGCGTTTGTAAGGGGAATTTCTCAGCATCCTGTACATAAAAGTACAAAGCACAAATACTCACATAGTCAACAATCACACAAAACGTTGCGTCTCCGCAACTGGGTTAAAAATGTGTCGTCCTTTGTGTATGTCTCTTTACAAAAACTATACTGTGAGTACTTGTGCTTCTGTCCTTTTGAATACAGTAGAACCATGCTCTAATATCTTTCAAGGGGTCAGTAAAATAAAATATTATATGCACGAAAATGTTGAGACCCTTGCTACACCCTGCTGTACAGGGCGACACAAAGTCCTACTTTCACAAAACGCAACGACCCTAAAGTCGTACCACAGGGAAGAAAATGTTAGTGGCACTAACACATGAATTATGGAAAAATTAATTTATATTTTGAATCACAAAATCATGCAAAACTACTACAATTTCATGCATTGCAAAACATGCACCATATATATTTTTAAAGATTTTGGAAAATTACTATACATCTTGCACCTCTACAATACCTAGTCCTGACTGAACAATTTTAATACACTAAAATCCTCTAAAATGATCATTACTGAGGCCGTCAAACCTTGCAGGCAAAATTTGCAATTTTTACCCATAAAATACATAAATTAGTAGTCTTTTTTGATATCTCGCTTTCTGGAATTTAGATTTCTAGAGGCTGATAATAAAATCACATGATTAAACAGCCATAAAATTTGACTTTCTTGAATAAACGTATAATTACATAATTTGTGTAAATTTACAATGACTCATTGCAATACTTGAGTCCCAAAACTGTTTATTTTCTTTATAACTCTTAACATTCTTTGACACTAAAAATTTGTCTTGTAGTGTTAAAAGTTGTTTAAAACTTGTAACAATTTATTGAGCATTTAATTACTTTAGTGAATTCCATATATTTAATTTCAGATGTTTTGATTTTATGTGATGCAACATATCAGTTACCAGGCTGACTCATGTATCAAAATTTTGCTAAACATCCCTAATTGAAAATTAAACATCGTATCACTCACATTACAAGGCATTAACATTAAGGAAAATCACAAACAGCATTGCTTTAAAATTATTAATTTTCGATATGTAACCTAATTCCTTGAATTACCATCAAAGTACAGTAAAAGAACTACTTGAAAATAATTCTACCAGCAAAAAGGTTTCAAAACCCATCTCTATTAGCTTGGCCAAATGGGCCATTTGTATTTTGAAAGAGGTCCCCAACAGCCAGACGGCTGCAGGAAGTATTTAAATAGAAATTATTACAGGGGGAAACACCCTACCACATTTTCTATTGGCTGAGATATTCATGGCACATTAGAGAAAAATCTACAGTTTTAAAGAATATATGCACATGTGGCGTGACCTTTAATATTGAAACTAGCACGCCACTATGCGCGCTGGCGACCTCAGCACTCCAAGGCGGGAAGGCCGCGAACACTGCTGCTGATGTTTAGTATGGCCAAGGCTCTCCTGCTGTCCGGGCCCACTCGTCACCGGACTTCGACGAACTTTACATTGCAGTACGTAATCGTAATTGTTCGCGGAAATGACATCATCTGTTGCATCATACAAGGTAAGGAAAATATAATCCTTCGTAATTACTAACTATTTGTGTAGGATAAATGCAGAAAATAATCGCCGTAAAAATATTCCGTCATAACATGTAGGCGGCCAGGCAGACCGGCTGGCAGGCATGCCGTCATAGAGACGTGGCGAAGGTAGTCAGTTAGGGCGGTCAGCTGGTAATTTTTCCATTGAAATGAGACAATCAGTCTCATTTTCCATCGCTTTTGGAGCACATCCTCAGAAGAAGACGAAGAAGAATCTAGGGTATTAGCAGACATAAACCAATTCATGTTGACCAGTCATGGATGGACCCCCGACCAACTTCTCTCCCGTAATCACCGTCAGTCAAGATGCTCTTCTCAAAACTCCAAGGCTCGGGACAGATCAAAATTTTATGACACCACCTTACCAGCTCTAACAACTCATTGCAGAGACATAACACACCTTTCTCTTGAACTTTTCACAAGAGGACTCAAAAATAAATGAGCCATACTGCTGGGACCAAAATCCTATCCTAGTTCCCTATACGAAGTATCTATCAATTATCTATACTACTGACTATAATTCAATAGTTATCCATTACACACAATTTACAAAGTATACTTGGGACGAAAAACACATTTACCACTAAATGATGATGAAATACCTCTGATGAAAAATTATCATGAAATGACAGAACTCCCGGCACTGGGGGGGCACACAAGAATAAAAACTTTTCATAAAAACAAGACCTTAATTAACACATATATGATGATACAATATACATAATACCTTGACAAAATAACATAACCCTAGACAAAAAAATTTCACATAAGATCTCCAAGATAGAATAGTCCTTGTCCAAAATCACACTTTACTTCATTACAATTTTAATTGAGGAAGATCCCCTTTTACCACACTACCAGGATTATTTTCGTCCTCAAGCAACACAGTTATAGGTGTTAAAAATTTATTGATTAAAAAGGGTCATACCCACATAGGGGCTAACTTGGCGCAGAACTGTGCTGCATTATTACTAAGGTAATGGGTTTCCGACAGAACTTTATTACCCATTTTAAATTACATAGTACCCTTATATTTATTGTACTGGGAGGCAAGCTTAGAATGATACTTTCTTAAATGTTGTGTGCCATCACCTCTATATCTTTATTCTGCTTCATAGAATCCCAAAAGAAATCATGTAATCCCCACACATTTATAAGAAGGTGAAATAGCCTATGCCCAAAAAATATCTTGGCTGGAACCTTTCTAGTCACATCACTCACATGATTATTAAAAGTTAAGTTTAGCTGGTACAAGGCTACATCCCATTCTTTATGGGTTCCCACCTGAAAAGACCTTACAGCGATGTTTAAATTTCGATAATACCTCTCGACAATATTTGCCTTGGGGTAATAAGGTGTCGTCTGCACCATCTTAATGTCCCGAGCAAAAGCTAAGTTCTTAATTTCTGACGAGACAAAATAAGTGTCATTATCTGTAACCAGATACATGGGAGGCCCAAATAGGGGGAAAAGATGCTGACTTAACACTTTACAAACCTCCGACGATTTCATTGATCTGAGGGGAAAAAGGTATACAAATTTACTAAAACTATCTATTGCAACAAAAATTGAAGTAAATCCTGCAGCTGTCCTAGGTAAAGGTCTAAATACATCTAAATAAACATGTTCCAATGGAAATTTTGCCACACAGGCACTATAAGTATTTGCTATTTTAACATTTTGTGGCTTAGAGCACTAGCATCACTCACACTGACTAACCAGAGTTTTTACTTCTTTATCCAAACCTGACCAGTAGAACATATTCTGTATACGAGAGATTGTTTTCTCTTGCTCCAAATGGCAACCAAAAAGGGTGTTATGATAATAATGAAACATCAATCCCCTTAAATCCCTGGGAAAAAGAGAAATTAAAACATTAATTTTAAGAATGGTATGTCCTATTAACACTTTTCTAATCTCATGAGGCCCAACCTTCTTAGAAATAATATCAGATCTTATAGAAATGCATCCAGGGTCTGTCTCCTGATGTTGTAAAATCAAGTAAGCTTGAGAAAAATCCTGCAACACATCAACCTGTTCTTCCTGGTCATTCTTATCAGTTAAAATCCTTGGGAGACTGACTCTACCTTGGGGAATTCAACCCCTTGGGTGGTCATGTACCTAGATGAATCTAATGAAGACACCTAGCAGAATTCCTCTTCGTCAAACATGCGAGAGACAATCTGCTACCCCATTAATAATCCCTTCTATATGTTTGACAGTGAACTTAAATTTTGTAAGCCTCACTAACCACCATTCTAGTCTGCCTGTTGGTTTATTAGTTGATAAAATCCAACTAAGGGCCTGGCAGTCTCTTTGTAACTTGAACTCACTCGCTTCCAGGTAATTGGAGAATTTTTCCATTCGAAAAATTGCAGTGAAGACCTCTTCTTGTAGGCAGAACATTTTTGCTTAGCCGGAGTTAATAATTGACTGGCGTAAGCTACTGGTATTAAATTCTCACCTACTGTTTGACATAAGACGGACTCTAACGCCTTGGAACTCGCATCAACTTGAAGGGTGAAAGATTTATTAAATGGGGAGAAGGTGCAAAACTGGTGGAGTTGCTAGTTTTTTCTTCAACTGACTAAACACATTTTGTTGTTCTGTACCACAAACAATGTGACATGTTTCCTTTTCAGCACATTCAAAAGTTCCACGATATTTTCCAATTCAGGTATGAATTTTGGATAGAATCCAACCATCCCCAAAAATCTAGGTACTCATCTCAGATTTTTCGGGGCCGGAAAATTAACTATAGGGCGAATTTTCTTAGAATCCATCAGCAGTTTCCCTTTACTAATCACAAATTCCAAATATTTCATATATGTTGTAGCCCGTGTTACTTTCTCAGGATACACAGTCAATCCTGCATCTCGCAAAGCAGACAAAAAGAGTCTAAGTTGTTGCAAGCATTCTTGAAAGGCGTTGCTATACACACATATCCTCAATATAAGTGAACAAAAACTCATACTGATATTTTCTAAGAACATGGAACAGAACCCTTGACATGGCCTGTGGCTCACAATTTACACCCTTGATATCGTTTCCATTGAAATTGGCCCCACGGGGCACAAATGCTAATATTTACTGTGAATCTGGATGCAAATCGCATCGTAAAAAGGCAGAGTTCAAATTAAAAATGGAAAAATATTGAGTGTGACCAACATGCTGAAAAACTGATTCTATGGTTGGTAGAGGGTATGTCCAAATACATTTTTTATTTACTCTATGGTAATCACAGATTATCCTAAACTGCCCTGGCACCTTTTTAGGCAACAAAAATGCCGGACTAGAATACATTCTGGTAGACAGCTCTAAAATGTCTTGGGACTGCAATTCATCCTCTAATGTTTTAAAATTTTTAATTTAGGAGGTGCCACCCTTTATTGTACTGATGAAACAAGATCCTTATCTTTTAACTTTAAAACAATATGCTGTTTTACATAGCGACCAAGTTTTACCATAGTAACGTCTCCAAACTCATTACATAATTCTGCCAATTTACTATTCTCATTTTCAGATATTTTGGAAGCTGAACCGCTTTCAAAATGAAACTGTTTTGATGAAATCGCAACAGGACACTGTTTTCAAAATTCAGAGATTAATTCCCAATTATGTGCATTTAACCAAGCCCTGATCTTGCCAAGAAAATCAAAACCTAGTAATATATCATTTCTAAATCTCGGCAATATCTGAAATATATTTTCCAAGAAAATTGATCAATTTTTATTTTAAAATTCGCTGCACACTGTGATTCAATAACTCCTTTGTTTGCTAAAGAAAAACATATTGTTTCCTGTTTACAAACACGGATTACAACTTTATGCAAGTTACATAATAAATAATTGCAAAAATCTTGACTAATTAGGGGGAAAGTAGCCACGGATTCCAACTAAGCGGCTACTAATTTTATCGGCTATAACTACAGGTACATACAGCAAGCCATGCTTCCTTTCAAAGCACAGACTATTTATATTTTGTTTTCTCATTTCTTTTTCCTGTTGAGAGCATTGAGCACTAAGGTGTTCGTTTTCTTTACAGTAAAAACAATGCATGTTCTTTAACCTGTCACTCAAAGTACTCATCTCAACTTTCACTCCACCCATCTGAGTTCAAGCAACCCTACTGATATTCTTATTTTCTGGTCTGCTTCCCCTGGAAATGATGTTCACAGCTTTCTTAAAAAAATTAATCTTTCCCCAAGTGCGGTTTCCTTCCACAAATGAAACAAGCACGACTTAGAGACTTCCTTTCCTCCTTACAATTCCCCTTAAAACTCTTGTGGGCGGAACTGATGCCCAATCTTGCAAAGTATTTCCCACATCAGATACAAAGGTTGGCCTAAAGTAGTGGTCGAGAAACAAAAGTATAAAATATACTATTGTGGGTAATAATATTCCTCAGGGCATGGAAAACCGATCACTCCAACTATTCCTATTATTTCAGAGACAAACACTTTCATGGTTTGACTTGGCAGTTGATGTTTCTCTAACAATTTTAACTTAAATTTACTAAGGGCTACATCACTAGCTATTGACTAAAAAAACTGTGGTATACAGGAGGCAAGTATCCCAATTTTCATCCCAGGCTAAATAAAAAATGGATTGAAATTCCTCTGGCCCTTTTAAAATGGCGGCCGCATATACCACCTGCTGTTCGCAAAAAATTAACGTTACTGCTGTATTCAAAGCTACAAATAATGCTACCACGGATGCTAGGTGTATATACTTTAAATTAGGGAGTTTAGCCATCAGACCTGTAGGAAAATATTAAAGAGCCCTTTACGTTGGGCAGAACTCATCCCCGCCAACAGCTCCTTTGGCACTGGTATTCCCATGTCCTTTCCTCACCAGATCACGGGCCTTTACTCGTAATTCAGCAATGCCATCAGCATTTAGCACATACTCCCCCGCTTGCTGTAAAAGTTGGATCAACAATGGTTTGCTCAAAGTCTGCACCCAACCTGTATACATTTTGGTGAATTAATTTTCCAGGCAAGACAAAGAGGAAAAACGGTTGTTGGAAAAGTATTGTGTTGTCTATTAACCAACAAATCTTTTCACGCAATTCATGTATTACCAGGGTTTTCATTCAAAAATAACAAAGTGAAAAATGAAAAAATTCAAAAACACTACTACCAAAACTAACAACAGAGTGGGCAGCTTGAGGCCCTTGCTACGCCCTGCAGTGCAGGGCAGAATGAATTTACATTTATCAAAAAATCACTAACAACACACGAGCTCTGCGAAAATTCATTTATATTTATGATTACAAAATCATCCAAAACTACTACAATTTTATGCATTGCAAAAATACTCCATAAACATTTTTAAAGCTTTTGAAAAACTACTATACACCGCACACCTCTGTAATACCTAATCTGACTGGATCATTTAAATACACTAAAATCCTCTACAATAATAATTACTGAGGCAGTCTAACCGTGCAAGCAAAATTGGTCATTTTTACCCATAAAATACATAAAATAGTAGCCTCTTTTAGACATCTCACTCTCTGGAATTTAGATTTATAGAGATTGATAGCAAAATACCATAGTTAAACTGCTTTAAATTTTGACTTTCTGGAATAAACATATCATTACATAATTTGTGTAAATTTACAATGACTCATTGTAATACTTGAGTCCCAAAACTGATTATTTTCCTTATTAACATTCTTTGAGGCTACAAACGTTCTTGTAGTGATAAAAGTTGTTTAAAACTTGCAACATTTTCTTGGATACTTTATTACTTTAGTGAATTCCATATATTTACTTTCACATGTATCTATTTTATGTGATGCAACATATAAGTTACCAGGCTGATTCATGTCTCATAATTTAGCTAAACATCCCTTATCGAAAATAAAACATCGTAACACTCACGTTACAAGGAATTAACTTTAACGAAAATCACAAACAGCATTACTTGAAAATAATTCTACCAGCAAAAGGGTTTCAAAGCCCATCTCTACTAGCTTGGCCAAACGGGCCCAAGGTATTCTGAAAGACGTCCCCAACAGCCGAGTCTTTGACGACCGTCAGCTGCAGGGAGTATTATATAAAGATTAATACAGTCCCTCCTGCTGTCCAGGGCCCCGTGTCACCGGGCTTCGACGAAGTTCACTTTGCATCATGTAATCGCAATCTTTCACCCAAAACACATATCTGTTGCATCATACAAGGTAAGGAAAACATCATCCTTCGTAATTACTAAGTCTTTTTGTAGGATAATTGCAAAAAATAATCGCTGTAAAGATATTGCGTCATAACACGTAGGCTGCCAGGCAGACTAGCTGGCAGGTATGACGTCGTAGAGGCGAGGCGAAGGCGCTCAGCTGGCATTATTTCCGTTGCATTGATACAACCTGTCCTAATGTTATAAGCAAGAAACGGTATCACACCTGTAGGGACACATCAAGCTAAACCAAATTCAATGACATACATTCTGGATGTTTGCTCACTCATCTACTATTGGTTATCTTAGGAATTTTCATTACCATTGCCTCTAAAATCCTTAATATTTAAAGTATAAACCGTTTTCTGTGTCTGTTTGTAGGCTACTTATGTCTGAAATCTGAGATGATGCAAGGAATTGAACAAATACAGATGTTATAAGTAGGAAATGTAAAATATGAACATTGCTGTATGCAGGAAATTAAACAATGTAGCCTTTTGGAGAAATGTTGGGACTAAGCAATAATGGTGTTATATGCAGGAAAATGTTATATTAGGGATTTTTATAATAGGGTTCTAATGTATTACTGAACAATTAGTGATCTATCGTGGACCTGTATTTTGCAGATGATACAAAATTGCATGAAAAGTTTTGAAAGGCTGCTACTTCGATGGGAAAATGTTACATTGGGCTATGGTAATCCGAAAATAATGCAATTTTTAAAAAGGCCATAGTTTAATTAATTGACATTTGTTGTTAATACTTGGATTGCCTGCGCTGCACGAGTAAATAAAAAATATATAGGAATTCTTAGCAAGTTTTTGTAATTCTTGGCATGGTTAGAATAAAATTTGGAGGAAGTAATTTATTTAGTGCTCTTAGAAGTAAGACTGGATCCTTAGTACATATCATGGAAAATTCCTACCTGGTTCCTGCTTCTCTGAGCAATTTTCTCAGTTTATAATGACCTAGCAGTTAGAGGTGTTAAGCCCAACCTACCTTTGATAGGTGGTTTTTATTCCACAATTCCCTTTGGTTAGAGATGGAATTGTTAAGAATTAAATTATTTAATTCGCAGAAAAGAAATTAACCTACACTAGTTGTGTGTGGTTTAAGTTAGCCTTCAATCTTGACACATTAAGCCAGTATCCCCAACAAGTTCTTGAATGCTTCACCTACCCCCAGATTCGAACCGTGCAGTGTGATATTTTGATACACTTTGATAACAGTTTACTTTTTCCTCTTCACCCATTTTATAAGTCGCTGCCCTTTCAAGCTGAAGTTGTGTACAGTAATTAAAAATGCAAAACCACGTGTGTATTTTTACTCTGATATATTTAAAACATGCATCAGATTTTTTTTTTCGATTAGTAAAAGCTCTTTTTTTTTTTCGTTGCTAGTATTGAATATTGCGTCTAATTAATACTATATTCTATTCACGTTTACTTTCAGCTTTTCTGAAGCCCTACATAAGTTCTACTTTCTAGGTATTGCTCTGCCTCATGCAAACAATGCTTCACAAAGGTATATAAAACTACACAAAAGTGACATCACACCACATTCGTGTGCACTTAGTGAAATAATAGTTTGCATAAGAACTATCTCTTACTAGGCATTACCAACACACATATTTTCTCAAATTTTATTCATATTAATTATTAATGAATTATAATTCGCAGACAAAAATACACAAAAAAATTTAGTACAACAAAAAAAAAACAACATATTTTATGTAATTTGATGTTAACAGAAGTCCAAAACGCTTGCGATTTGTAATATAATTAGTGAACAACCAAGCACGTCATACAAGGGGGTGATTTTTCAAATGTTCAATTCAAAAAGTGCGAAGAAACAACGAATTGACTGTAGGTGTTGTGTCATGAGAGTAATGTCTCTTAATCTGATGTGTTTTTGTGGTCTTTCAGTCAATGCTATTTATAATTATGTTTGCCAGATGAACATATTTACCCAGAACAATTCAAATTTTGCTCATTTTGTTCAGCGTTCTGTTCTTGTCTGTAACAGCTAAATGTTCCAATTTTTAATTTCAACTGCACAACCTAGCAAAAGTGAATGTGATTACTAACGAGTGATTTTAGCATCCTTTGAAGAAGAAATGTTTATTATTTTCAAACACACTCATGACATTTATTTAATTTGAATTTCACAGCCCCAAGACATACCAGAAAAGGCATTTTCGTGAACAAAATTTGAATATAATATAATTTACAACTACTATATTAAAAATTAATAAAAATGTTAAATTTGGCCCAGATTAGTATAAGTATAAGACGTTATTAATTTAGGATGAGTCATAAAAGCAACTTCATCAACACATGAACTGACTTTCCTTTCTGAATATCTGGCAGCCCTATTTAAGTTGTAATAATGAGAACAATACGTACACATTCTATACTCATTTTAAATATATGTTTTGTTTCAGAATAAATTCATGGCAAGGGGTAAGAATACAAAGGAACAACAGAGAATTTTATGCTTGCATTGGAAAACTGCTAAGCAGTGGAAGAAATTCACACATCAGTGGAAAAGAGTGCATTTTCAAGTGTTTACAAAAATAATGCATTTTTTACTCACAGATTTTGCCAGTTTCACGGAACTCTATGTAAATTAATTCCAATTGTTTTTTATTGTAGTGACGTGTTGATGGAACTTGTGGAAATAAACATGGTATATCAAATAAATGTGTGGTGTTTGCTTCTGGTTATTTGTTTGTACTTGCAATTCCTATTGGTTTTCATGTGATGGCAGAGAGACTATCCTTTTTAAGGGACTACAAAATAGATTTGGGTATACTTAATGAGACATTTGTCATACTCAGGAAAAGTAGACGAAAAAAAAAGTGTTACATAAGCAAGCCTGAGCAAAAAATATTTAAATATTACCAAGCTAGACAAAAACGTTTTTCTTGAAGTGACGAATTTGTATAAAGAGGAAAATTTACTATGAGTTTGTACACATTTATTGATAAAGATGTAGCACATTATGTCCTTCAACAGTTCGCAAGTTCCATTCATCATGCACAATGCATTCACAAATTTATACGAAGTTAAGAGAAACTGTTGTTGCAGAGTAATAAAAAATATGTAAATTATGGTTACTCCCAACTTTATGCTTTATTTTGGATTTAACAGTTTTTGCTGGATTCATTTAATTTATTGTGTTAGAATCTGTGTATTGTTGGATGCATTCTTTTTAGACTATCATTAACGAAAGAGTTTATATATCCCTTACAGTTTACATTGTGTATCAACTAAATCAAATGTACAATTTTCATTCAAAGGTGTTTAATTTATACATCTAATTTCTTTGGAATAGGCTTCCTAAATGTAAAATACAGCTCCTGTATGATCATAACTGTGCAAAGGACAGTCTGCTGAACTGATAATGTGCTACTCCTCTATTTTGTTCTTGTAAATTTGCTTCCCATGTATTGAAAATTCCTGAAATCTTACTATGCCTACATATATAATTTTAAGTAAACGTTCAACACATACGTAGAATAAATAACCTCTGAAGTAGTATGGTGCAGTTCCTCTATATCTGGAATTCATGCAATTTTGAAGGCAAACTACGTGAAGGGGTATGTTTCATTTATGCACACATTTCTATTAAAGGTATCACATTTGATTGACACACTTTAAATGATAGTGTGCAGTCATTTTTAGGGGGTTTACGCAATTCAGAACTTAGGAATGAAGACAGGGAACTTGAAAGTTCTTCCAATTCCTTGACTCATTTTTACATGTACAAACGAAATTAAACATGAGCAGCAGAGTGTAGCGTGTCACTGTTCATACTTTGGCCTTAGTCGAGGCGATAGAAAAATGTAAAAGTTCCGAGTCTTAGTAGTTTCACGTAGGAGGAGATGAGACTGCAATGCAGCACTGCACCTGACTCACGTAGGAGGAGATGAGATTGCAATGCAGCACTGCACCTGACTCACGTAGGAGGAGATGAGACTGCAATTCAGCACTGCACCTGACTCACGTAGGAGGAGATGAGACTGCAATGCAGCACTGCACCTGACTCACGTAGGAGGAGATGAGACTGCAATGCAGCACTGCACCTGACTGTACAACACGCAGAACTAGTTAGTAATGTTATGAATTAACTTGTAGTCAATTTATACGTGAAATATATTGAAATATGGGATGTTATTCATGATGGGAGCTATTATATTATGATGATAGAGCACTGTAGGGTAAAATATAAAGAGCTATACTTTTAATGTATGGATACATAATTTAACCTATGACATAACATTACATGAAATACTGACAGGTCGGGGTAAAGTTAGTTTACGCTTGTACTACAACTGCCAATATGGCACGTGTTCATTCCCATATACATGTGTCTAGTAACAGTGCCATAGTACATCTGCTAATCTGGTTTGGAATGATTCCTATACAAGTGTCTGGTAAATATACTTAAGTTGGATGTTAATGTTTCTAAACATTTGGAAATATTACCATACATACGTATTGTATTGTTTACTAATATGCATAGAAAAATCTCCATACATGTATTGGAATGTTCCGAGACTAATGTATGGTACATTTTCCATACGTTGTCAGGGTTAAAAACTTCCAGTACATGTTTGGGAATAATAACAAAATTTTTTAACAGTGTGTGAAAGTCTAACTTGCGTTGAACTTTAACAAACATGTGTTGTAAACTTTAGGTTTATTATAAACATCGTGATACATGTCCAGTTTGTATGCTTCATTAAAATGTGTTCTGAAGATAACCTATTTCTCTTGCAGTGTCAGAAGAACATTTTCAGCAGCTAGTTTCCAAAGAATTTACTGTGAAATGTACACCATTTTTTTTTTAAATATAGATGTAATAAAATTACCTAGTTTCCCTTGAGTAGCCCAGATATGTACATCATTCTCCAAAAAAGGAAAAGCCCTAAGCATTAGAAAAAAGTAGCGAAATATAGTGTTTCGTACAACTGCATGAGGTTATATTTCTTGTTTATGATTCCGCCTTTTTTTATTAAGTCAAACGTATTTGTGTTGCAACGAGTACAAATTGATAATATTTGCGGTTGATTACTAACAATATTAGAAACCTGTCGTGTAATAATTTAGTTTGTTAGTGTTTGATATCATAACCAAGCTGCTACTCGTGTTCCTTCTTGCTAAGTGTGAGGGGATGGTTACACTCTGACTCTTAAATAATGGAACAGGA
The DNA here is from genome assembly GCA_029891345.1 of Dryococelus australis. Lineage (NCBI taxonomy): Eukaryota > Metazoa > Arthropoda > Insecta > Phasmatodea > Phasmatidae > Dryococelus > Dryococelus australis. The sequence goes on from CM057009.1 coordinate 316,468,351, forward strand.
GCCAGATCAGTGAACAACATTTAAAATGGTTCCACTGTAAGATGACTAATTAATATGGTGGCTGTATTTCGCTGATTCATGTGTGATTTCCAGTCAATGTAGAGAATTCCACTACCGAAAGTCACTTGTACCAAGTTCATTTGATGGTTTCACGAGTTGGTAGTAGCTTATCTACTGACTATTAGGGAGTGTTATATTCTGACTGCTGTCACTGATTCGGTATGTGTGTACAGGTTCAAATCACAGTAAATGTCAATATATTTATGAATTTCTTTCATATTTTTTTCTGATAACCAAGACACGTAACTATGAAACACGATCTGTAAGGAAATTACATATCACATTTGACCCCCGTTCAATTGATAAAAAAGGAGTACACTTCTCTGTTATAAAAATATTTAATTCGTTGCTATCTGAGTATCAATTACTGTGCTGGATTAATAACATTCAATTAAAAAAAATTGGTAGAATTGTTTTTTAATATGTAATGTATTTTATTCTGTAAATGAATATTTTAATAATTTTTATGTGCTTATGCTGATTTGTATGCGATATTTTTATATTGAATTACGATTTTATTTGTATTAATTGTTTATAATTTAAGTGTGTGCATGGACATGCCTCATATCGTAAGTGTCTTTGATATGTTATAGGATAATTCGAGGCAAGTGGAAACAATAAACAACAAACAATAAATAAACAATTACACAAAATGTTTAAATCCCGCAAGTGAAAATAGACCTTAATATTGGTGATTACATAGGCACGTTGAGATTACTTACCACAATTTTGTATCTGAATAATTGCAATAGTTTCTTTAAGTGAGTTAGATTTGATTGTGTGTTCAGGAAACAGATTAATATAGCTTTCAAATGTGATTTTGAATTAAAAATGGCTTAAAATAAAATTACTTGTAGAATATTCAACTTAGTAGCTTTTAATCATGCATATTTTTAGGCGTGCTATTCACAGCCATTAAGGCCAGACAAACAGCTTAAAATTTTTCCAAAATTTTTTAAAATATTTGGTGCCTTTGTAACATGATCGACACAGTAATTTAATTAAAATATCAAATCAATGGGACAATAAATGTCAACGCGTTTCTCAAGCATTATCATAAAGATTTTTAGTAAATATTTTGTTTCAAAAATATTAAAAATATTAATTGAGCACAAAATTTGAATTCAGTTTGCGTTAGTTTTTAAGTTTAAGTGATACCAAGAAAAATTCTCTTCGAAATAGAACACTCTCTACTCGCCTGCAGTCATGACTAAGACTTCGAGGGAATTTACTGTGGAACTCATACAATGCATTTCCAAGAATCTGCTGTATCCTCTTTTGGTGACATCATAATGTCTTATAGCTTGAGCCAAACTTAATATTACTAATTTTTTTCATTTGTTTGAAGCTATGTTAATTAAAAATGACAACTACCCGTATCCTCTTAATTACTTTTTTGATTTAATACCCTTTTTTTTTTAACACTTATATGTCCCGTCTTCCTTACTATTGGCGCAGTAAAGACAACATTTGACGTCTCTATTACAATACATACATTACACAAAAAGATGATATAACGTTTAAATGGAAAAGAAACGTACTAAATGCCCCGACTAATTAACAAAATGGTGTGACATTACGCTGATATGAAAATGGATAGTGATTTAATAAATAAAAACGTCTAGGCCTACATGATGATGTAACCACACCCATGCAATCATTTTAAAGTGCTTAATAAATCGACGTGATATTACAATATCGAGACAGGAATGATACCACGTCACCTTAAACGCGAGGTATTGAGAATGATTGCAGTAAATCAAATTCTCAACCAATCCTAATATGTAATTATCCAACATTCTATTAACAATTTCCAAGTTGTCAGTGTTCAACTTTAACATTACGACGTAACATAATAACATTAAATAAAGAAGGTAAGATAATGACAAAGCATAAAATTAAAATAAATTTGTTAGTTGACAAATATCAGATTACACAATGCGGATTTAAGCAATTGATGTAGTCAATCGCGGTTCCTTCATACTGTTTGAATCAAGCCTTTCGAAAAATAACTCCACGTATGACGTGTTTAGTTATTTCCTCAATTTTCCATGTAGCACAAACTTTTTATGCTTGTGTTCATAAAAGTAACTTTTATATAATTGAATTGAAATGTTATATATATTTTTCATTAAAAATTCATAATGCTTCATTTATAAATGATATGAATAAAACCGTGAGAAAATATGCGTGTTCGTAACGCCTAAACTCTAAATACGAATAAGTGAAAATGGCTGCACTTTATTATCAGTGAAAAAACCACTGGTTGTTTATGTGAAACAATTTCACTGATTGAATAAGTGAAGGCTATCTGCATGCGACAAATTAAATATCGGTTTTTTATTGACTTAAGCCAAAAAAATAAAGTAAAACAAACATATTTTTGATAGTTATTATTAATATGGCGCAAATTACGGTTATTCAAAAAAGGGAAAAAATTGCGGGTGCTTGTGATAAAACCCACGCCATTCCCATACCGCTTTATTAGACCGCTTTCTTACCACACCACCTGAGCAAGGACATCAACGTTGGGAACTGAGGGGGAAATATATGTATTATAGCTATTCATCGAAAGGGTGTAGTTTTGAATTGTATGCCTTCCATTTACGTTTTTAGTGCAATTGGTAACATTAGGATTGTTAAAGCTAACAGTACGTATTAATGCACTCACCTCACCATATTGAATGAAGTTAAAGCCTCCAAACCGAATGTCGTGATGATTACGTGAAAACGAAATGAAAGACGTAAAAAACGGAATGAAAGACTGAATGTTCGTGTTACCTTGTAATATGGTGCTATTAATGACGAAATGAAAGACTGAATGTTCGTGTTACCTTGTAATATGGCGCTATTAATGACGAAACTCACACTTAAAAAATAATTTTTATTGGTTTTATTAGATTATGCGTTATTTCATTTGATACGCGTTCTTTAACGGCCATTTTATAAACGTTGTTTAATTAATCCATCAGCAAAAAAAAAATTACTGAAAAACAATGAAAAAAAGTGTGTTAAATAAGTGTAAAATATCACTGAACCGATAAATGAAGGAAAACAGGCACTTTTTTGCTCATTGATCAGTTAAATTCACTGGAGTGACTCTTGAATCAGTTAGGTACTGTTAACTGATTGAAACAGAGAAATTCTCAGTGATTCAGAATCAGTGTGTAGTAATAAAAAGTTCTCATACAAAGTATCATTTCAACTGAGTGCATACGAATGTGGTGCGTTGTCCTTTGGTGTTATTTTCGAGACTTAGTTAAGCTTAGTTCACCCTAGGAAGAGGAATATTCTAGAAGTATAACTTTAGCAGGGCTTCAGAAAAGCGTGAAGTAACCATAAATGGATTATAACTCAAGCTGACACGATCTGGTATTTACAAGCTTGATGCACTACAAAAGAAATAAATTAAAGTTAAAAGGACCCGACCTCTTTCGGGTGCGATTTACAGATATTGAGTTGTTTAGGTTTACAGCAAATGTATACACTAAATGCTTGAGGTAACTAACATAGGTTTAATACTATGTTGTTCACAAAGTCTTCGTAAGTAATATAACGATGGTTACTGTGGGTCATCCTTAAAAGATAAACATATGCTTTCACGGACTTTTTTGAAGACTGTTTGAGATCCATTCTGTAGTTCATTAATTTGTTGTAACTATTATGGTTTAGTCAGAGTAAGTCATGCAAGCGCCCGAAAAACGTCTTTTTCAGACTATATTATAAATCATCGACATTGTACTATCCTTAAAATAAATATTAATATATTATACACCTGAACATTCCTCAAGAAATTCTCTATTTGGTGGTGAAAACCGCATCAAAATCCAACGAGTAATTTAGAAGCATTAGCCGAATACACAGACATACCCGGCCGGGCGACTTTGTTTTATACTATGCATAAATGAATAAGAGAAAATCCACTAAAAGAGTCTAAAAGTACTTTTGGACTCTAGAAGTTTCTAGGTGTCTGACTTGGATGGCTGGAGTTATTTTCCACCATGTCCGATGATTGTAACTGCAGAAGCTATAAGGGCGACCCAAGTGCGTATATCAGATAGTCCATAAACTTTACGGGCAAGCCGCCGAGCTACCGTGAATCTTCACCGTTCACAAAACGCTTCTATTTTACTGTCAGAGGTGGCAGTTACTTCACAGAGTAACAATAGAGATGAATGGACAATGGGAAAAATCCCGTTTCAGCCCTTTGAAATATAGAAAACCATACTTTGAAAAACACCCGAGAAACTGGCATTTGTTTGTTAATATGCAAAGTTTCTTATACGTTTTTATTAATTTATTTAGTGTTGATTAAAATTATGTGGGCGTAGTTAAATATAAGAAGCATTCTGTCACAACTAACAAAATTGAATATGCTGAAACGTGTGTAAGCATAAAATGATAAATTAAAATTAATGAAATCGTTTAAGGAACGTATAATTAAATATATGAACTGATTAAATAATTAAAAGTCTAGTATGGCTATTATGTGTGTATATATATAAACACACACAGAAAAGTGCTCTAGTAAGCCTTTCTTTCCTTCAGAAAGTAGGCTAATAATTCGATATGTTTGCATACTGCTACCGTACAAAAGTAGAAACTTGTGATGAGTCGTATTAATTCTTGTACTGAGAAATGTGAAATTATCACTTTACGTGGGAATGAAAGGCTTATGAGATCACTGGCCTTTGGGTGTATGTCTGTTTGTGTATATATGTATGAATGTGTGTATGTGTCTGTGTGTGTGTATGTGCATGTGTATGATTCACCTTCCAAATTTTGAAGGCGTGAACAGAATTTCCCCAAACTCGGCACACATATAAGTACTTAGTAAGGACACCTGAGTTTATGAGTGTTCAACCACGCCGGCCACTTACATTCAATATGGTGGCATTTGAATTTTTAGGGTGGTACGTTATATCTCAGACACCCTTCAACAGATTTAAACTTAATTTCGTATGTTGATAGTGCATCATGTAATCATTGAATTAAGAGGCAGATATTGTTGTTGGTCACCCATTTTGGATGATAGCACCAGATAATGAAAAAAAAATGTTTTATTTAGAAAACTAGTTAACCAAATCACGAAAAATTTGACATGTAACGAACACAATGTTTGGCCACATAAATATATGCATTTAAAATTCATTAGGCACTTATTTTCAAAATGTCGTCTATACATATATTTTGGGTTTATTTAGTGCATATAGCCTTCAATTGTTTGCTGAAAGTATCTTTTACAAGTATCATAGCCACTTTTGTGATCCATTTTGTAAGATAGCAAGATAGTGCCACAAGATAAATAAAACTCCTACCAAATATGGGATACATGTAATAGTGTGGCTGGCGAAGTAAAATTGTATGTTTAAGTAAGCTAGAAACTTATTTTCAAAATGGCGGCTACATAATAATTTTACCTTAGTATCTTATATCTACGAACATGTAAAACAAAAAAAAAAAAAGCTTCATAACTTTCTGATGGCAGTATCTATTATAATACATGAATTACAGTCTACTTACCCTATGTTCATGTAAAAACCTCACTAGCAATCCACAGAGAAACGTATATTAACATCCAAGAAACCTAATCCAAATAGTGCACACGTATCTCACTTCTCCAATGTCGGCTCTCAGTACATAACCAGAATGAAATATTCTAACACCGAAATGCAACTACGCACATTCAGTTAAGACACAATGAAACACAGGTTAAACCAGATGAAAGACATACATACACTTAAACACAGGGAATGATCTATCACTTTCTGATCACACTAATACTAACCGCACACCGAGAAATAAATATTAACACCAAATCGCACACGAAACAACATACCCCAAATGTCGTGTATTCCCTAGAAAAAGTAACTCACTCCTAACATAATTACACCTAAATACACTCAAATTACATTCAAGCCTAACACAATGATCCAATAAAAGCACATCTCGATCCACTGCCCAAATCACACCCATCTCAAGAAAATCGTTTCGCTCACACTGTTCACCTGTTGCAAAGCATGAAGGCCCACCATGCTGATACATACATAGCCAATGTATCACATGTCAAAAATAAGTAATTAATAAAATAATAAAAATGCACTGTATTGCATTACCACAGCTGTATTCTGCTCTTACAAATGTGTTGTGTGTCTGCACACAGCAATCCTACTATAGCTCGTCGTACGCCGGCAGACCACACCCTTTTGCATCGACTCGAGATTGCCTGACACATGCTCCAGCCTGCCACATGCAACTCAATGTATCATTATATAACACATTTTAAATTAATAAAATTTAATAAATTTATGAACCAAATGAGAAATTTAGTGTTTAATATGAATGCAAATTCAGTGTGTCTGAGATGTATACTCTGCTCCCTGCCTTGCATCCACACCGCCAGCCAATTCAGTCACAACCGGAAAAAATGCTGTAAGAGCAAGTCTAGCTGCGTGCATGCGAGATCCTGGTCCAGAGCAATGAAGTGGCCTGACCTGTGATAAACCCAGTGGCAGGATGATGCTGTGTAGCAAACATGGCCCAACGGCCAGCTCACTGGAAAAGAAAATATATCATATCTCAAATGATATTAAAAATAGATTTCAATCACATGAAATTGTATCCCTGTTCCAACGAATTATGTATAAATTGTAAAACATATTTCAATTCCGAGATATTATACTAATAAATACATTCTAAGTGATATTAAAACTGGATTTCAATTCCGGCAGAATGTATGCCAATTAAAAATATATATCACGATAAAATACAATCAGGACCTAAACACACAGATTTAGAATACAAACATCCCCAAGTAGCGATAGAAGTACATCGACAAATACTTTTGTTAAAATATTAAGAGATCCAATGCACACCCTACTCAGCTCCCAAGACGCAAAATCTTAAAATTAAGAATGTAACACGTATTTGCAATGTTTAATTTTCATGAACGTTTTAAAACTTTTTACCATCGCCAAAACAATCTTCAAACATTTTGTTACCTAACATGATTCGAGAAGTATTTTAAATGAACGTATATTTTTTAAAATATTAATATCTTATAGCCAATAAAATATGTTTTTGGATGTACATTACTCTCTGCAAGAGGAAACTTAAAGTAATAATACAAGCTCCATATACATGAAAATTTAAAAGAGATTCTTAATAAGTTTAAATGTCTTCATCTAACCTTTTTGTTATTACAAATATATCAGAATATACAAATGTACGTTAATTTGATTTAAGAAAACAATGTTTCGCCAAAATATGAATGGAAGATCTACTGAATAACACATTTCGAGCCCGAAAGGAATTGTAAAGTGTCAAAGATAATGATATTTGGGAAACGACCATATTCTAGCCAAAATCCAAGCAAAAAGATCACCATTTTGGATTTGTATACTATATAAGAAAACTGTTATAAAAGACCAGTTTTGAACCACCCCACATTTTTATCGAAAAATCAAGTAATTTGAGGCCAAAATCAAGGTTTTTTTGCTCTAAAAACATGGTTTGAAATTTAAGAACTTAAGCATTCTAAACAAAGCTAATTTAACCCAAAATAAAGTAAATTTACCTTATTTCAATAATAGCATGCAGGCTTTGTGCCATCTAAAAAACAATCAATTTTAAGCTAAAATCAAGCAAATTTCTTGCTTTTCAAGTAAAATTTTCATATTTTCTAGAAATGGCAACTTGCAAGCAAGCACATTTAAGAGAAAATCAGGCAAAATAAGCAAAAGTCGAACTAAAATATAAAAAAATTCAAATTGACAGAAACACAAAATGTTATACTCGAAGCTCTACTAATTTTTTAAACACTTCTTCTGTTTCCTCTAGATATTCACCCATATCTCGAAGTTCATATTTGTAATTAATATTTTCTAAAATGTTTCATTGTAAACTTGGTAAACTTAAATGAAATGTGTGAACTAAATTATTAAGGTCTTCAGATGCTTTATCTAATTTATAAGACAGCGGACTTGCACCATTGCCACCTTTTAAAATACTGGACAAACTGCAAGGATATTTAGGCGAAGTCATGTTTATTTATAAAGAAACAAATTAGTTAAAAAGAATAAAAAATTTAACTAATAATTTAAAAATGTGCTTAAGAGAATTCTAGATAATGGACAAATTTTCCATTTTTCATTTCTTTTAAGTCTATACACATTATAAAAACCTCATTCTCATTTGTTAGTTACAAAAATTTTTTTTATCAAGTATCTTGACATAGCGACCAGTCAATGAAATTTCAAGTTTGCCATCAAGAATACAATCAACCTTTTGACCAAAATTAGATTCATAAATTTCAAAATCTGTAACAGGAAACCATTATTTTTTTTCAAGATCTTGTAGTTTGGTGTATTCAAGCAAATTGTTCAAATTGTTGAGCAGAGATTCCATTTTTCTGTGTTATTTACAAAGAAACAAATTATTATAGAAAACCATGTTTTCATCCTATCAATAAATTAATTTTCTAAATAAATACAATGGAAACTAATACCATATCTAAGCAATGTAAAAAATTGGTGAACTATTAAAAATATAAAGTTTTCACACATAAATAAACAAAAGACAAGCATATTAACACTTGTAAAAAAAGTTGTGCTGAATATGACAAAAATCAATATGAGTTAAGAAAAGAGAAAGCACTATGCGAATGTGGAAAATGTGTTTCTAAACTATCTCTCAAAAAGCATGAAAATAGTAAATCGCACAATACAAATGAAATTCAACACGGTTCTTCAACTAAGACATATGTATTATGTAATGAGAATAAATATATCGATTCATTCTATCCACATAAAGCACCTGTAGACAAACCTACAACAAAATGCAATAAAAGTATGAATGAATATGCCAAAAATTATTATGAGTTAAAAAAAGAGGAAGTACTTTGCGAATGTGGAAAATATACATATAATCAACAGCTCTAAAACTATAAAAAAACTAAATCTCACAACACATCAATATATATTCTAAATGAAATTCAAAAGGAGAATTATCAACAAAAACCAGTATATTTTGTAATGAGAATAAATCTATAAAATTATTTTCTAATAATAAATCCTGTAAGGATCAATATACAACTATGTGTAAAAATTGTTTTAATGAATATCTTAATAATTATCATCTTAACAAGAAGTTAAATATGATTTCCTGAAAATTTTAACATCTTTTCGATGCCATTCCACTATATTTTTCTTGTATTTTTAATTTTCTAATTAAAAATCTTTTCTCTTTAAAAAAAGAAATATGGAGTCTTCAAAGATAAATCATGTGTTGAGTGAAAAGACAGCGAGAGAGTTAAGAATTATGGGTAGAAGATTTGAAATGAAATAATTGTACAGGCAACGGAAAGTTGATTTGATTGCAGCTATTATACCATTTATTATAAATCAGAAACGAAAAACGAAACCTTAAAAATGTACCCTTTTCAAATTACACTATAAAATATAGAAAAGCTAAAAAAATAATTAAAAGATATTTTCCCATTTTCTACTAATGTATTTCTAAAACTTATAGATAAAAGTAAGCTGTTAAGTTAATAACATTGTTTTGGAAATTAAAGAAGTTAAAATATTAAATTTTTCTTTCAGAAATTGGATATGGGGGCTCATAAATTATATAATCTCTAAAACCAAACATGGTTTTTGGTGGAAAACTAGCTATTATATTAGTCTCCAAATGGTTAAATTCACCATATTTTTTTAACATGCCACTAGTCAAATTACAATGTATATTTATTATGTTATATGGAAAAAATTAGGCAATTTAGTGCCTACAAAAATTATATCTTTTTCAATAGTTAATTTTCTTTCAAAACCGAGAATATCAGATAAGTGATCATCAAGTTTAATATGAAACTTGGTTTTAATTATTATTCTATTTTTCATATTGTTTGTTATTATTAAAATTTTATATTTTGAAAATGGTGCAATAGAATTTATAGCCTCTTTGAATGATTGAACATCATATTGGCCTCTGAGAATATTTATAACAGTTTTTTTTATCAACAACAGAATTGATTTTTCAATTGTAGTTATCGTATTATTCTCCACATTTGGAGTTAAAAGTTTTGCAGGAAAACTAATTATTGCTATCGATTTATCTTCATGAATTATATCATAGTGAAGTTTCTTCTGTAGAATAGAACTATGGTTTGTTAACTTGAAACATTTATTATTATCCATTTATTACTAAAATAATTGTAATTAAATGAAAAACGTTGACTGGGGTGTTGGTGTTGCAATTTCTCAGGAATCTTCTAAGAATAAAAAAAAATGGCGACTTATTGCCTGATAATATTCGCATGTTGATAGAGCCAAGCAAGTATGGGAAAGATGAATTTATACATTAATTTTATTTATAAAACAGGAGGGGTAAATTTTAATAAAATCTATGTTTGCTCTAAAAGTTTAAATCAACCAAAATATATTCAATTACATGACGATTTTGAAGTGATAGCCAAAAATGGTTTCATTAGATCAATATGAAAATAATTCTCTCGTAATTTTTGATGATGTAATATTAAATGAGCAAGATGTAGTCTGTAAATATTTTACTAGAGGTCGGCCTAAAAATATTTTTTTTTTATCCCCAAGCATTTAGTATGAGATAACACAAATTTTCTGTGAATATTTCGACAAGATGAAACAAATTTGATACATATATTGCTATTTTGTCAGAGGAGACATGAGTTTTGAGTAATTTAAAGATATATGTGCTAAGTGCTGGAACGAAAATATTGGAGTTTTTACATAAGATTTGAGTATAAAAAAGGATAGTGGAAATATAGAAATCAAATAAAACTTTTTATATTTTAACTCTCTCTTGTGAATTCAAAATTTGTGTAGTTGTGCAGCTGTGTCTAGCAATAGCTTTTACAAATTAGCTTATCTTTTTCTTTTTTAGATGACAAAATAAAAGAATATAAGCAAACTTCAGTTATATAAATTATTGATTTTTTATTAGCAACTAACGCACCTTTCAAAGACGGGTTCATATTTTCTAATTGACACTTATCTTCGTCTGAAATATGCTTATAAGCTTTGTGTTTTGTCGATATTCTAATATTCCAGCAATATCTTTAGTTTATGTGAACCACTTCCACAACTGAAATTCAACACAATCTCATAGTGAGAGAAGGAAACTGATCTGCTCTCTTGTCCATAACTAAATTTCAGCACACTCTTGTAGTGGAAAAAAAAAAAATCTGCACTGGGAGGCCACAATGAACTGTTGCACACTCTGCGATAGGACAAAGTAATTTTACAGTGAGGAAACAACATGAAACATGTTATTTACTGTGCTGATATCTTGGCCATGCTGCTCTCGGCGAGTGCAACCACAGAGATGCAGAAAGTTTACTCCTAACAGAGAACACAATTGAGAATTCACGTAGCAAGAGTGAATAAAATTATTTCTTCACCAAGAATCGAAAACTCTCATTATTTATCTTATAGCTCACCACATGCAGCATTTTTATCAGCACCTCACTCGCCCAGCCACTTTGGCTCAGTGTTTGGGTGCTTGGTTTGTAACTGAAGATTCGGGGTTCGATCCCCAGTTGAGAGGATAATTTAATAAATGTGAAGGTACCCACATTTATTAAATTATCACCAAACCATTCAAAATTTGGGTCTAAAACCATTTCATTCCTCTTGCCCATATTTTCTGTATATGAATGTTGATGAAAAAAAGTATGTATTCCTCATATGATGCAAGGCACCTGCAGCATATGTGAGAGTAAAAAAAAAGCCTGCATGTGGATGAAGTGTTCGGTTTCTCCAATTGAAGTTTCATAAGTACTAAAATAAGGCCGAAAAAATATATAAAAGGTCACTGGCATCGCATTCACTTTAAAAATATTTTGCATGAGAACTACTTCTTACTAGGAATTGCAAACAAGTCAATTTTCTCACTGTTTTAAGTCATATTAAATAAATATAAAATGTTAAAATCTATGTATAACATGTGAATAAAATTTCATTTTAGCCAAAATAAGATACTTTAATGTTAACACAAGTTAAAAACCCATGTGATACATGGCATTTTTATTAAACAGTCGAAGACGTCATACATGGGGTGATTTTTCATATGTTTGATTCGAAAGTTCGAATACACTGCGAACAGACTATGAATGTTACGTGCAAATACAAATTAGAGGCGTATCTCGCTGCTTGACTTTATGACAATATTTATTCAGGATTGTTTAATAAACTATTCTCTTTTTTGTATTTTTTCATTGTTCAGACTGTGTATCCGAAACCTCTTGCGCCCCTGGACACGTTCTAAGTGTGCCCGTTAGTAAAATCGGACCTTTTTTTTTCTAGACCAGTTAGATCGTTCAGCCACCGTAACTACGACCGTGGATACGTCACACACGAATGAGAATTATGACCGGTGCTGTACATTGTTATGCACCAGTGCTCAGTCTTCCGTGTGGATAATCTGATTTGTGGAGTTTTTTTATATGTCGTTGACAAGGATGGTTAGTGTCAATGTCATTGAGCATGCAGCACGTTGTTCAGTAGCGGCAAAAAAATTGTTGAACACAAGTGCAGAACATAGCAAATAACTACGTTACTGCAACACTTGGACATAGAAACTAATGTTTGACCGCCAGGGTTCAAAGTGTGTCGTCTATAATGGCCACTCCTATACCTGCTCTGGAAAACGTCACTGTTTCACTTTAAACTTCAAATAGTGTTACAATTCTCTCAAAGTTAGGCTTGCTTAGATAAGTTCTTTAAGGGATGGAGGTCTTAATTTAATAAAACAGCTAATTATAATTTCCTAATTTTTTTCCAATAACTACAAAGAAAATACTCTCGACTCAGTATCACGCAATAAATTGCTATTACTTGCTATTTACAATTATGAACCCAATCAATACAATATACAATCACCCCAAAGAAATTGATGTAATGAAATAACTAAAATCAGTCCCATTAAACAGTGTATCAAAACCTATTGAATTATTTTATAAATGATGTGCCTATATTTGATAGTTCCAGTATTTACGATAAAGTACATATCACAAGTTTATAGAGTCCTACCTTAGTTCAGCCCAGATTCCAATAGTCCGCAATGTTCTAGAGATCTCCGAGCACCCGTCACACAGTTGGCACTCTACTTGTAGGGTATCACGCCCTATTGTCCATTTACACCACAAACACTTCATCTGCCGTCATCGATATCCCTCGCTGCACCATATGTACTCAAATACCGCACTCCAGCCAGATTGCTTCTATAAAGAAATGCCGACTTTCCAGTTGCGGTGGTACCCTATTTATAGTGTCGTCGGTAATATTCGAGAAATTTCCTGAAATACCGCTTTGCGCCGAGAGACATAGTTACCATAATGTTTATGCGCATCATTTTAAGTCGCTGGCTCCTTCTAAAGGGGTAATGAAGGGCTGTGACACCAGTCAGGTCAGGTATCAATCATTCCCGGGCACCCGGCAACGGAATAATGAGCGGGTCTGCCTGGGGGGAAGGGAGAGTCGTGGTGGGTTATCCCCCTCCCCCCCCCAGAGCCTGGTCCACGGCGCGTAACAATAGTAAAAAGGAATATGCTGAAATTCGATGCCAGGTTATTTTTGTTAAGGGGGATCAATACCTGCCAAATTGAATTTATGTTAATTTTTTTTACCACAGCCTGCGTTACAGAATTTGCATAATGTTTTACTGATAGGAGCATAGGGAATTGGTTTATATATGTAATAAATTCTGGTTTTAACCGTGTACTGTTACTGGTATCATCTGCAGTCACCTAAAAAAATCCCCTCTTAATTCTTCCTGGTAGTCACAAGTAAAATATTATACAAATGAAACGAAGCTGTAATATTCTAGTAAAGCTTCAGAAGCTATCATTTATGCTCTGACGCGCGAGAAATTACGTTAAACATTTTGAAATTGATCTTAGAGGCAAGAAAATTGAATAATCCGAGATGGCGGGTAGTGAGTCCCCTTAAATGAAGAGTTATTATTGTGGACGTACGCCGTTGCCCATGTTCTCATGTCAGCGCTGTCAGTTTTTCGTCGTCAGAATATAACCGAAATTTAAGTAAGGAGGGGCCGCGGTGATGTAGTGGTTATACTACTCGCCTCCCACCAAGGCTAACCGTGTCCGATTTCCGGCGGGTCGCCCCCGGATTTTCGCACGTGGGACTCGTGCCGGACGACTCCGCTGGTCGGCGGGTTTTCTCGGGGATTTCCCGTTCCCCCCACACTTTTATTCCGGCGCTGCTCCATACTCAACTCGCATCACTCATATCGACTCTCAAGAGATCATGGTAAGAGCCGTCCACATCTTTTCACTCACTCACTCACTTCACACAAGTTGGGAAACACTCTGTATTTTGTAACGATGTGTCCAGTGAAATTATTGCGCAACATTAAGTCTAAAGTTTTTGCTCTTTCGGAACGAAGGTTTGATAGCACATACTTCATACATTTTGTTTTTTACAAATTGTATATAGAATTTGGTTTTGATTTTGGTTGTATGGAAGACAGTAACATGTTAAATGTTAACAAAATGTTGAAGTCATGGTCTAAAACACGAGCATAAGAAATAAATAAAAGCACGTATTAAAAATACATGGGCCGCAGATTTTTTTTCCGAGCTCGAGGCACAGCTAAGTATACGGATGACAAACACACTAGCGCCCAGCGCTCAAACGATCGAGGCGTTGAAATGGTGTACAATGCTTCCGTCTTCACGATTTCCTGTGCAACTTAGATCTGCAAAAGTGGCGCACACTTTATTATAGGCGGTTCACGTTAAAATGAGCACTTTTGAAAGCCCTGCTTAAGATCTACTTGTATGCACTTTGCTTCCGCCTTATGTAAGATTAACATTGCCATTGAACTCAACACTTTGCTTATGCGCCGGTCAGGTGAATATGTGGAATTATTAGAAAAGTAAATACACTATAAATCCAGGTGTTTTTAATTGGGTTCTTATTGGTTATCTTAGAGTTCTTTTATTTATGATTGAAGTATTAAATTTGTCATGTATGATCTCTGCCAGAATTTATGATTTAATGGTGTTTGAATTATTAAAATCTGTTCAGTTGTTCATGAGTTATGAATATATGAAGTTGCGAGTTGGAGTGTGACATAACCTCAAAATGGACGCCATGGAGCGCGAGCATACCTAATACTACCGTATGCTCGCGCGGAGCTGACCTCTGCATATAAGTATTTAAGTTATCACAAATGGTAAATAACCCTTTTTATTCAACGTTAAGATATGGAAATACTTTTCCTCGATCGTTACCATATTTGCTGGACGCATGTCACTCGGTGCGCCTGTTAAAATATATGCAGGTAGGCGGAGTGACTTTTTTTTATGGGTGATTTCAAAAGTGCTCACTTTATCGTGAACAGACTTTACACGCGACGACAGCCCACAGATGTAACTACGACTGAACTGCTTTACTTTTCTCTTACTTCAGAAGTAAACTGCCCAGGTCACCTATAAAAATTCATTTTTTTTATCTTAACCATTTATTCTCTTCGAATACAATTAATTTGATCAAACCAAACCGCGCGGGACTAGATGATTGGTTTTTATATTTTCTGGCATAAAGTCATATGCCAAATACACTTATTTGTTGAGATACGCGTCATCGCGCAAACAACGGATGCACGCAAAACATTTCTGGACTACCAACGCATTTAAGTTTTCTCTCCAAATAATGAGTATAAACACTACCTCAAGAAACTGGGTTTCATTTCGTTTGGTTTATTTGTCAGAGTGTAACAGCTTCTGAATTGACTTTCAGAGACCAGTAATTCACAGAAGTGATATCTCTGGCTCGAATTTAGAGTATAACTTTTATTACTGAACTCGAAATTATTACTATGCTGTTATTGTTTGTTTATTATAGACTATTTACTTACAATCATTAGCGTTTCGAAGGTGTAAAAATACTTAAATGTAGAAAGGATTGGTGGAAAAATTAAAACTTATTTGTGATCTATAGGCTATAGTCCACAATCCTCTTCGTAGAAATATAAACTCTAGAACATTCATGATTACATCAAAATTTTCTGAATCCCTTCTACAGTTCTACTTTCAGTATATTCCTCCGCCTAGTACAAATAAAGCGTAACTAAGTGCAGAGAATAACGCCAAAAGAACAGCGCACCTCATTCTTGTGCACTCAGTGTAATGATATTTTGCATGAGAACTATTCCTTACTAGGCGTTACGAACACACACATTTACACTTTGTTGTTATTTGCGTGAATTTTAAATGAACTATTATAATTTACAGATAAAATATGATTAAATGTTCAATTTACAAAAAAATAATACGAGACTTAACAGAATTATAAAACGCTTTTGACATACAGAAAGAAAAGAATTGTTAGTTGCTACAAGAACTGCTTTGTTGAAGATTTCGAAGTCGAAATTTTGCTGCTGTTTAAAAACATACGGTGGTGTCCAATAACATGTAGATTGACAAATACCAACTCTGTTTAGTTCTCACTAACATATTTGTATATTAACAATATATTAATTGGATGCCACGAAAACATTTAGTTGGCAGCAATAGCATTAATGTCATCCACAGCAATAACATTTTGCTGCGACAGCAAAACGACACCCAATATATTCTGCGCGTGCGCTCTGGCAGGCATATTCGAAGTGGCCACTTGTTTGGCCACGACGCCATAATTGTCCGTTTCGTTTCTTTGCGTCAGGTTACGAACTAATTCACGAGGGATGTTCCATCGTTTATATATTTCCTTTCATCAAAATAAGTAAATGTTACACGTACATGATTCCAGAAGATTGACTTTCCGTGAGGCGAAGTGTGGAGGCCTGGTCATGCGTGCCACATATCAGATGTGTGTTATCTACATGCTCCAGAGAGTGCACTAACGATAGCCAAGGTGGCGCAACGGTAACACATTGAGCTCACATGTTAGCAGTACAGGGCTCGAGTTTCGCTCTTGGCGTTGTTTATTTTAGTTTTCAATTGTTGGCGATCACAAACGTTATTTTGTAGTTTTCACTAAACACTGGAACGATAAAAAAAACTTTTGTAGGTGCTACAAAATATTTTGTGATTTCGATATTGACAAAATAAATTTGTGGCCACCAATAACATTTTGTTGGTCACCTTAAAACCGCGTTTTCAGTACACATGGCATATTTACGAAACAAAAAAAAAAACCACTTCATACATAGGGTGATTTCTCAAAGGTTTGGTCCAACAAGCGTGAAGATACTACGAATAGACTTCATCTACATCTGTAGTGCTGTCAGAGCTGTGATTTCTTATGGCAAGACATTGCTTATAATTGGCTCTCGGGGGAGAAAGTCCGAGTGAAGAGATTTGGGTGGCTCTTAACGTCGCGTTCTCGAGAGCCGATATTTCAAGTCCTGTTGGGCTGGTCATGCTATAGTGACTTTGCCCCTTAAAGGGGTAAAATTCAGTAGTGGTCGAAGTCTACTTTGTCTCCGCGCGATTAAGCGAAAAAATTTCCGGCCCAGAAATATTCGACGAGGATCTGAGAACAAGGATTATTCAACTATATACAACCGTGAAACGGGACAACGCTATCTTATTTTTTTTTGCCGCAGTCAGCGGAAGCATGTTCTACGTTATCGCCAAAGTGTGAAAGAGTAACAGAACTGTATCCTTAGTGAATTTCGTATTAAGTTTTGTACTCGTAAGGGTCAGATGCGTATTGTATCTGTAATATTTTATGATGGAATTTCCAGCAAGTGAAAGTGAATTCGCAATGGGTCCGGTGTAAAAGAAGGCGACTATGCCTTAACTGAGTCTGTAAGCCTTCAATAAAAAAAAATTAACAAAACGGCAGAACACAAATTTAACTATAGATGATAACTTAGCAAAGCTGGCAGACAGCGCTTTTAATACTGGCCTACGTTTTATGGGAAAAATTATTGATTGCGTCATTTGGCCACATATTTAATTCCACACATTGTTTAAGAAAATGTATTATAGTCATGACGATGAAACACTACTTTAGAAATATTTCATTTAAATATTCACGGAAACACGTGTAATGAAATAACACTTCTGAAGGCCAAATAAACAAGATCACTGTGCAACCACCATAGCTCTGAAATTGTGTAACCAAGAACATGTCTCTACAGTATCTGAAGAAAAACACTACATAGTCGTCTATTGCATTAGTGTTTAAGGCGGATTTACAATAGCCCGTCGTTTCCGTCAGTCACCCGTCCGTCATACGTCCGTCCGTCTCCCAGCCAAACGAATCCCAACCAGACTTCGTGCGTCCGGCGTCACTTCATTGCTACAAACTAACGAAAACAAAACTTTTTAGGTATAAGGAAAAAATCCATTTAAAGTGGAAATTATAGGCGATATCGTGTGTGTGTGTAACTATACAAAGTGCAACTTTACGAAAATAACGGATTTAGGTCGATGTTAAACATTTTTAAACTTAACATGAGAACACTTTTACTACTTTTTGCACAGAAGGAATTAGTGTTCCCGACGTGATTATCAGCATCTCTCCAGAAAAATGTAACGTCATATCATTTTACAGCTACATAAACAAACAAACAAACATATGAAAACAATCAAAGCAAATAGCTGTACACCCTACACAGCCTTCTAATGAACACGGAAAGAACGGTTAACAAAAAGGAAAAGTTTAGAAGGCTGTATTTTCATCCGCCCGTCCGTTAAAAGTTAAAGTTTGCCAAGGGGATTTGACGGACGGACGGATAGAATTGATGGACACCTCTTATTGGCCGAAGTTGCAAGACCGTAGAACTCCGACTTTATGTAGGGATTCGTTTTTCCCATTCCGGTGGAGTTCCAAAACGGTACTCTGCGAGTACCCTTTCCTCTTTGGCTGTCCCGAAACACTTTGAGTAAATGTTTTACTCGCTCATGGCAGTGTCCCAAAACTGCAGGGTAATTACTCTGAGCAACTTGCTAGAGTAAAAATTTTACTCGCTCATGGCAGCGTCCAAAAACTGCAGAGCAATTACTCTGAGCAACTTACTAGAGTAAAACTTTTACTCGCTCATGGCAGTGTCCCGAAACTGTAGAGTAACTACTCTGAGCAACTTACTAGAGTAAAAATTTTACTCGCTCATGGCAGCGTCCAAAAACTGCAGAGCAATTACTCTGAGCAACTTACTAGAGTAAAACTTTTACTCGCTCATGGCAGTGTCCCGAAACTGTAGAGTAACTACTCTGAGCAACTTACTAGAGTAAAACTTTTACTCGCTCATGGCAGTGTCCCGAAACTGTAGAGTAACTACTCTGAGCATCTTACTAGAGTAAAACTTTTACACGCT
This sequence comes from Dryococelus australis, assembly GCA_029891345.1. Lineage (NCBI taxonomy): Eukaryota > Metazoa > Arthropoda > Insecta > Phasmatodea > Phasmatidae > Dryococelus > Dryococelus australis. Next base: position 316,487,737 of record CM057009.1, read on the forward strand.
CATGGCAGTGTCCCGAAACTGAAGAGTAACTACTCTGAGCATCTTACTAGAGTAAAACTTTTACACGCTCATGGCAGTGTCCCGAAACTGTAGAGTAACTACTCTGAGCATCTTACTAGAGTAAAACTTTTACTCGCTCATGGCAGTGTCCCGAAACTGTAGAGTAACTACTCTGAGCAACTTACTAGAGTAAAACTTTTACTCGCTCATGGCAGTGTCCCGAAACTGTAGAGTAACTACTCGGAGCATCTTACTAGAGTAAAACTTTTACACGCTCATTGCAGTGTCCCGAAACTGTAGAGTAACTAGTCTGAGCATCTTACTAGAGTAAAACTTTTACACGCTCATGGCAGTGTCCCGAAACTGAAGAGTAACTACTCTGAGCATCTTACTAGAGTAAAACATTTACTCGCTCATGGCAGTGTCCCGAAACTGTAGAGTAACTACTCTGAGCATCTTACTAGAGTAAAACTTTTACACGCTCATGGCAGTGTCCCGAAACTGAAGAGTAACTACTCTGAGCATCTTACTAGAGTAAAACTTTTACACGCTCATGGCAGCGTCCAAAAACTGCAGAGCAATTACTCTGAGCAACTTACTAGAGTAAAACTTTTACTCGCTCATGGCAGTGTCCCGAAACTGTAGAGTAACTACTCTGAGCAACTTACTAGAGTAAAACTTTTACTCGCTCATGGCAGTGTCCCGAAACTGTAGAGTAACTACTCTGAGCATCTTACTAGAGTAAAACTTTTACACGCTCATGGCAGTGTCCCGAAACTGAAGAGTAACTACTCTGAGCATCTTACTAGAGTAAAACTTTTACACGCTCATGGCAGTGTCCCGAAACTGAAGAGTAACTACTCTGAGCATCTTACTAGAGTAAAACTTTTACACGCTCATGGCAGTGTCCCAAAACTGCAGGGTAATTACTCTGAGCATCTTGCTAGAGTAAAAATTTTACTCGCTCATGGCAGCGTCCCAAAACTGCAGGGTAATTACTCTGAGCAACTTACTAGAGTAAAACTTTTACTCGCTCATGGCAGTGTCCCAAAACTGCAGGGTAATTACTCTGAGCATCTTACTAGAGTAAAACTTTTACTCGCTCATGGCAGTGTCCCGAAACTGTAGAGTAACTACTCTGAGCATCTTACTAGAGTAAAACTTTTACTCGCTCATGGCAGTGTCCCGAAACTGTAGAGTAATTACTCTGAGCATCTTACTAGAGCAAAACTTTTACACGCACTGTTTCAGCGAGTAACGAAGGGTAAAGTGAAAATGACGGGAAGTGAAAGGAAACGCGGACATTATGGACAAAGGCACAAACGGTAAACTTGCAAATTGCAAGTAATATAATTTGTATTTTTTATTGAAACGTTAACCTGTATAGAGTTCGCATTTTTAAATGTAATGATCACGATTGACTTATTGAGAGTAAAACTGTTTAAGTATATAACTATTTTTTTTTGGGAAAGAAAGAATTAGGAGAAAATGATAAATATTATTGGAATTCACAATGGTTGCTTAATCGGTAAATGTTTGTAAAACAGCTTGCTATTTACATCGTGCCCTCTCTAAACGCACGTTTACTCTTGCTTTCATCAGCTGTTACTCTCTGTTATAGGCAGCTCATGGTAAAGTGAGAGTTTCTGAGGCTCTTGCTACTTTTTCCTGTCAGCTATTTTTTTAAATCTTTTAACCGCCTTTTTAAAATAAATATTGCCACGTAAGTAATAAACACAGTGTGTATATTGCACCGCACTCGGAAGTTAACATCTGAGGCGAAAATAAAATATACTTACTTATTATTATTCCAAACGAGAGGGGGCTTTTGTAAGTGCTCACTTGACCGTGAATATACTACAGTTTACTTAACTCTCGCAGTGACTTTTTTGGCAGACACCCCCTAGATCTGCTGAGGGCTGGCTGAGGAACTGCGAGGTATTCCTGGAAGGTCATTGTTGTTTAGCCCGCTGTCTTCCCTGTCTCGCTCTCTCGGAAATGGGAGTACCGTTAGTATTCCTTTGTGTGGCGCCCTTTCACGCCCTCCCGCAGTGCTGTACAGAACCCGCATAGCGAGCGGCAGGGGGTGGTTTGACAACACGCACAGCTTCCCTCGACCACCACAATATCTGCTGGCACCACTCGCATTGCTCGAGGAATGAAAGCTCGGCGCGGCCGCCTGACATTCCAACGCTGTGTCCGAATTCACCTGAAGTACATACTTGTGCGTACCTCTCCCCGGCAGTGACATCTTAAGTGTTGTCCGAATTGCTGGGGGAAGTATACAAGTATACGAAGATGTGTACTTCTCGCGTACTTGCGATTTAGGTGCCGAAATATTTAAAAGTTTTTTGTAGGTTGCAATTTTTGATATTCGACATAATTACTTCTATTTAAATTTTAGCGAGGTAACATTACTACATGGTAGCTTAGAATTTCGAACTGAGTTAATAATTATCGTAAAGAAATTATCTAAACTATAAATTCGCACTAAGCCTATGTTCATGACTACAAAATCTAAGGTAAAACAAGCAGACAAAATTCCAAACACACACAACTGGCAAGAGTAGAACGATTATGGGATGTCGGGCACAAGAAAACAGGGAAGTAGGCGCCAGGCACCAGCCGGTCGCCATGATGTGACGTCAACCGACCTCCATATTTGACCCATGTGACCTTAATCCATGACGACCTTGACCCTGTGCCCGTAATCTTAGATGATCTTAACCCAAAAATTAAAAAAAAGATCCTAAAAAAAATGATTAAAAAATTTGCAAAATATTTATAAACATCCATTATTAAAATTTATTAAAAAAATTGTTATTAGATGACTGACTCGCCACCAGCAGAGACCTGAAAAATTCACGTGTTCAGTGACCTGCAGGCTAGACTCTACAGTCTTATGTACAAATATGCCGATATCAACTGCACATTGGTTGTCCGCTGTCATAGTGGAAGGCGACTATTGGACACCGTTCTCCAGGAGGTGTCAAACACCGTGTGGACCAATGCCTAGTTACACAAACGCACGTGTTTGGAATTCTAGCTTGCCCCGAAATGAATCCGCGAATTCTTCAGGTCTCTACTCATTGGTTAATTAGTCGGCAGGCCTCCACACAGCTCACCAATACTCATTCCATAGTATTGTTACGCGCTGTAGCTCGTACCGGCCGCCCGAGCTACGTTATGCGCGGGTCTGGCCCTGTGGAGGTGACCCTCCCCTCCACCAGGTGGACGCATTCTCTTCCTCCTCCCTCCCGAGCGGCCAGTAATGATCGACAGCGGCGAGAACTAGCTGGCGTCACAGCCCCTCTTCCTTCCCTGCTGGAGACGCCGACAAATATAGAGAAGGCGCAAGAATATACTGTGAATTAGACCCCTCATCGCAACGAGGGATTTAGAGAAATTTCTGGGTGATGGCCTATGACCGTATAAATATTGCAGAGGCCCAACGGCCAGGAGTCTTTGGCGGAGGCCGTTTGGATAAGTGTGGGAGCGAAGTCAACTGCGGGACGCTAGCGGATGATGTGTTCGTGGTGTAAATGGACAAGGGGGCTTGAAACCCGACGAGTGAAGAGCTATTGTGCAAGAGGACGTTCGGAGGACTCTAAAACATTGCGGACTGGCGGGACATGGATTAAACTCAGGTGTGACTGAATTAACATGTTGTACAGATTTTATTGTAACTATTGGAATTGTCAAATATGGAATCATAATCTATAAAATGTAATAGGTTTCGAGACACTGTCTATTGATAGAAGGATTTGGTAGCCGAATTAGTAGTGTAAACGAAAATGTAAATAGTAAAAGAGAAAGTGTTAATAACAAAGTAAATAGTCAAATTAGTATTGTCATTGAACTTGTAGATAAGAAAATAGAGACACTGTTAGGGACAGTGTGAATGAAAATGAAGACCTAATGATAGATGCTCTAAGCGAGTTAGTGAACGATAAAATAGACTGTGTGAGTGAGATAATTGACAGTGCGAATGAAAGGATGGGCAGTGTGAATGAAATATGGATAACATGAAGGAAAGGATGGACAGTGTTGAGCAAGAAATGAAACAGGAAGTGAGCACCCTCAAGAAGGAATGGCAGGAATTCTTGCAGCAGCAGGCGAGAATACATGCAGCGGCTGAGGAGGAGCAGAGTTCGACCCCCCACTGAGCCAGCAATGTGGAAAGCGAGGAGGAGGTAGTGGTCGCCGCCAATACAGCCACATCAGGAGAAGCCCAGAGGATCTGGAGTGTGTGTACGCCTCAGCCAGGGGTGGATAAAGGCGCCGTCACAATAAAACCCGCCCCCTATGATGGACAGCCTCCTTGGCGCGAATACCACCACCAATACGAGATTGTTGCCGCCCTGAATGGCTGGACGGAAGAACAGCGGGCGTACTACCTGGCGGCTGTACTGAGGGGACCTGAATTGAGCATACTGGAGTCGCTGCTGGAACGACATCGTCTAGAATACTCCACACTGGTGTCTGCTTTGGAGCTGCGATTCGGTGACCGATACCTGCGACACGCCCACCATTCACAATTGCGAAGCCGTATCCAACAGCATGGGGAACCACTACAGGAGCTGTGGCAGAACATCGTGAGGCTGTCACACATGTCTCTGGAGGGATGCTCTGAAGAGGCATGAGATGTCCAAGCAGTCGGCTTCTTCGTAGATGCTTTCGCTGACACCGAAGTACAGCAAGCTGTGCAGTTTGGCAGCGCCTCACACCATGCAGAGCGCCTTGGCCCGAGCACTGGAGGAGTCAGCACGTGTGACGACTGTGTGGCCTTGAGCAAAATTTAAACAAACCACTTCTCCAAAATGCAAATGCAGTCAGTTCTTAGTAAACAAAATAAAAAATAAGGCAGCCACGACAATAACTCCTGGAATGTGGTTTCAAACCATAAACAAACTTACGAGCTGAACAGTTGATAATAATAACCAATGAAATGGCGAAAAGATCTGAATCGATGTAAACAAACAATTAATTATTGACACTGGGTGGTCGCACATATAATAAAATAATATAATTCATTACAACAGGTTAATAACACTGTAGATAAGTAATAATTAAAGACCCAGAGGAAGGGAATATGCCTGAATACCAAATAAAGGACTTAGATTTGTGGTGTGCTTAAATAATCTCCTTTCTTTTAACTTTATTATTTTCTTTTGTGATAAATATAAAACATATAAACAAAGAAAGAAATTAGCACCCTGGTGTGCATAAATAAATCAACAAGTAATAAGATGAGTATTAAGTATCAAGTTTTGATAATAATAAAGTACGTTTAAATATTTCCATCAAAATAAAAGTATAATATAGTGTTTATAAAACGTCATAAATCTTAATTCTCAAAACATAATGCACTTGAACTTCTTGAATATAGGGCTAAGATAAAAAAAAAAACTTTTCTGCATCATAAAAATGCTAAATTTCAATGATATATAAGTATATAAAAGGATGCATGGCCGCCAGCATTTAAACAATTCAAAGGGGATCCCTGCACATTATGTTATAAAATTTATATATATAAATGTATTATCTTTAATATGCATGTCAATTAAATTACGTTAATGTGAGTAACAAAACCACGAACAAAGTATAAAAAAAAATACAGTTACAGATTGGATAAAGTAAACATTATTACCAAAGTTATAAAGAGATTAAACCACACAGATAAAGTGGTAACTACACAGTACGTAAGTTACTTGTGCGTGAAATAGATAAATTAATTCATTCCAATAGTTAGCCCACTTAGCTGTCCAAAGTAGTAGAGCCAACATCACTTGAATGCTGTAGAAGGCGAAATTTTAAATATCCAAGAAAAGTAGCATATACTTGATCATGAAGAAACTTCGATAAGAGACGAAATGCACGAGCCAAACAGGAAACCTCGTGGACGTCAAGCAGGTAGAAAGTTGAAACCCGCGGAACCAGGGGAACCCTCACTACAACATACAATACAATTGTATTAAAATTGCGAGTAAAGAATTTTATGGGACACGAACGAGGCCAAATAAATTGAAGAAGTACTCACCATGAGGGTAGAGACGAGAATTACTACATTATCCAGAAGGATGCCGAAATCAAGCAGAGACGCACCAAAATAAAAAAATTTAAAATTCACATCACCACAAAAAAACTACCACTAGGCTCCACTACGTGATGCACATTTTGTTGGAAAACTTCAAAGGGGCTTACGACTCCACAAACCGCCTCATGGCCGTCGCGTGTCGCCTACATGTCATGACGGCAGCGAGCCTAGGAACAAAGTGTCTGTACCAAAGACGACCACCAAGGGACGCCACTGCGGCAAACCTAGGTACAGATAGTTCCGGGACCTCCGCTAGATGTAGGGATCACCCGCGAACTTTGCAAACACAGCCACGCCATCATGTAGCGTGGAAGGAGATAACGACGGCTGTCGCAACAAAAGAATCTGCGAACGACGCAGCTTACATCCCGTCATACCGGGAACGAGTAGACGAAAGCTGCCTGGAAAACTTTAGCGAGCTTCATGAAGACTCTTTCAGAGTACCAAAACTGAGTAAAATTGAAATCATAGGGGAAATATAACTGAGGTTAATTAAAATTGAATGCAAATTTACTCTCGCCTATAGATAATAAATAACTCGTACTGCATTAAAAAACAGACTATAGGATAAAATATTAACAAAAATGAAAACACGAATAAACGTCAATTAAATTAAATAAACCTCAAATATTTATAATTAAAACTAATTTATAATTTACTGGACAAATTTACTTTAAATATAAACTATATGATTCAGATCATTCCGAATAAGACTAAAGGAAATAATTACCACAGTAACCAAAATATTATCATAATCAAAATGTTTAGAAATATGTAATAAAATATTCATTAACATATAACAATTCTCGCAATCAAGATAAAGAGCGAAAATAGAAATAATATACTTGAAGCCGATAAAAGTGAAGTTAATTATCAGGGAACTATGTAATTATGAAATTCACCATATCAATAACTAAACAAATTATAAAAAAAATTAAATTTTCAAATAGTTTAAAATTTTCTCATCTCAGTGAAAACCTATAAAATTCAATATTAGCTTATATCAAACAATAGCATATTGCAAAATGCCCAGTGTCGCATAAAAAACTATTTTGACACATTTAAAAATTAAGTGTCTATGGGAAATAAAGGAGGAGTGCCAATACGGCACACACGGCAGACATCAGTGCTCCGACGTCCAGTGTGGACAGTGATGCTAGAATAAGAAGAGGATGACACCGTAAAGAGGATGCTGAAGGACTTGCAGACGACCATGAGGGACATCGCCTCTAGGGTGCGCACTTCGGAGATTCGCCATCCCCCACCCAAATGGTCGGAGTGTTCGTCGCGTGGACAGCGGGGGCACCTGAGAGCCAACTGTCCTCAGCAGCAGCAACAGCAGTAGCAGCAAGGGACCAGTGAGAGTGCAACATCTTCGGGAAACTTGTAAACATTGGTCCTGAGGGGCAAAGGTCGGTGATTATTGGAGGAGAGGCCCAAACGTTTTTGCAGGTATATTCAATGAAACAGGAATTGGATACCATATTGGTGGAAGTTCAGACATTCATGGGCCTTCCCCCCAGCGAACTTCCAATAATTGCATGGTTCACTGTTATTTAACTACATTAATTTGCGAGACAAATCAGAGTCAAAGGCAAGAGAAGGGTACACTTACAGGTTGGTAATGTTAACATAGTAGATATAGAGGACGCATGCATTTTGGGTTTTGATGTATTGCATAAGCTGGAATGCTGTATCGATACTCGACTGGGGGTGTTTTGGGTAGGTAATACAGAGTTGTTAGTGTCAACACGACGAGATTTATCTTTGCCAATGAGCTCTTCAGTAGTGTGTAATCAGTCAACTGTGCTCCCTGCTTCTAGCGAAGTTGTTATTCCAGGCAGATGCCAGGGCAATTTGTCAGGCTGTTGGGCATAATGAAACCATCCCACAAAGGTGGCATTTTACCAGATGGTGTCGTTGTAGCAAGGACTCAAAATTTCTTCAAAATCGGACAGTTTGCCTGTTAGGGTGATTAATTTATCTGCCTGTGCTTTCCATCTTGAGGAGGGGGCCACAATAGGGGTTTGGAAACAGGTCTCACAGGTACTTCCAAATGTTTCAGGAGCTTCACTGCCACAAAATACTGAATGTCCTCTTCCAGATACTCTCAGGGAACTGCTGACAAGAACAAGAGAAAACATCAACTGGCGACAGGAGAAGGCAGTTTCAGAATTATTACAGAGAAATAGAGGTGCTTTCTCCTGTGATCCTAATGACCTTGGCAGAACTAATGTTGCTCGCTACCACATCAACACTACGAATGCCAGGCCCATAAAGCAGCCACCAATGCATCTATTGCTAGCTTTTTATGAGTTGGTTGACAGTATTATGAAAGATATGAGGGATTTATATGTGATAAATCCATTAAACAGTCCATGGTATTCCCATTGTGCTTGTTAAAAAGAAAGATGGCCCTATTTGATCTTGTGTTGACTACCGCCAACTTAATAATGGGACTGTAGCATGGAACATAGTTGCATCACAGAAGATGAATATCTGCGCACCTTCACCGAGACCTTAAATGGCAACGACATGCTGCACTGGCGATTCGCACATTTTCCAATCGTCTGTGAACCTAGAAATTTCAATTGGACTCTCCGGTAGCATCGGCGTGTGTCGTGTTCCGCATGAGGCCTCAGACGCAGCTTCCCTGCACTGTGGACCAAACCATCGCCCTGAAACAGACATATGCTACCATCCACGCACCAGGCTGTACCTCGTATTCACCCCAGGTGGGGCACGAACCATTGGTACACTCCCAGTAACCTGGGTCCAAGAAGAATGCCACCAGCCATAAGACCAGACTGCTGATGCCGATTCGGCTACCGAAATACCTGGCGTCGATTAGCCGGATGTTGGTACTAGCATCATAGAGTCATCGGTCAAGAAGGAATCAAGTCTACACCGCAATGATAATGCGATAGTTGGTGAATCGAACACAAGTACTGCTGATGCTTGTGTCGAAGGTCTTTGTAGCGAGCCTGTGATCTGTGCGGCCCTTCATAGAGAATTGCTGCTTACCGCCATACATGGATTGCTCAGATTTCTACGAGATACCCAAAAATCATAATTGAAGATCAGCAGATTAAAATAAAATAAATTTAGACTTTGTTCGAAGAAGATTAAAGAAAATGATTGATTTTGCTGATTATGTATATTTTTATTATTTGAACATTAAGTTTTGTGTAAAAAACTGTTTTCTTTATTTAAAGAATGAACTTTATATCAAAATTATTGAAATACAAATGTTCACATTTAATAATAAATAAAAAAATTAAATATGACAATTTACACGACCTCGTCACCATTCGGTATAGTTCGATAGCACTCTTGTCGATAGTAAATTATCTCTGGTGTTTGAAAAATTGGTTACCAGTTCGACCCCTTTTACATCATGGTGTAAAAGGGGTCGAACGAATATGAGTAAATGGCCGACAGCATCACCTGTATGTTAAAGACATAAACAAATATGGCTGCCACCTGGTTGCTAAATCACCACCTATTATTAATACACTAGTGCCACATAAATTTTAAATACGAAAACAAATGATAAACGAAAAAAAAGCCAAGCTGCCTGCATACGAGGAATGAGTATGGAGAAGGGGATGGAGGCTTGTCGACTAATTAACCAATGAGAAATATTGTTGATGGGTCAGTTGTCTTCTGGACGTGGTGCTGGGTAAACCTCCAGAAATGTAAGTTTTTTAAAAATAAATTGTTAATAATAACTTTAATATATATATATTTTTTTCGTTTTTTTTTTTTTTTTTTTTTTTTTTTTAGTATTTAGGAATCTTTTGGGATTGTTTGGAATTTTTGCGTTTAATGTCATCCAAGGTCATGGGCACAGGTTCAAGGTCAAGGTCACCTGGGTCCATTATGGTGGTAGGGGGACGTCACAATATGGTGGCCGGCCGACGCGTGGCGCTTACTTCCCTGTTCCCTTGTGCCCGACTTCTCATAATCATTCTACCAGCAAGACAACATATGTTATATAAACTAAATTGGAATATTATTTAATCCTTGATTTAACCGTATTATTATCGGCAATTATCAAGTTCTTTGTGGGAATACACATTCATTAAATGTGTTTAGCTGGCTAATATAAGTTGCAGAAGCCTATAAGACGGTCTGTCCGAATTCATAAAGTTTGTGCCAAGGTATGTAAACTATGCAAGAATGCAAGTACATCTGTATATGCCTGAATTCGGACACAGCCCAAGACCATTCTACCTGAAACTGTCTTTCACCTGAGGTCGAGAAGCGCTGGACTGCACTCAAAGAAAAACCAACAAAATATTTGTATATATACGGCCAAAAATATAAACCCCTCGAAAATTTTTGGAATATACGCAAAGAAAGTAAACAATATGGAATATGCATAAAAGAATGCAAAGAAATTAGAGGTTACCAATGGCACCGATACAAAACGTGAATTTCAAAGTATTTCTAACATAAAACAATTGTCCAATATCACAGACGAATAAACACTACAAAACCACAAAATTAACGCAATAGTGCCTCTGACTAGGGAATATTTCTTTCTTCCCACAGCATCTTAGTCACGTATATGGCCTCCGTGTGCATTGTCCAGGTCCCTAACACGCCGCAGTGATGTAATCTTTATTACGAAGGTCCCCGCTCCATCTGAGCAGATCTTATGAGATCAGGAAATTTTTTCTGGACAATATCGACGATTATGACCTTCTGTTTTCAACTTGTCCCAGACATGTTCAATACGTTAGTGCGCTCGCTGTTGATCACAAAGAATTAGATATATCCTGCCACCCAAACTATTATTTCTCACAATATTCCAAACTTCTTGTGGGGTGTATATTTAGTTCTCCCGTCCAAATATTTCGTTGCGTACACAAAACTTGAAACGCAACAAAATTGATTTAGTTCACCTAACATAATGCGCACATGAATTAACCAAACCTCCGCTGTGTTGAGCCAAAATTAATTAGATTGGCAACAAAATATGTAGTACAATAAACTGGACATATTTGTTTGGCCACTCATTTAATTGCCTTCGATAATACATCCCGGAAAGCATCTGTATTTTTGTGATAATTACGATAGGAACAGCGTGTGCAAGTGCGTTTATTTTAGCTTAATTAGGATATAAAAATCCTAAGAAAAAAATTCAAAAGGTGACTAGAAAATAAAACTTAAAATATTTACTAGCGCACATTGTGAAGTATTCGGAATATATGTTTTTAAAAATATTACATTTTTTTCCATATGTTATTTTATCTACATTTGCTAAGGCGCAGCGCACGGGCGCAAACGATCTGGGCTCGAATCTCGGTTGGCCTACCAGTTCTTTCCCATATTAATTGAAACTGTCTCATTTTCACAGAGTCAAATGAAACTATTGTTGCGCCAACAAAATCTTACAGTTTAGGGCAACCAAATAAGAACAACAAAATAACTTGGTTTCAACAACCAAATATTTCAATATGCCAATACAAACAACTAATTTGGTTATGCCGAACAAACTTTGTTTTATTCATCAAAACATGTACCGATTTGGAGACAGTTGGTGAGTAGTTTTTTAAAAAATATCTATGGATATGGATAAAGACAGACGATAAACTAAGAGATTGAATATGGATCGATGATTGATGGAAAGATTAAAGATTGATGGAAAAGTTGCAAGATTGTGGAGTAGATTGCGATTGTGGAGCTTATTGCGAAAGATTGATTGAAAAATTGCGATTGTGGAGCTGATTGAGGTGCTGATTGCAAAGGATTGATGAAAAGATTGATGGAAAAATACAAAGATTACAGAGATGATTGCGGTGCTGATTTTAAAGAATGTGAAAGATTGATGGGAAGAGTGAAATATTAATGAAAATTTTGTGAATGATTGAAAGATTGTGGTGCTGATTAATGGAAAGGTTGGAAGATTGATCGAAAAATTGAAAGATTGAAAAACAGGCCTTTTACTAATTCCTTTTAATTCTTAAACATGTTTTGGAATGTTTTTTAATTTTTTAATTTTTTTGGATGTCAAGGTCACCAGGTAATGGTCAAAGGTCAAGGTTACTTAAATCCAAGATGGCGGTAGTAGTCAGTACCGTATTATGTTTGCTGACATTTATGAATTCATACAATTCTAACAATTTTTTTTCTCGATTCTTTGATTTCAAGGTCATCAAAGGTCACCGTTATAGGGTCAAAGTCATGGGTGAAGGTCAAGGTCACCTGGGTAAAACATTGTGGTTGGGTGACATCATAACATGGGGGCTGGTCTGATACAGTTCCTTGTCACCTCTAAGACCGAAGATTAAAAAATTTAATTTTATTATTTTTTAAAATAGGTTTTTAAATAATTTTTGTAAATATTATTATTTTTTAATTTTAAAAGTTTTTAAATGAATTTTTGACAGTTGTTTATGATTTTTGCGATGTTTTGGGTTTAAGGTCATTCAAGGTCATGAGGTGAAGGTCAAGGTCATCTGGATCTAATATGGCGGTAGTAGTCAGTAACATAATATTCTCGCTGATTTTTATGAATTTATTCGATTTTTACAAAATTTTCTCGAGTTTTTGTTCTCAAGGTCATCTAAGGTTACGGATATAGGGTCTGAGTACTGGGATCTGAGTCCTGGCGGTCCACTCAAGTGCTCACATTGGCTCGTTTTAGAAAAAAACAAAAAAAAAAATGAGCTGGGGGGGGGGGGGGGGGCTAGGGTTTTTTTTGGAAAAAAAAAGAAATTTTAAGAGAAAAATGGGAAATTTTGAGACAAAAAGGGAAATTATTAGGGAAGAGGAAAAATTTTTAGGAAAAAGGGAAAAAAAGAATATTCAAGATGGAGGCCGGCCAGCGCCTGGCGCCTACTCCCCACGCCCTTTTCCCAAAGTCATAATTTCTCTACTACTCCTAAAACATGCTGCAAAAAACATGAATGTGATTGATACGCCAGGGGAAGGATAATGCTGTATTCCGTCTAAGTCTGAAGTGTTATTTTCTTTTGCATGCAATCAGATTGTGCACGAGTGAAATATATTGTTTGAAAATGGATATTTCAAACACACTGCAAGCCTGTTCGCTGTCTATGAGACAGAATGTACTCTCCTAGATATTGATGATATATCATGGTTTCGTGACATAAACTAGAAAAATTACAGAATCTTTTGAAAAATGATACTAAATAATTTTTTTGCATACATATGGGTATTTTATCTGAAATTTTTTGTTCTATCACATTTAAAAACGTTATTTTAACCCGAATTTTGTTTTAAACTCAATGGTACGTTGAAGTCCCAATTGCGGCAAGCTGCAAATTTATTTGAAATTAAACATATGGTTCTGACTATTTAGACTATAGAATTTACACAAAGAGTTTAAAATTTAAATACAAACGGACCATACAAAAGGCCAGATACAAACTTATGGGGGAATGAAAAAGGGAACTTTTGAGAGACAATTTAAATTCAGAAGTTACTCCTTCACCGTGGGTAAACCAACTGTTGATTTAAAATACGTTAAAACATGAAGATTCTTGGACGTCGAGTGAGTGCGTGGAAAGATTTGGGCGGCTCTTAACATCGAGGTCTTGAGAGCCGATGAGGGTGAAGTGAGGTATGTAGCAGCGGCGGAATGCAAGGGTGGGGGAAACGGGAGATCCACGAGAAAACCCGCCGACCAGCGGCGTCGTCCGGCACGACTTCGACACGCTAAAGTCTGGGAGCGACCCCGCCGAGAATCTAACCACTACACCACCGCGCCCCCCTTTTTGACTTCAATAAACATTATAGCTGTAACCAAACTTTGTGTTAAAATAAATTTTTGCAACTTGCACGAATTATTTTTTTAACGAAAAATTCTCATATTTAAGCTAATAAATTGACGGAATTTTCTTTTGAAATTATTTGATAATTTCATCAAGTTATTATTATTATGTAATATCGTGAAACCAAAATATTGTATAACCAAAATTTAGAAAATATGGCTAGTGTATGGTGTGGTGGTACAGTTGCGCAGTCTACTTATATGGTGTATATTAAAGAAACTGTCGATCTTTAACTGTAAACGTGTTATAATATTCGAGATTAGCTACGTAAGTGTTAATTTATTGTGGTACGAAAATTTACAAATTCTGATTTCATAACTTTCAGCCACAGAAAAGGTTTGAGATCAGATCAATGTGTAGTTACAGCCATAAAACTTTATGCGTGAAATGAAATGATAGGTGGAAGTTCTAACTACCAGATTACTACGTCCCGTAGTTCAATAAACGAAAGTTGCCGACATGAACAATAATCTGAATGACCTTCAAACTTCTGGAAATGTAACCTCAGGCATATTTTTTCATTGATCGTCTAACGACACTTCTATACACCTTAAATCATGGTAGATAAAGTAGATTATTTAAAGAAATGATTACGTTTGTTAGTTTTAATAATTTTTAGAGAACCATGAACAAAGGGAGTTAGTTACAAGTTGAATAAACATTAAACACTCGAAATCATTTCTGTGGTTTTTGTAACTAGGTCACGTGTCTTTCAAAGACGCCTTGCATGACACCAAGCTAAAAAGAACAGTCTAGCAATGAAACGAATCGAACAAATAAAAATTAGCTCGCCAGAGGAAAAAATATACACTTATAATTAATTAATGTTGGACTTCAGATCTTATGCAGAAATTAATCGTTTTGGTGCCATAATTTCGATTTCAGAATATTTGTTGCAAATGTATGAGTATAGAAAATTGACAGTTTACAAGTTGTTAAAATATTTATACGTGGTGTTTGGTAATCGTAAAAAGGTAGGAACGTATGTATATATTAATATTTTTGTGACAAAATTGATTTCGATAATTCATATTTCGTGCGTGTAGTGCAGAATAAGGCAGATAGCTAACTATTATAGTGACATTTTTAATGTATTTCTTAGAAAAACTTAAATCAACAGTTAATGTAAGAATCCTATCAGGATGTTCCACGATTCAACCGACAAACTTTTGCAGTGTGTTATACAGATCATTGGCAACAAAAAATGTCGTATACAGAAGTTGGCTATGCAACCCCATTTCCGAGTTACATAAATGCAAAAAAAAAAAAAAAATTGAAATTACTAAATATCTTTAATACAATTGACTACATTCAAGCAGTAAGCCCCACACAAGCTGATCAAAATTTGACCAATCTGACTTAAGCAGACTCTGCCAATGTGGCTGGCGTGGTCAGCCTTTGTTAGTGAGTCGAGGCGAGTGGTTGTGCAACAATGGCAGACATGTTTACACATGCAGAGTACGCAGACATGGTGTTTGTCTATGGATACTGTGATGGAAATGGGTGTGGTGCAGCAGCTGAGTATCCGCGCAGGTGGATTGGAAGAGGTGGGCCAGTCCCATGGCCTACGCGTTCTCCACACCTCTCCCCATTGGACTTTTTACTCTAGGGCTGCCTGAAGAGTGCAGATTACAGCGGACGGCGAGAACACACACAAGAACAGTTGCTACATGCGATTACTGACGCCACTAATCAACTCAGAAATGAACTCGCAGGCATACAGTGGCAACATGCCATTGTGGACTTCAACGTATGGAAGCATGTTTACGGTCAAATGGTGAACATTTTGAACTGCCCGTGTCAGACATTCAACACGAATGTAGTCAGTAACATTAAAGACATTCAGTAATTCCGATGAGTGTTTTTGTTACATTAACGTCCCTGTGACTCTGAAATGGGGCTGCATAGCCTATTTGTGTATATGACATTGTTTGTTGCCAATTCCCTGTATACCATGCTGCCGAAATATGTCGGTTGAGTCGCGGAACACTCTGTATAGTGAGTGACACAGAGTCTGAATACAGTTGCTATAGTGATCAATTTACAATTACTGAAGTAGAGATTAATTGACTTTTTCCTCCGCTTCTACGAGATGAACGTGCGGGAAACTTTGGGTCTCTTTCTCGATACAACTTCCTGCACTTCGAATACTTATCGAAATAACATTTATTTTCAGCGTGTGTTTATGTGGCCTAACATACTCCGCTGTTGTTTTCCAGTCCTAGCTACGAGCAAGCCGGCGAATCAATATTGTTCAATAAGGTTGGGCGAGACTCTCGCACAGATTTGAATTTTACAAGTTCCGGTGTATCAGTGGCACAGAGTAGATACACGTCAACAGAGACAAAATTATGTGGCGGTTCCTCTGATGTGGCAGTACCCGTTCTCTGATTCGCTACAGCTTGCTGCGAAATATTCCCTATTGGCTGGGCTGCTTCCGGGTAAGCAGGATACCGGGCTCTGATTGGCGAACGGCGTTCAGATATGGTAGTGTCTAGTGTCGTTTTGGTGGCGCGTGCGGCTGGAGTTCGCAGTGTAAGCAAATGTTTCGTCTCTGTGTACTTTAGTACTGTGTGCCAGTGGATAGGGACAGGAGAATTTCGCGAGTTTGGTAACATAGTATCGGCCGCCTGGCAACGTTAGGGCGGGCAGGTATTGTTGACTCACCTCCGCGTTATATATATATATATATATATAAATATATATATATATATATATATATATATATATATATATATATATATATAGCTGTCATGATCGCGATATATTCCACACAAACTTCGTAAATGTATTATTTTAAAGTTCATTCTCAGTAGATTGGAGAACACTTACCACATTAGATAAACTATTTCACTATGTGATTGTTTAATTGTTATTTATGGTATAACACTTGATGATTATCGACGTTTTTTATTATTGTGATAAAACCATCACTAATGACAGATTTCGGAGAACATATCTCAAATAATATTAATCGTGCCTGTAAGATGACACCAATATAATTAAAAAATTTGTATTACTTTGTCGCTAGAAGCATAGCAATTTTAGCATTGAAGTAAATGGTGTTATTGCGGGTTGCATACTGCCCCTGAAGCGCTGGAAAGGCCTCTTAACGTGGCAGTGTTCTTCAAGAAATGCCACGTAAAATGCATTTTGTTTGATACAGTTATATTTAAAAATGTTTTTTTTTTTTTGGAAAATAATTTGTTTATCACTTGATTCCCCATTTAATCTTTGTGGCTGAAGTTTTCTGGCCAGATCCTTTAACGGCCAGGCTGCCTACCAAGCCGGCAGAAGCGAACTTCAAGTGGGGAATCAATGTCAAACGGAATTCCTTCTCAGTGCGTCTATTTTAAAGACAATTATTTCAAATAAAAGCATTATGACGCAACTTTCTCAGAGTATAGTGTTATATAAAATTATTTTTGAAAATTTTTAATTATTTATCTTTTTTTTGTTATATGTAAATTTTAATATTACATTTTCTAAAAATAAATCAAACAAAACATTCGGCAATATATATCCACATAGCAAAATTCTTTAAGAAATTTCATGATGAATAGGTACTTTTGTTTGAAATAGTTATCATTGACATTGGAGAGATGAAAAGGAATTTCGTTTAACATTTATTACTCATTTGAAGTTCGTGGCTGCTGGCTTGATAGGCAGGGCCGTTAAGACATAAACGATAGGCTCCTCCCCATTTTTACGTTTTTAAACATTCTCTGCTTTATTTGTTCTCTGACTACCGACAGGAATAAAATATATAAACTATTCTTAATCTCCCGCCATTAGAAAGGAAATAATAAAGGCAGTGAATTTCTAAAAACGCAAAGCGGCGTAGGAGATTAATAAGTAATTTCGATTCACGCACTGAAAATATTGCCTCGACAAGCTGGTAAATATGATACGTTAGTACACCATCCCCCTAAAATACGTACCTTTGGAAGCATTAATAATCAGTAACTGGAAAAATATTATGCATTCCAGAAAAGTCTTTGTTTTATAGCGACTGGAAAGAAATACAGAAGTTTTGTGTTCTACTGTTATACATATTAAATTGAGAAGTTTATGCATCGAGCCTTTTCTTACACATGATAAATAATAATTGCAGGAATAGACAAGAAATTTAAAGAAAAAACAAAGTCAATAAACTGAACATTCATTGGTGTAAATGTTACAATTGTGGCAATCAATTTTTTTGGAGCAACGCTGGTCTGTGCGATTACATACTTCGGCTGTACACGGGAGTACTCGGCAATCCACGCTTTCTGGCATAGATATGCTATATAGACACACACCTGGACCAGAACTAAAGTGCCAAACACATAGGGCTAAGGTACATGGAAACCGAGTTCGCTAACCTTCCCTTCTCCCCATACATGCCCACAGAGATGAACTTAGCCAATATTTTCAAGTATCAGTGACAACTGTTACTGTCACAATAAATATCTGTGATTTTTCACTGCGATACTGTCACTGCGACTTAAAAACACATTGCATGTCTCTAAAAGAACACTGGCAATATTGATTTGAAACATCAGTATTAAAGTGTGTATTTGCAACAAATATGCCTTGAAAAATAAAATATTCAGTTTATTTGTTGTTTCTGTCATTAAATTTTTATTGTTTTACGTATTATTGTTTCTTCAGTGATAGAGAAATGGGACACACAATATTTAGCTCAGCTTGTTTTATAAACGAATTACGTTTTAGTGTTCCATTTTCCTCAGACAAGAAAAAAAATTGTACTGTTCATTATTGTACTATAGTTTGTAGACTAACTGTATTATAAAAGAGTAGGGCAGAACAAACATAATAAAAGTGAATCTAAATCATATTGAGATGTGAGTCTCAATAATTACCGCCTGGCCCGCCTGCGTTCACACAATTGATACACAACTTGACTGCACGCACGCCGTGACAAGACGAGCGAACCTGTTTCCCACCGCTACAAACCAAGAAAACTTCCAAAATTGTTAAAAGTGTTATTAAGTTCACACAAAATTGAGAAACTTCACCTGCAATACACTGTAAGAGTGACCTAAAAACAATGTCCAACATCGACTCGGCATTGAAAATGTTTCCCTGTTTCGACAGGGAAAACACGATGTCCGGCGCTTTTGCACGTAGTCAAAAATACGTCTGGTACGACCAGCCTTTCGCTCTGCACTGCAAGAGGAAGACCTGATGATTCACGCTACTGGCGCTGCGTAGCGCCACCGTCGTTAGTTTGCGATTAAGGCACCTGCACATTGTTACGCAAGTTCCTGCAGTGGACAGTTGCAACCGAACTTTGAAAAAGAGTAGAAAAATCCATAACCGCTGATTGAAAGTTGATTTGTTACTACCCCATATAGCGGTTATTGCTAATTTAATAGTATATATAGTCGCCCAGCTGGTTCAGTCAGCAGACAAATGACAGCCTGGGATCTTCAACATAGATAACTAGATACAAAAAAAATGCAATATTATGATAACAAGATTAATGTCCCATCCGGCTATGGTGTAGGTGTTCAAAAATATGGCGCATTTCAAAATAGTAATTAATTCATTTCCAAAAAGTTAAATTGTCTGCATTATTAAATGTTAAAATCCTAATTTGCCGAAGATAATTTTTGAGGACAGAAAATCTGTACCGTGAAAAGAAAGTCCGTAGACCTTTTAAAATGGGTACAATAGTAATTTTAATGTAATTATTTTGAACATGGTAGAGTGTACTTTACAATTAAAACTGTCAGTTGCAAATTGTACGAAATGTAGAGTAATGCAACACTTGCACGGTTTTTATTCATTGTCCATTTGGAATTTGGCATTCTAAGAGCCGGTCGTCCATGTGGGACATTGCCAAAAATTCGAGATTAAATGTTAGAATGCTTGGAATGAAATTCTCTACAATATCACTTCACTTTAAAGTTGCCGATGTGTTGGGGCAGCAGTAAATTTGGACTGTATAACTAAACTTGTGTGTAATCATGTTCAAGTGTAACCTTTTAATAATTATTTATATTGTCATGTGGACTATAAGAGTGTTCAATTTTTGTACTATGAGATTGAATAATTATTATATGAAAGAAATTTTGCCCCAAATCTTGTGTTCTTTCTACTTTTTTTTAAAATACAGAGAAAACGCCATCCATCAAAATACACTCTCTTTTTTTTTTTCTTCTCGAGACACGAAAACTCGGCCTACTCACAGCCGAGCAGCCTACTAATTCCTAACATCTTCCGCGCTGTTACCCGCCACACACAACTGCAGGGCAGGAAACAGGCCACCAGGCTTCTCACTGTAACAGATGCTCTTTAAAATATCAGCAATCATTGCGTCTTATTTTATAGTGAAGGAAACTCCGTCACATCGTGTGTGTTTTACACGAAAACGGTGGGTCCTGGGCAGTTGCAACATGAGAAACGTGTTTGTTAATAAGTTCATATCGTTCAATAAACCACCATCAGACTTTCATAAATCCTGAAGATAAAAAAATTGTCTGCAATAAGAGGGTCATCATCCCTGTTATTTTTATTTCAGTCGGATGTATCAATGATCGTCTGCCCTTAGAGCGAAGATCCCAACATCATAAAACAATGGTTGGAGAACTTTAATTTAATTTCCCTTCATTTGCGATATTTCGCAAGAATACTGTTAAGAAATTCGATTTTAAAGGGCTAATATCTCGTTTAATGTTCAGTTTAGATAAAGGTTTTTCATATATTTCCCACTTGATTGTGCATAAGCAATCGCCTCATGGTGTTTGTGCATTGAATTCCGCGCAAACCTGCCTATATAAAGATAAAGATGTCCTAAGTCTTTGCACCTGCGACTGTCTTGATTTCATTTCTATTGATTCTGTTACCGTCTGAGAGGGAGCAGAATTCACTTTCCAAACTATTTAACTTAAATGGTGCAACACTGTTCCAGAGTCAGACCCTCAAGGTTTTTGCTACCTTGCCTCTCTGTGACCTTCTGTTGCAGTGCCAAACTAACGACGCCTCTTGCACTGTCTTTTACCCTGCATTTTTATGCGTTTTCACTTACGTTTAGTCACATTTTTAAACACTTCAGCACTCGAAGTATCTAACCGACATTTTGTAAGTTTAGGTAAAATGAAATCTTATGGCTTCGAGCCTTGAACTCAGCTATCTACGTCATGCTTCGCAGTTGATGATTGCTCGAAACTTCATTGCAATTACGCATGAGCACGTACATAGTCAGAAATTCAATACAAAACATCGTTATAAAGGTTTAGGAACAGGGGTTGGTATTCGAACTGCGGTCCTCAGATCTCACTCTGACCTCAATCATCGTTCATAACTTGTCTATATTTGACGTCCCAGAAACAACTCGCTTGTTACGAAAGTATTTTTTTCTGCATTGTCCTTTAGGTGCCTCTTCGGCGACCCTTCCGTGGAGAAGAGTCGTAGAAAAAAATAGTTTTAGCCCAGTATATGAGGAAGTTGAGCATGGAGTAAGTCGGTCTGCCGTTCATGCCTCTCATTCCAATTCGATGGCGGCCATGTTGGATGTTCCTAACCTTGTCAGGTATTCGTGATCGTCACCTATATAACGACTCTGTAAGGTGGCTGCCATATCTTTCATAGGCATAAAAAATGTAATACCTTTAATATTAGTTCGAAATCAAAAATATTTTCCTTTCGGCATTGTTTCTAATGTGAAAATCATATGCAACATTGTGCTAACTATGCATATTAAATTTGTTACATTGATACATTTAATTTTCAAAATTACTATAACTGGAATTAAAAAATTTCCTTTGCATTCAGCAATGTACCTACATGTAAAATGTATATGATATCAGCCTATTGTTAATTGTGTTTGACCAATTTAATACATCAATTTATTTGTTACAAAAACTTAGTATCATTGGAAATATATTATTTTCGTTTAATAGAGAAACAACAGGTGTAGTATTGAGGATCTATACAAAATATTATATTTTTTATTACTGTAATCATAATAATCGAGACTTAAATCATATACTTTATAAAAGAAATTAAAGAAATTCTAATTGAAAAATTCTTATTTACAAATAGTAGAAGGAAATAGATGAGTCGGGTATAAGGGCGTGGAGCGACCACCGCTATATTGGAATTTACCGTATTCTCTATTTTCCCTAAAAATTTCTTTTTCCGCTCATAATCGACTAAATTTCCCTAAAAATGTTCCTTTTTCTCTAACAATTTCCCTTTATTCCCTAAAAAGTTCTGTTTTCCTTCAAAAAGCACCAAGTCTCCCAAAGCAGGAGAGATGGACTCACGACTCCGAGCCAGGGAAAGCGAACCAGGGAGGACCAGCGGACATGGCCACTACGGCCATCTTGGTTTTATAGGTATAGGGAATGCCAAAACGATACAAGGGATCCAGGATCATAGTTAGCTCTAACAATCAGCCATCTTGGTTCCGTCACCAATATTAGCAGCCATATTAGGTGCAGGTGACCCTGAACTTGACCCTGTTGCCATGAATAACCTTGAACCCGAAAAAATTATCTAAAAAATATTATTAAAAATCATTTAAAATTATTAAAAAATATTTAGAAAAACTTACATTTCTGGAGGTCCCCCACCACACCACACCACACCTTTACTTATTCCACCATTTTGTTTAATTCGTTTGTCATTTGTTTATACATAGCTGGAGGCTGCCATATTGGTTTTTCCTTTGTCATTTGTTTATACATTGCTGGAGGCTGCCATTTTTTTTTTTTTTTTTTTTTTTTTTCCCATTTTTCATTTGTTTATACATGCTAGAGTTTCTCTCTTACCTTCGTTCGACTGCGAGATTAGTTTTCATATTTTTTAATCACCTAGGTGGCTTTAGTGTAGTAAAAATCGACATCGCTAAAAGGAGGCAGCCATATTTGTTTATGTTTTTGTAGTATAGGTTGCCTGTCGACGCCCTCCATGCTGGGTTGTATTTTCAACACATAGGTGGTGTTAATTGCTCGATTTCGCCACCAAGCGTGCTGTCGGCACTCATATTTATAGACACAAAAAAGCCTGTAACTTTCATTCCTATAAAATAATCAATCAACAGTATACCTGCAAGCATGATGCGGACTTTGACTACACGCACAATTTATTAAATATATATTTTTTGCATTAAAAACTTTAAAACTTCTTACAAAAAAATTGAAGTTTTCGTTTAAATACCAGGTAATCCATGGCCAATAAACCGGCGCCATCGACTTCTTCGGCTGTGATGTCTACATCACTAGCAGCATCTACTTCCACCAGTGCAGTACCATCGTTTCATATTGGTATGGCGCCATCGACTTCTTCAGCTGTGACACCTACATTACTACCAGCATCTACTGCCACCAGTGCAGAACGATCCTCTACAGATGGTACAGTACCATCGACTTCTTCAGCTGTGATGCCTACGAAATCTTTAATGGAGCCATCGAGCATTTCGGCTGAGGTACCTACAACAACACTGCTGGCATTACCTGCTTCTTTAGCTCCAGTTCCTACATCTCCAACAGGTCCGTCCGAGTCTTTGCCTGAACCACTACGTCGTCAACAGTGTCACTTTTGTGATAACACATTTGCTTTCGGCTATGTCGTACGGCACACTGGAAGCTTTCATTGTGCCAAGAATTCCTGTCGCAAGTCATATTTGTGAGACAGGTGCGGAGACCTGTAAAGGTGAAGAGCATTTCACATCATACCTCGGTACCAGGTTTGCTGCAAGCAGGTCACTCGTGACTTCAGTACATGTCCTCAAAAGTGCAGTCACCTGCATAACCCGTCCTGCAGAGTGTGTCGGTGTAATAAATGTCGCGATATTTTCGCACAACGACTACACATGTGTGAACAGCGAGATGCATAACAGACCTACAACAAAGGTACGCACACCTCACGAAGGTGCTCTGAATAATTTTCTCAAACTTTTCGAACTTTACTATTTGCATGGTTGCGACTGCAAACATTTTATGGGAAATGAAAAAAAAAATCATAATAACAAAACTTGAAAACCTTTCCTTGAATCTTTTCATATAAATGCTTTTATAACAAGAGTTTAATACAATATTTCATAACCTTTTAGGAAAAGAGAAATTTAAATATATATATGTAAAATATTTAGCTAATAAGCTATCAAAATATACATGTAATATTTATAATGATTTCTACGATATCACAGCATTACATACATTGGTTTATTTTCAAAGTATCCCCAAAATTTACATGCTCTAAGCTATATTTTCTTTTGACAAGACTTAAATTAAAATGCATTCAAAAACATTCCGGAAAAAGCCCAACACTGAAAATATTTGTACCTTTCTTCTACATTTACAACTGTAAAAAAAAAGACACCAAATATTAGAATATTAGAATACTTATCTCCATGGTGAACACCTCCAGAGTGTGAGATCCAAGCACACCGTCTCCAAGAACGTATGCCTATTTATTTGAAAAATGTTTCCTTTCCTCTCACCGCTACTTCACATTTAATAGATTCGGCAACGGGGTATTCAGCATTTAATTTGGTACATTTTAATTTCAACCAATAAGAAAACGGGGGTTTTTTTTTAAATAGAGGGCTTTCAGGGCTACACGGGAACAGTCATTTATTTTCTGTCGTGAGCATTTTCTCTCTTCAACCTGACGTAGCCAATAGTAGTTAGGCACGTCAGTCTTTCACCTGGTCGGGCTGGAAGCACGGCCGCTTTCGATTGCTAGATTTCTGACGCAGAGGCGACTACTATTCTGGTCGACTCGCTGCTGCCTCGATGGCCCACTTGACGTTGGGGGCCGAATCTGCTACGTATATTCCACCGCAGAGGCAGCATTCATCGTGGTCTTACACAGGTGTTCCAAATTATTCGCCGGAGATAGAAAAAAGTCCACATCTGAATTTAGTGACAGGCAGGCGAAAATACGTGACGAGACGTACTTTTTATAGGGAACTGGAGCTCTTGAACACGAGACGAAAACGTATAGTCTCATTGTGTGTACATTAATTGTATTTAAATTGTGGGAATGTATGCTTATCAAACCACATTATTGATATTATTGCTGAAAAGATATTTTATTAAATTAATCTCTGCACATGTATGAGATTTTGAAAACTTCGCGAATTAATTTTAGGCGTAGCTAGACTCTAAATACATGTTCATATCCTTCATGTTTGCTATTGAAGCACAATATATAGCCCAGGTGATCTCCGAACCAATAACAGACTTGTAAAAACAAGCAATGAATCCCGTGCCACCTAGTCTGAGGTAAAACTGGCTGCACACTGGGGCAGAAAACAATGAAAAGAAAATTAAGGTTCGAGAATACACAAGGTTTTAGAGTCTATTCCACAGATCGTTAAAAAGTCGAAACTTTCCTGTCGCTAGATTTGAGTTAACTACAACTACTAAGATTTCATATTTAGAAAATAAAATAAATATTTTCAAATAGGTAATAATAATTTTTTTCTTTAAAAAATGGTTTACACAATAATTGTCTCAGGAGCTTCCATTGTTTAGTGGAGCGGAGAGATTAGGGCTGCTCTTAGCGAGGTCTTGAGAGCAGATTCAATTGTTTAGAATTTTATTCTTACATGCTTATGAAATGTTCAATACTTTTAGAGCTTAAAATCACATCATTTGAGAATAGGTATATGAGCATGTGTATGTAATTTGGAATGCGTGGGTCGTTTATACTTTTCAAGGTTAGAGTGTGCGTATGTAAATATATATTATTTCCTTAAGTAGGCAAATTTTTTTCAATCCATAAGTGTATCCAGGAGTATAGTACATTCTAGGTTACTTCAATATTTTCTGAAGCCCTGCTGAATTTGCACTTCGAGGATATTCCTCCACCTCATGCAAACAAAGCTTAACCAATTCTAGAAAATGACACCAGAGGGACAGCACCCCCATTGCGTTTGCACTCTGTGTAACATCCATACAGCACAGAAACGTTGTGGAAACATTCACCAAATTTTTTCAGCATTACTGCAGTGTTGCTGAACATTGTCACAATATTCGTACAATGTTGCTGCAACGTCCAGATGTCCGCATTTTGCAATGTTGCCTGGGTACCATTGTAGCAACTTTGCTGACGGAAGTTGCAGCAATGTTGCAGCTGGAAGTTGCAGGCGAAAGTTGCAGCAATGCTGAGGCGGAAGTTGCAGCAACGTTACTGGCGGAAGTTGTAGCAACATTGATGGCGGAAGTTGCAGCAACATTACTGGTGAAAGTTTCAGCAATGTTGCTGTCGGAAGTTGCAGCAATGTTACTGGCGGAAGTTGCAGCAACATTGCAGGCAGATTTTGTAGCAATGTTGCAGGTCAGTGCTTCAAAGTTGTGGGTAATTCTTTCGGGATGTTACAATGCCGCAGAAGTAGTGAGACAACCTTGAATCACATCTATTTCTGTGAAACTGTCTCGAAACATTACTTTTATTTAATAATTTCATTACTGAACGACACAAGCCAACACGTTTTACAGGAACAAAGTCTCATACTTTCAATTCTAAACGAAATTATAGTTCAACCGAAAGCAAAGTTCTTGAACAGATATCTAAATATTAACCACAAACATGTAAATATAAAATTAATACATGTGATATACAGGAACATATTTATAGAACCTCTGTTTGTCACTGAGGTAGTGCAGTTAATTTTCTGTTATGTAGCCAAGGCAAAGCATGAATATTAACTTCTGTCAACATTATGAAAACAATGGTGATATTTTGAATTTTAAAACAGTGGTAGAATCACTACAAAAACTGCACATACTACAATCATTTGGCAGTGTGTTCTAGGGAATTAATAAATATAAAATAAATCTTTTATCATGTCTCATGGGACAAAGAGGGAATTTTGCATCGGAAAAAAATAACTATATATGAATAATACATGACTGCAAACGAATCAGGGAACAGAAAAAATTATACTGTAATTTAGAATTTTTACTAGGAATGCTTATGAATATAAAATGTAAAGTCTCTATGTAATTACAGTGAAAACCTGTTAAGAAGTTCCCACTTAAGGCTATGATCTTCCATTTCTACAGCTTTTGCGATAGTTAATTTTTAAACCCAAACGGGAGCTGATATTGTAAAATAGCTCTGGCCATTTTGCTACATATTGTTTTTATAATATATTATTATTTTTTCAACATATAAAACGGTATAAATACATCTAATTAATTAATTAACGATGTTTTATTTAATAATTTCTTGCAACTAAACATTTTTTGTGTTAATAAAATTAAACTACATAATAAGAACAATTACTAAGGAAATGGCCGAAGCGATTTTACATTATCTTCTCCCATTTGGGTTAATAAAATGAACTATCGAAAAACTGGACAAATGGAAGATCATGGCTTTCAGGAAGTTTTCCTGCTAAATAAGCTGAATAATTTTGCACTTTGTGTGTGTGTGCGTGCGTGCGCATATGTGTATAAATATAAATAAGTAGGCAGTTAAAATTTCGGGGAACCAAAAAACCTTCACTATGGGCCTGCTTACAGTTACTGTACACACAGTAATAACATTGGTATTGAAATGAAAACAGTAAATAACTACACATTTTTATTTAATAACCATTTATACACAATTTATAATTTTTAAACAGCAAGTTCAACCAAATTCCAACACTAAAATGAAAATAGGATGACATCGTTCACAATTAGCTCACGGCTCTTCCAATTATTCAGTTGAAGCAGGCTTCCCTTAGGGGCGGGGAGGGGGGAATATTAGGTTATTTCCAATTGAAGTTGCTATAGTGAGTGAGTGAAGACATTTGAGCGGCTCTTAACATAGAGGTCTTGAGAGCCGATGAGGGTGATAGAAGTGAATATGGAGCAGCGCCAGAATGAAGGGGCGGGGGAAACAGGAGATCCCCGAGATAACCCGCCAACCAACAGCGTCTTCCGGCACGATTCCCACTTGCGAAAATCCGGTGACCCGGCAGGGGATGGAACTCGGTTCGCCTTGGTGGGAGGAAGTTGATATAAATTATTGTAATTTTGTATAACACTTCTAACACTTGAGGGTTTTAATGGAATGCTAAAGTGAAGTACACTGTGTCAAAATTTTACTGCATATGCATGCATGTATGTATGTATGCACGTATGTATGTTTGTACGCACGCACGCACGTCTTATATAAAGATATGTTTTGAGCAACATGGTGATGAAAGTAACTGTTAAACATTTACTTTGGATGTGTAATCACTAAATTAATTTAAAGTGTGTGTGTGTTACTAAGCACAACATTGTATACTGAGGTGACATGCTGTTAAAATAATATTTTGTTGTGAAGTGTGTGCCGGTCGTAGGTTTGTAAAAAAGTGCCTAAATGCGTGATTTAATTGAAATTAATTAAGCTAGACGTCTTAAATCTTATAATGGTGGGGAAATACGAGTGTTTCTGTGCAATTACATGCAAGGGAAACAGTGAGATTATGGTGTGTGCGGAGACTTGAGGGTCGTCAAATGGCGAGTACGGAACCAAATTACATCGAACTTGTATTGGTAATATTGTCAATTGGTGAGTACGTAACCAAATTACATCGAACTTGTATGGGTAATATTGTCAATTTAGGAATTGTTTGGTTGTCTTTTTGCAATTTCAGGTATTTTTTTGTGAATAAATATTACCATTATGTACATATTTTTTTCACTTGTTTTGCCCCACAATTTCCCTGATCGTCATAGTCCTCGCCACTAACGTTTTTGAGGTTTATGTTGCTTATATGTTGATAAAACTTGTAAATTCGTGTTCTGTGTAATTAGTAGAGTGGAATTGTACCACTTTCGGAGATTTTTTTTCCTTCAAAAATGCCCCTATTTGACCATGTTCTCAAGAATATAATTGTTGATAACAATATTTGAAACATTAATTAATTATTAAGAAATTAATTTTTCTTTTACTGTTGGTAGTTTCGGGAAAAAAATGTCTGCTCTATTAATTTTTAAAAAATTGTCTAGTCCAAAACTTTGTGTGAAGGACAACACAATGTGCTACCTTTGCGAAGACTTATTCACGGCAAAGCTGTTTACTTCCATCTCTACATTCCCACGAAACTCTGGTTTAATGTAACATTTCAGTTTCTCAAGTCTAACCAACACACGACTGTAGTTTTGAAAACATTCATAGCCTTTTTTTTTATTCAAGCTTAATGCAGGGAAGTTATTTTTTCAAACTACACTTAATTCATGTCATTTTGCAACTACTTTACATAAACCATTTTCATAGACATTACAATTGTTTTGAACTGCTTTTCATAATTTCACTCCAGCTGCACCGTGATATCTGCTTTTTGACAGGTTAACAAATGAAATAATTGAAATTATCTCAAACATCATGTGATTAGTTTAATACCTTTACCAAGAATCATCCTTCATCTTGTTAAGAATTTGTTTAGTGAGGGCGTACAGAGGAACGTAGATTATAAACACATAGAATGGTCATATCGGCGTGTCATTTCTATGGCATACCTGCTACCGTCGAGTTGAGAATATAGGTACGAGCTTTGTTTCCAGCTCAAAAACAACTGGTGGCCTTTGTCGCTGTGCATCCAGGGCTGTTGATTCCTGTTGGCGATTTTATCTGTGTTATCTCCAGTTTTTCTTCCAGCTCCAATCATCGAGAACTGCGCATGTCCAGTTTTGATGATGATAAACTGGTTATAACCCCCTTTCAATGATATGAAGTAAAATTGATCTTATACAGTAAATATATTACATATATGATGACTTTAATAAGTTTTTTTTTTTAAATAACTTAATATTTATTTAAAACTTTTGGCTAACGATCCCTTTGGTATTTTTTTTTGTAGACAGTTGTAAATAAGAAGTGAAATAATTTATATTTTTTCTGTGTTTTAATTTTAGTGAACTTGATGTTCCTGAACTGGAGAAGAGAGCGAACTGGTAGTCACGAAATGACGAGAGTATCAAGAACCAATATCCAAGGTCATATCAGGTAATACGAGTTAACTAAAAGCTTCTGAATCGTTTAATGTATCACAAACTAAGTTGGGAATCTTGGCGAGGAAAGTTGTCACCTTAAAATTGTTCTTGTAACTACATTGGATACTACAGTACGGCGTTTCAAGAACAACACGAAGAAAAAGTTCACACATCATATTTTAACTTGATTATGGGTCCGGAAATCTGCGTGCTAGGATACTGGATTCAAATAAGTACATCAATCAGTATTTACATGAAGTATGTATGCTGATTTATAAATCAATTGTTTAAAAATATTATGACCGGTTTAGCCATGACCACCAGACATTGTGCAACGGCCACTTTAAAGAGTACGCAGATTTGAGCGGCTCTTAACAACGAGGTCTTGCGATCCGATGATCATAAAATGAGATGAGAATGAAGAAACGCCGGAATGCAAGGGCGGGAGAAGCGGGAGATCCCCAAGCATACCCGCCGACGAGCGGCATTGTCCGGCAAGATTCCCACATGAGAAAATCCGGGAGTTACCCGGCCGGGGATTGAACCTGGTTCACCTTGGTCGAAGGCGAGCAGTCTAATCGCTCAGCCACCGAGATCCCAGGCATTTTAAAGAGGATGCGGAAAAGGGGGAGGGGTAACATATATGGACCGAAAGTGCAAAAGGAAACAGTGTATTTCAAGTGTGAAATTCGTAGCTTAATTGATTTGCGAATAGTAAAAGGCTATACAAAAGGGCACGTATAAGTGTGAGTGGGCGGGGAAGATAGTGGAAATGGAAGAACTCAAAGAGGATGTGGCACATGCTAAGTACGAAGTCTATTACTTACAAACAGTTTGATAATAACAAAGGTCTACATCAAATGTGTTGTGAGAAGGGGCGAGAGACTAGAGTCATGATATATATGGGAATTGTGAAATAAAATTAAGCATTTTCAAAAGCTGTAAACCGTAACTTAACCAGTTTAAGAATGCAAAGGAATATGTAAAAGGGAGTTGGGGGCAAGGGTCTAGCGGATTATTGGAAGTGTTATTTGATGGAATTTTGCAGTGTAGGCAAATAATTAAATTACAAATGATATGGGAAGTATGAGAACGTACATCCATCATGAAAAGTGAATTTTCAAAGGGAGTAGAGGTTATATAAATTATGAATGCCGTAACTGAAACCTTTAAGTAGTTAATGAGGAAAGGTTAATTTAAAATGTAGGTTCATTGTGGCTGAAATAAAGAAAAAGAATAAAGTAATGGGGAGTAACTAAAATTAATTGTGTCGAGAAGGGGAATTCATGAAAAATTGTATGTACAAAGATGTAATAATTTAGGAATAGCAGGCATATTTGTTGTAGTTTGTAAGAGGTGGAGGAAGAACAAAATGTAGATTTGAAGGAAACTGACTTAGAAAGTACAGTTTTGAAATATCCATGAAAAACTTAAATTTGGAAAATTCTTAATACACGTGAGTGAAGAGATTTAGGCGGGTATTAACAGCTAGGTATTGCGAGCCGATATGAGAATGGAGCAGCGGTGGAATGAAAGGTCGAGGGAAACGGGAGATCCCCGAGAAAACACGCCGACCAGCGGCATCGTCCGGCACGGATCCCGCATGCGAAAGCCCAGGAGTGATCCGGCCGGGGATTGAACCCGGTTCGCCCCGGTGGGAGGCGAGCAACCACTCAACCAACGCAGCCCTTCCTAATAAAAGCAACTTGAGATTTTTGCATGGAGAACTCGTGTATCAAGAATTTTAATGCAAATACACTCATGCGCAAATTAATTTGAACTACCTACCTAGTAGAGTGTAGCACCCACTTCCACCCTGATGACGGCGGTGATACGGTGTGTGATGGACTTCGCATGGTACTGGAAGCGGAAGGGAGTCATACTGAACCATGACTACTGCACAGCCTTTCACAATGCACGGAGATAAGTCGGATCAGGATCTACGGCGGGCACATCTCTCTAGTCAGCATCCCACATTCGTCCGATAGTATTGAGGTCGGGTGACCATCGTGACCAAGCAAGCAACCTTAAGTTCGTTGAGTGTTCATCCAGTTACTCGGTCACAATTCGGGAGTGGCGGACCGGTGCATTGCCTTGCTGTGGGTACAGGGTCTACTGCAAGGAGTTGTATGCGCAGAAATGGGTGCATTGGGGTTCATGATCTGCCTGCACGTCCCTGCATCTTTAGCTATTGATAATCGATGGCCCTTTTACCAATGGACCCATTTCATCTCACGTAAACAGTCCCCACACGAGGATACCACCATCAGCGGACTTAACTTAACCTTCCTCAGACGAGGGATCCATCGCTCCATGTGCTAGGTGACACACTCGTTCCCGGCCATCGGCGTGTACCAATGTGTGCCTCGACTCATCCGTGCAGACGACCTTTTCATAAGCATCGAGGTTACAATGTTGGTGTTCCCTCGCCGACATTTATCGTTGAGCTTCGTGATGTGCGGTGATCAGAGGTACCCTAGTGGTGGCTTCTTTACGCCATAGCGAGGAGATGGTTCTACATGGTATGGCTCCTCACAGGTCGTTATGTTCCAGCATTGAACTGTCGATTGATCTGCTACACTGTATCCTGTCTATCCATTATTACCAACCGAACGATCCGACGGCGACCCGTGGCATTGGTATGTAGTACCCCACGGCAGTTGTTAATGGACACGTTGGTTTTTCCTGATGTCATGAACTCGAGGTACAGTCTTGACACTGTGGCCCGTGGAAATCCCAATACCTGCACGACATTGGAAATAGAGTGCCCCATGTGCGTGGTTCTAACTATCTCTCCATGATCAAATGCGCTGTGATCTGTTTCTTCCCCATTCTGTGCTCGACTGTTACTCAGACGGTCAGTATAAGTGATGACATCTAAGTAATGTGTGGCTGGGCCCTGTCCCAATCAGAGGGCGAGGTGTCTGCGCGGTTAGCTTCCTCGTCTGCCACCAAGGCGAACCGGGTTCAATTCCCGGCAGGGTCACTTCCGGGTTTTCGCATGTTGTAATATTGCCTGGCGATGTCAGTGGTTGGCGGGTTTTCTCGGGGATCTCCCGTTTAACCGCCCTCTCATTCCGGCGCTGCTCCATACTCACCTCAATCACCCTCTTCGGCTCTCAAGACCTCGGTGTTAAGAACCGCCCAAATCTCTTCACTCTTCACTCACCCTTTCCTCTTTGTGAGACGAGTTGCCAGTGAATTAAAATATCAATTTATTTAATTCATGTTGATAAGGTAAGTACTGAATTTGTACTGTATGTTGTCATTTTGTACCATGAAAAATAATTCTTTACTATAGATTAAGGGGGAAAACCAAAAGTGAACCTTTACAGTCTACTTTCATTTATTTACTCGCTGAAAGAGGGATCGGACATCTTTCTTTCTCACCAAAGAAAGTGAGTGTATTGCAATTTGCTCCTCAGATTTTCGGTGGGTTGTACATTTTGTACAAGCGAAACTGCAGACATGTTTTATAACTATAGCCACGAGTATGTAGCGGATTGATCTGGCAGCAGGCTTGAATTCAAAGCACTACTTACACTAGAGCCAGTATCGTTTGTTTAATGGTTGCTGCCATTTCGCGAGGCCTTTGTACACAACTGTTTAAGACTCAGTCGCTCTATTGCTTTCTGTGTGTTACTGGCTCAATGTTACACAGAACGTGCCTAACTGCTGTCCAATCATAATAACAGGAAAAAATAACAAGTGCTTCATGTCTATCATAAGCATTGAACGCATTCGCGAAATACTTGTGGATCTATTCATAGTAATGTATTTGCTTATTGACACCTCGAGTAAGACTGAGCTGACACAGGTGTATTAAATTTCAACATTTACCCACACAATTTTTATCATATGGGCCTACACATAATAAAGAGCGAGGAATGGCATACAAGTTTAGTAAAAATCGTCTATTTTTTAAATAGAGTTATAGAGTTCTTGTAAGATCCTCTTACATACAAGCGGAACAATGAAAATATATACTTGCGAGTTTTGTTATCACAGACAAAGAAATCTGCAAAGTAACGTTGTTCGAGATACAATCGAGCACAGAGTATTAAGAACACATACGTAAAATGTCGGTTTGTATTGCGAAATTTAGTCACACACGCCAGCAAATTGGCATCACCGGCCAGCAGTAAGAATGAACGTCGTTCACCAATCAACCCCTGGCCACTAATTTGCCAGACGGCAGCCAGGCCAATAGGAATTATTCCATAACGTAAAATAGCCAATCACACCCAAGTCTCGTTTCAAAATCTTCTCGCGGCCAATGAGCGACCGAGTTCCGCTTACATCTAATTAACCACCACACCACATGGTTTCTGTATCGTTATCTATTCTGTTACTCGAGGGTCGCGTTCAGAGGATTAACAATTTTAATGTGACAGCAATTTACAGACTTTCAACACAAGCTGGAAATGAGTCGCTTACATTATCATGAACACGAGTTTCATTAATATCTCTATTCACACTTATCATTTTACTGTAGGTTCACAATACACCGTATTGTGCCATTGCATGACCATAAGAAAATAATA
The DNA here is from genome assembly GCA_029891345.1 of Dryococelus australis. Lineage (NCBI taxonomy): Eukaryota > Metazoa > Arthropoda > Insecta > Phasmatodea > Phasmatidae > Dryococelus > Dryococelus australis. The sequence continues at coordinate 316,522,118 of CM057009.1, forward strand.
TAATATAAATCCACTTCATAATAAAAGTAAGTTAGTCCTAGTCAAAATAATACCACCACAAACATTTGCAATAAAGTGGCTACTGGAAATATCATAAAGTACTGAATAAGAAATATCACATAAATTAAAGAAGTGCAAGAAAAGAATATACATTAGTAACAAATGCTGGGCGACGTACACTGCACAATAAGGGGCTGTAAGGTCAAAATAAATACGCAAGACTTAATTGAATTAAATAATAAATTATAGGCCCAGAAGGATCTCATCAAATGAAAACTCATGAGTTTGGTAGTGCATGTAAGTATACTTTTGCTTAGGTTATTTTGTATTGAAATTATAAAAATAAATATATATATATAGTTAGGCGCTGCTGCCAGGCGCTGTGGAGGTGGCCCACCTCAGTCCTCCCCTCCCCGGGCTGACACACTTGTTGCCTCCTGATCCCCATTTCTGGGAAAACCGTAAATAATGGACAGTGGCGGTCGAGCTGTCGCGCTGCTCGGCGCCTTGCTTGCGTCACGGCCCCTCTCCCCTGCTGAAGGTTTCGACGGGTCTGGCGACGACACAAGAATGTTCTGGTGAGACTGGCTGGTGCCTCAGGCCTCCGCGACGCATCACGACGCATCACGCGAGTTGGGGAAGATTCTAGGTGGCGGCCTAAGACACTACATATACTTCCGCAACCCAGCGGCCGGCAGTCTTTGATGAAGGCTGCCTGGCGAGTGTGCGCGAGCGAAGTAAAGAGCGGACGACGACTGGAGATTGCGGGGCGACCTCGGGCGAGGTGTTCGTGGCGTGAATGGACGACAGGGTGTGAAACCGACGAGTGATGCATACTGTGTTTGAGGGCGCTTGGAGGACTCTAGAACATTGCGACTGACGGGACATGGACTGAACTGAGGTGGGACTGAATGGAAGTGTAATATTGATTTTATTGTAAATATCCCAATTGTCAAATATGGACGCATAAATTAAAAATAATGGTTGATACACTATCTATTGGGGCTGATATTTAATTATTTAATTTCATTGTGGTCTGTCGTAATTATAAATTTTATAAATTGGTGTCAATTGTGAACAGTTAGTGATATCCATTTCTTGTGAGAATTTGAGTTGAGAGAATTTTTGCTTTAGTTATTGTAAATAAAATTAGAAAATTATTATTAATTATTTTATTTTATTAAGTCCTCCATCCCTTAAAGAATTTTGTTTAGTCCACTTAATTTGTAAGAGGGAAATTGTAACACTGGTGTCAGAAGTGGGATGGAGGCATTTTATAAAAATAAAATAACTATATAGTAATTGTGAATATCACGGTATTTGAGCAATAGGCTGAGAAATTACTAAGAAATTTGTGAATGCTAACAAGAAAAATGTCGGTAGACATGGAAGCACTTCGTGCCTTGCTCGAAGGACTGGATAGCCAAATAAGTAGTGTCAGATAATCTGTAAATAGTCAAATTAGTAGTGTAAATTGCCTGATTAGTTGTGTTAATGAAAAAATATAGTCAAATCGGTCGTGTTAATGGCAATGTAAATAGTCAAATTACTTGTATTAGTGAATCTGTTAACAGCGTAAATGAAAATTTAAATAGTGAAATAGATGTGTTAGTGAATCTGTAAATAGCCAAACTATTAGTGTTAGTGAATTTGTAGACAAGAAAATAGACAGCGTGAATGAGATAGTGAACAGAAAGATAGAAGGTATATGCGAGCTGTTGAACAATAAAATAGATTGCCTGAACAAGAAAATTGGCAATGTGAGTGAGAGAATGGACAGTATCGACTGTAAAGTGGACCAAGAGGCGAGCGCCCTCAAGAAGGAATGGCAGGAGTTCTTGCAGCAGCAGGAGAGACGCCATGCAGGGGCGGTAGAGGAGCCGAGTTTTGTCACCACTGAGATGAGTGCGGGCTGCGTGACGAAGGTAGAGGTCGCCTCCAGTGCAGCCATCGCAGGGGAGGCGCTACAGTTCTGCAGCGTAGGTACGCCCCAGCCAGGGGTGGATAAAGGCGTCACAATTAACCCCTCCCCTTACGATGGACAGACACCTTGGCGTGAGTACCGGCACCAGTTCGAGATCGTTGCCACCCTGAATGGCTGGACAGAAGAGCAGCGGGTGTACTATCTGGCGGCTGTACTGAGGGGATGAGCGTTGAGCATACCGCAGTCGCTGTCGAAACGACATCGTCTAGAATACTCCACATTGGTGTCGGCTCTGAAGCTGCGATTCGGTGACTGGTACCTGCGGTACACCCACCATGCCCAACTGCGAAGCCGCATCCAGCGACCCGGCGAACCACTGCAGAAACTGTGGCAGGACATCGTGAGGCTATCGCATCTGTTTCTGTAGGGATGCTCGGAAGAGGCACGAGACGTCATCGCCATCGGCTTCTTCGTCGACGCTATTGCTGACACCGAGGTGCGGCAAGCCGTGCGGTTAGCTGCGCCTCACACCATGCAGGATACCTTGGCCCGAGCACTCGAAGTGGAGTCAGCACGGCAGTCATCAGTGCCCCGACGTCCAGTGCGGGTAGTGATGCTTGGTGAAGGGGAGGACGACAGCATCAAGGGGATGTGGAAGGACTTGCAGACGACCATGAGGGACATCGTCTCCAGGGTACGCACTACGGAGACTCGCCATCCCCCACCCAAACGGCTGGAGTGTTGAACGTGTGGACAGCCGGGGCACCTGAGAGCCAACTGTCCTCAGCAGCAGCAGAAGCAACAGCAGCAGATGCAGCAGCAGAAAGAACAATCAGGGAGCAGGCGACTAGGGCCAGGTGAGAGTGCAATGTCTTCGGGAAACTTGTAAACACCAGTCTTGAAGGGCAAAGGTCGGTGATTGCTGGCGAGAAGAACCCAACGCTTTAGCAAGTGCGCTCAATGAAACAGAACTCCAATGCCATATTGGTGGAGGGGAGCCTAGATGATGTTTCTTTGCCAGATGGTCGTTGACATAGGAGAGACTATAGCATTGGTAATACCCGACATTCTTGGGCCTTCCCTCCAACGATCATTCGATAAGAACATGGCTCACTGCTATTTAACAACAGTAACGGGCGAGACCACACCAGTCAAAGGCAAGAGAAGCGTACTCTTACAGATCGGTAACCTTTAGATAGAGCATGATATGCATAGCAGAAATAGAGGATGAATGCATTTTGGGTCTTGATGTATTATGTAAGCTGGGATGTTGTATTGATACTCGACTGGGGGTGTTACGTGTAGGTAATACCGAGTTGGTAGTGTCAAGATGACGAGATTTAACTTCGCCAATGAGCTGTCTAGTAGTGTGTAATCAGTCAACTGTGTTCCCTGCTTCTAGCGAAGTTTTTATCCCAGGCAGATGCCAGGCAAAATTTGTCAGGCGATTGTGCATAATGGAACCAGCTCAAAAAAGTGCCATTTTACCCGATGGTGTGATTGTAGCCAGGACATTGATTTATTTAAAATTGGACAGTTTGCCTGTTAGGATTATTAATTTGTCTGATCGAGCTATTCGCCTTGAAGAGGGGGCCACGATAGGGTTTTGCAAGCAGGTCTCACCGGTACTTACAAATGTTCCAGAAGTTTCACTGTCACAATCTACTGAATGACCTCTTCCAGGTGCTCTGAAGGAACTGCCGACAAGAACAAAAGAAAACCTCAACTGGCGACAGGAGAGGGAGTTTCAGAATTGTTACAGAGAAATAGAGGTGCTTTCTCCTGCGAGCTCAATGACCTTGGCAGAACTAATGTTGCATGCCACCACATTGACACATGGGATGCCAGACCCATAAAGCAGCCACCAAGGCGACTACCGCTGGCTTCATATGAGGGGGTTGACGGTAATCTGAAATATATGAGGAATTTAGATGTTATAGTGCCATCAAACAGTCCATGGTCTTTTCCCATTGTGCTTTTTAAATAGAAAGATGGCTCTATTTGATTTTGTGTTGATTACTGCTAACTTAATAATGTGATCAAGAAAGATTCTTACCCACTCCCTAGGATAGACGACACCCTGAATAGCCTAGCAGGTTCACAGTGGTTTTCTACTTTAGACATGAAGAGCAGGTATTGGCAGTGCGAGGTGGCCCGGGAAGACAAGGAATATACTGCATTTTGTGCCCAAGGGAAAGGAACCTGGCAATTCAAGGTTATGCCCTCTGGGCTATGCAATGCCCCGCCCCTACCACCTTCGAACGAGTAATGGAGAAATTGCTGCCCTTAGAGATTTGTCAGGTGTACCTAGACAACATTGTGGTCACAGGAAGAACTTTTGAAGAGCACCTGGCATGCTTAGATTATGTGTTTCAGAAAGTGACAGTGGTCAATCTGAAATTGGTTCCCAAAATGCCACCTCATCCAAAAGAAAATTGATTTATTGGGCCATGTTGTATAGGCACATAAGATTGAAACATATCCTTAGAATACCAGAGCAATAAGGGACTGGCCTCTACCAAACAATAAAACTGAAATTCGAAGTTTCCTGGGCTTATGTGCTTACTACCGGCGATTTGTGCCTGGGTTCGCCAATATCGCCAAACCTCTGCATGAATTGAGTGAGGCAAAATGAAAATTTGGTTGTACCCCAGAGTGCGAAATTGCTTTCAATAGATTAAAGGAAATTCTTATATCTTCCACAGTAGTGGACTTCCCGAGTAGAGAGGGTGAATTTATTCTGGATACTGATGCCAGTGATGTTAGAATCGGGATTGTGTTATCTCAGATCCAGGATGGAAAAGAGCTGCCATTGGAATACTTCAGTAAGATGCTACACAAACTCGAAAGGAACTACCGTTTGACATGCAGGGAGCTTTTGGCAGTGGTGAAGGCGATTGCACATTTCCATCCATATCTTTATGGCAGAAACTTAATCCTAAGAACTGATAATGCTTCATTACACTGGCTGCTAAATTTCAAGAACCCCGAAGATCAAATAGCCCGGTGGATACAGCACCTGCAAGAATATGACTTTGAAATACAACATAGGCCTGGAAGCTTTCCCAGCAATGCAGATGCACTCTCCAGAAGACCATGCGAACCATTCTGTCGTCATTGTGAACACCAGGAGAAGAAGGTTGGTGTATCGTGGAAAGCAAGGAGGATAAGAATTCAAGGTCCTGTATCTGGTGATGGGTCATCAACATGGAACGAAAAGGTCATAAGAAATGATCAGCTAAGAGACCCCACCTTGCGTCCAATATTGGAGTCGAAGTAAACTGGGCAGCGACGGAGATGGGAGGAGATATCTAGCCTAGGCCCGGCAGTCAAGGCAGTTTTGGTGGGCACAGTAGAATTCCCTTGTTATAAATAATGGTGTGAATTACAGGAATTGAGAAAGTAACGATGGGGTACAGAGTAATCTACAATTAGTTCTTCCAGAGTGCCTATTCCCAGAAGTACTAAGAGAATTACACAACACGCAACAGGTGGTCACTTCAGTGTAAATAAGACCCTTGTCAGAGTCCGAATGAGATTCTATTGGCTGCATTGCCGGCAGGATGTTGAGAAGTTGTGCTGCCTGTGTGATTAATGTACTGCGAGGAAGGGTTTGAGAATTAAAGGACACGGTCCCCTCCAGAAGTACAATGTTGGGGCCCCATTAGATAGGATGGCATTTGACATTTTTGGACCCCTACCAACCACTGAGAGGGGGAATATGTACCTTCTGGTAGCACAAAACTAGTTCACAAAGTAGCCCATGGTCATATCGTTTACAAACCAAGAGGATGGCAGAGTAGCTGATGCTTTTGTAGAGCATGTTTTCTCCAGGTTTGCAGTGCCACTTGAGCTTCATTCGGATCAACGACGAAATTTTGAAACAAATCTTTTCCAAGAGCTAACAAGGACTTTAGGAATGAAGGAAACCCGAACCACAGTATTACACCCTCAGACAGATGGAATGTTTGAGAGGCTAAAACGTACCCTTGAACAGTATCTGACTATCTTCATAGAAGACAATCAGTAAGATTGGGACTCCAAGGTACCTTTATTTCTCCTGGCATATCGCTCGGCGGTCCACGAGTCCACAAGGGTAACACCTTCAAGGATGCTGTTTGGGGGAGAGCTCTGCATACCTGGTGTTCTGCTATTTGGACATCCAGTGGAGGCAGAAGCAGCCACTCCAGAATATGCTATTAAACTACGTCAGTAGTTAATCGACATTCATGAGTTTACCCGGAGGCACCTTAAAATTAACAGTAACAGAATGAAAACTCAATATGACCGAAGAATACCTGAGGAACCTTTTTTTATGGACAGCTTGTGTGTTTATACAACCCTCAAAGAAAGAAGTGATATGGTCCGAATCTACAGTAATCATGGGAAGGCCCATACAGGATCTGAAGAAGTTAAATGACATGGTCTATAGAATTTGTCGACAAGGCTCTCGGGCGAAGCCTAAGGTTGTTCACATCGACCGACTGGCGCTGTACCAAGGTCCTGATGTTGTAGAGTCTGTTCGGGACGAACGGACTTAAGGAGGGGGCAGTGTTTAGCGCTACTTCCCGACGCTGTGGCGGTGGACCCACCTCATCTCTCCCTACTCCGGATTGACATGCTTGTTGCCTCCTGACCCCCATTTCTGGGTAAATTGTGAATAATGGACAGCGGCGGTCGGGCTATTGTGCTGCTCGGCGCCTTGCTTGAGTCACAGCCCCTCACCCCTGCTGGATGTTTCGATGGGTCTGGCGACGACGCAAGAATGTTCTGGTGAGACTGGCTGGTGCCTCAGCCCTCCGCGACACATCACGCGAGTTGGAGAAGATTCTAAGGGGCGGCCTAAGACACTATATATACTGCCGCAACCCAGCGGGCGGCAGTCTTTGACGGAGGTCAAAGTGCGGACGACGAGAGGAGATTGCGGGGCGACCTCGGGCGAGGTGTTCGTGGCCTGAATGGACGAGAGGGCGTGAAACCGACTAGTGAAGCATACTGTGCGTGATGGCGCTTGAAGGGCTCTAGAACTTTGCGACTGACGGGACATGGACTGAACAGAGGTGGGATTGAATGGAAGTGTAATATTGGTTTTATTGTACATAAACGAACTGTCAAATATGGACGCATAAATTATAAAATAATGTTTGATACACTATCTATTGTGACTGAAGTTTAATTATTTATTTTCAATTATGTCTGTCATAATTATAAATTTTATTAATTGGTGTCAGTTTTGAACAGTTAGTGATATCCATTTCTTGGGAGAAGTTGAGTTGAGAGAATTTTTGCTTTAGTTACTGTAAATAAAATTAGAAAATTATTATTTATTTTTTTATTTTATTAAGTCCTCCATCCCTTAACTAACTTGTGTTTAGTCCACGTAATTTCTAGAAAGATTAACTGTAACAATAAAATTGCAATATACAACCATATGCCAATTCACGACATTACGATACATTAATAGTATACAAAAAATACATAATCATGTTGAAAGCTTTTCATTAGAGTATCAGAGTACTGTAGCCATATGCGCAACATTCAATACTGGCCGGATGCCACCCAATACTGTGGCGATCTGTCAACTTCCCAATTATATGTTCTTTCCTACGATACATGGTTTACAACCCACTGTATTCATTCGAATAGTTTACAGTTCGAGTGCGCCGACGAAAGATTATTGTTTCGCCCTGAATCCCGCACTGGGCGCGGGCTCTGTGCTGTCTGGTTATGCGCATTCCAGTACTGTAGGGGTGACCAACCTAGACCCTCTTCTCCCCTAGGCAGACCCGGCAGCCGGGAAATGATTGACAGCCAACCTGGTTGGCGTTACAGCCCTTCCTACCCCTGCCGGAGGAGCCAATACTTTAACAACCCATTCTCTTACTTCTTTATCTATACCGCAACTCACAGGTAAAACATTACGGTACACCTTACTAGGATAGTACCTTGAAACACCATAATGCCTACGATACAATACAACAGGCGTCTACCGTAACGTAACGAAGCAAAATGACGCACCCGTACCTCTAACAACCTTATATAAACGAGTGACATTATTTTCACAAAATCGTGAAACTGATAAGAACATAATCATATAATAACATGCTACAACAGACAAAAAAAATAGGATAAGAGAACGAGAGATAATATAAGAAATTCCAGGCATTGTATCTGGACGTAACATGGCACTTGGAGAAGTTTCTGGGCCATGGCCATACACTATAAATACCGCCATGGATGGATGATTGGGAATCATTGTGGTAGTCATCTGGCTGAAGTGTGGTGATTGGCGAAGTTAAGTGCGGTGATTGGTGAAGTTTTGTGCCGCGATGAACATCGGTGAAGAGGACGTACAACAACAGAGGGTACGAGACGACGGCAGACAAGGTGTTTGTGGTTTGAATAGAGGAGAGGGCGCGATACTTGTCGAGTAGAGGTCCAAATATGCATAGGGTAGCTCGAAGATCTGTAATGCATTTCGGACTGGTGTAATCTGGACTAAACTAAGGTGGGACTGTATGAACATGTTATTCGGACTTTATTGTAAATACTGGAACTGACAAATATGTACATATAATTTATAATATAATTTAATTAATTTTGATGTACTGTATTTTGTGACTGGTTTTAGTTATTTGATTACATTATTTGTTTGAGGTGATTGTCAATTGTATTAACTGAATTTATTAATCATAAATAACAAGTGATATCAATTTCCTGTGAGCTATTGATTCGAGAGTGTTTTCTTTGTAGTTTTTGTAAATAAATTCGGAAATTATAGATAACTATTTTATTTAATGAAGACAACCATTCCTTAAAGAACCTGGTAAAGCCCACTCACTGACTTAGAGAGAATTGTATTGTAACATTATGTTTCAGCGGACGTCATGAAAACTTCTCGCGAGGTAACATTACGTCTTCAGAGATTTCAAGGATTATGTCACGTCAAACTCCTTATTGCATTACTGAATCTAGGCCACGTAATATTAAGGGCTTGGGAAATTTCGGGAATTAATTTTAGTGCAAACTATACTTCAAACACATGAACATGTCTGCTACGTTTGCAGATGGACACATTTTATTAGAGAGGTCCAGGTGAACTCTGAGCCAATAACAGACCTGCAAGGAAACACGCACCGAATCCCGTGCCACCTGGTCTGAGGTCAAACTGGCTAGACACTCAGGCAACAGCCAATGAACAGGAAACTCAGGCTCGAAAATACATAGTAGCGTGGAGTCTAACATACAGGTCGTTGACGAGCGCTGGGCGCCAAAACATCCCTTACTTTGAGGAACTACCTGATTTTCGCTCAGACGCGGTTTCATTTATCTACTGGTCTTCCAGCAATTTTACTTTGCTTATTTGCCAACCTGTTTTAGTGAGAAAATACAAGTGTTTGTCTGGCTGGCCACTCAGAATTAGGTTACTACCATACACTGTTCAGTCTGTAGACTGTACTTACAAGATGTCTTCCCTCGTTCAAATATTTAGGTCGCGTAGTTTTTGCATCATGGTAAACCAAACAAATTTATATAATTTATAGTAGTCGTGGAACGCCTTTCGCAAAAATCAGGTGGATCTATGGCCACATTAAAGATTTACGGAACTGTTATTGTATTTGAAAGTGAATTTGTGAATTCTTTGTGTCAACTCTTTAAGGTTCCCGCCTACCTGCGGTGCTTGAACTGCATTGCAGAGTGTGTGAAATACACTATTTTTTTTTAAAAACAAAACTCTTTATCGTGTGTCACATCTGCTGATCTATGAAAAGAACGTACACTTTAGATGAGGCCTGTAGAGTACTTTCAAGACATCATGCACATTTTAAACACTATTTCACGGCACTCCAAAATAGCTAAAAAAAAACTGGGGGTTCAAAGCGTTCGTTATATCTTAATATATACACGTTAGATACATTCAAAACAACTCAAGGGTCGTGCATTAAAGATTGACGCACACTTTCTAAAGTCTGTTCACGATAAAGTGAGCACTTTTGAAATCAACCTTTAAAAAAAGTCACCGCTCCTACCTGCATACATTTTAACGGGCGCCTTGAGTGATATGCGTACAGTAAAGTTGGTAGCGATGTATGGGAAGTAGTTACATATCTTAACGTCGAATAAAATGTGTTAGGTAACAATTTGTGACAACTTAAATTATTTCGGTTTTTTTTTTTTAAATTATTCATTGTGTGTAAATGAGCAGATTTGTAAAATGTTTACTTTCCAATAATTCCACAGTTCAACTTGACAGACATACGAATAAAGTGCTGAGACCCGTGGCAATGCTAATTTTACATAAGGCGAAATAATACACAACGTGCAACAAGTAGATCTTAAGCAGGGCTTTCAAAAGTGCTCGTTTTTCCATTAATAGGCTATATCAATAAAATTATGCGGCAATCGCTTAAGGTCCCATAGGTTCACGCAGCGCAACGAGTGCACTGCACCCCAGTTCACAGCCTTGCGCTTAGTGGCGATAGCACACTTGATGTGCGCAATAGTGTCGTCTTTATGACTCCCATGCTTCCAGACACAAACGCGGAAATGAGCTCCAGGTAGGCGGGCATTTTAAACAGCGCAAAAGCTCCGAGCCGTCGAGTATTTTAGCAATGACGAAAGTCAACAACACTCTTTATCGCCCCGTTACCCGCGGTTCGCAAAATCCACGTCGAGATAAGATATCTCGCGAAAGCGTCACGGCATTAGGGAGAATGCTCTTCGACGAACAATTTTTCATTTCGTGTCACCGAACACTGGCGACCCCAAAAATTCACATACAAAGATAACGCAACGTCGATCCAGGTCAAACCTGGAAGTGACGATTCTTAATGAAGAAACGCCATCATACGAAATCTCTGCCACTACTCTATGCCTAGTATAATCTGTTCACGGTAAAATGAGCACTTTTGAAAGCCCTGCTTAAGATCTACTTGTTGCACGTTATGTAGTCTCCCGCCTTATGTAAAATTAGCGTTGGCATGGGCCTCATATCCTTATTCATGCTTCGGTCAAGTGGAACTGCGCATTTATCAGAAAACGAAATGTTTTACAAATCTGCTCACTACTACACTTCCATGAATTGAAAAAAACTGAAAGCGAATCAAATAATCTAAGTTATCACAGATTGTTACCTAACACCTTTTATTCCATGTTAAGATATGGAAATAATTTCCCTCCATCATTACCAACTTTAATGGGCGTATGTCACTCAGTGCGTCCGTTATAATATACGCAGGTAAGAGCAGTGATTATTTCTAAGTTTTATTCCCAAAGTGCTCACTTTATCGTGAACACCGTTTAAAAATACTTCTGTACCTTGAAATGGCGTAGAATTGCAGGCTTACAGACTTCTGATGAGATAGCAGAATCACAGCTAATAAACTTATAATAAATCATTTTGCCTCATACTCCTTTGCCAACAACGTTTGGGCCGGCAGAGTTGGGAAATGTTATTGGACCACTCTTGCTCCCGAACCAAGTATCAGGATTATGACTTTCTGCCGTTCCGAATGCCACAGTTACTGGAGGATGTTCCGCTCGCCATCAGAGAGCAGATGTGGCTGCAACACGATGGTGTACCACCCCATTTCACGATTGTTGTAAATGACCACCTCACCACATCAATGTCTGTTATTTTGTGCCTTCAGTACCGATGACGCATTGCTATGCAAAGGAATTTTCGTGTGTTTACACACATTAGTACAGTGCCACATTACTTGGCCCGTTAAGTCATTATCACTACTCTTAACGTATCGCAAAACCGACTGCATTGTACACCACACATCATCACTGGACCCATCAAATGTGTGTTTCTCACGGATACAGTCACAGTTAGCCAGTACAAGCAAGACAATGTTTTCTTCGTTCTTCCCTGTGCTGCACAAATTGCTACCTAGACTACACTTTGGCGAAGCACATTTCCTAATGCTAGTCTGTTTACTGCGTGTTAATTCCTGGCCATACTCAATCGGCGGGGAATCCCCACTGTATTTCCCCAGGTGCAGGAAGGGTTGCCTGCTCACCAGGCCATGATATTACTACCACTGAACAAGTAGTTTGCGATTTAACCGGTAACGGTGGGTCTTAGAGAGTTGCAGCTAGGTGGACTTAATTGCTAATTACGATGTTCTGCTTCGTCCAATGGTATCCACAACAAATATAACGTTTCAGTGTAAATGTTGTATGCAATTAAAGGGTGCCAACCTGTTTTATTTACATGATGGGGGTGTGTACGACATACTATAACTTCCTTTTATACAAGATCTTGGTTTCGTTAAACGGTATACCAATTTGTGTTTCTCTAAGGCAAGTACTTTTCATGATATCCCATGTAATACGACTATCACCTTCCGCTTTTACATGCTTATACAGCCCTTATTAAGTGAGATGGACCATGGTATCCTATATCATTATTCCTCTTTTCTAGTCTCGAATAATGTGCCCGAGTTTGTACACATGTTTACTAAACATCTTGTGTAGTGCAATACCTAAGCCAAGTAGATACACAGGTTGCTACTGTGGAAAGAACTTCAGATTTATCATGAAAGTGACGCATGCCAATGATGTTACGAAGTCTACTGTAGAGCTTACCTCTATATATTTACCTTCTCCCACTGCTGGAAAATTACATGGAAAACAGTGTTGCTTCTTTGGAAAGATCTTCTGCAAAAGCTGCCATGCTCGGCGACATGAGAGGACCGGTTGTACAAAGAATCCTTTACGCGCGATGAAGCATTACGACGGTGACCACACTAAGTTTACGCGCGATGAAGCATTACGACAGTGACCACACTCAGTTTACGCGCGATGAAGCATTACGACAGTGACCACACTCAGTTTACGCGCGATGAAGCATTACGACAGTGACCACACTCAGTTTATGCGAGACGATACATTGAAGAACCACATCAATAACTGCGAGGATTACTCTTTTGAGAGCCAGCAAGAATTGTCGTTAACATCCTCTGCTGCATCGGTAGGTACAGATTCTCAGGCGAAAATGATGACACAGTTAGTGCTAAAGATGGAATAAGTGCAGTAGTGTCGGGTGTCGGTCTGCGCGAAATATACACTTGCAAGATTTTCTTGTGAAATCGATGAGCTTCAAAATAAACTGTCGTCTGCTTTAAATACTGATGATGACAATGCGACGGCCGTGGACTGCTTACAGCCTGTCACACGATGAAGCGGTCCTCTCTGCTGGTGATGCAGGGGGTTCGACTCCAGCCTTCTGGACGATCTCTGCTGGTGATGCAGGGGGTTCGACTCCAGCCTTCTGGACGAGCTCGTGTACACTTCTGTTCCCACTGCGTCTGCTGACTCACTGTGTCGGCAGAGCGGTTAAGTCGTCAGAAATTCGCCGAAATGTCCAACCTGCCTCTCGGAGGAAGGCGATGCAGTCTCTCTCAAACTCGTCCAGCTGGGCTGATGCTTGTCGAATGCGCCGTCGGGACATGCCGTGTGTTCACTGAACTTCGCTCTGTGGCACACACTTCTCGCTCTACTACTAAGGTCTTATTCGGTGTCTAGAAGCTACGAATGGGGAAGTGACACGTATGACCCCCTAGTGGCACATCGGCGCAAGCAAACGGCATTAAACGCAAGTGGGGCACATGCCAGGCAATGACAGTACTGTGTGGCAACCTTCATTGTAGTCGCGCAGTTCGTTCATGGATATAAATTCTTTTTTTGCGAATGAGTGAGTATAGGCGTTTATAAATCATAGGGACAAACTTCGACGGCGTATTCCTGACGTAAATATAAAACTAAGATGCCATTACCACTTTTCTCGTTAAATTAATACTAAGGGAGCTGTGAACCCCCGAAAAATCATCATTTAAATTGTCTTACTCTGTATTTCGGTTTGCCTACTTGATATGCAACACACGCTCTGCTATGAATCTTCAACTTGAATTACCTCACAAAAATTTCATCTGAGAGCATTTCGACAAGACGATCTTTGTTAATTTGAACGTGCTTATTTACGGGATGTCTTTAATAATTGCCTAGAACGCAGCGTTACCAAGTTTGATGAAAACATGGGGTACCAAAAGCCATTTCCAAAAGGAAGGAAAATGATATTACCGACCGCGTTTTTAGAGGTGCAAGATATCCTCTGTACACAACACTATTCACCGGAATGTTGCTTAATCGCAAGTGGCTGGTGATATTTTCAAATACACGCATTTTAAAACGCACATTTTGAAGGTGCATAGCTCATACAATAATCACTTTAGGAGAAATGTTTACTTACATGTTTGTCCATTATTTTAGAAACTGGTAGTATATGGTGTTTTAGAACGACATCGACAAACACCGACAGGTTATTCTTCTTGGAAATGTAAGAAGAAAATGAGTTTATACTCCTTCCCAAAAGTTCTTTTAAAGAGTGTAGCATCGTCATTTTTCACGTCTTATTAATAAATGCTAATTCTATGCATCTTTTGTCATTTATGTCACATAATGTTTTATGTCTTTTATTATTTTATTTTCTGTAATAGGATTTTAAAACTCAGCTGTACGTATGGTAATATTTAATGTTTAAAAGAGATAGTTAGTTAGATATTTTTTTTGGCATGTATGGAAATTAATATTTATTTTATTTGTTTTATTTTTTGGTTTCACATTTTTGTGAATGCTTCAAAGAATTTATAGTATTTTATCTCCGTCTCGATACCGTTAACTCTATGTTTTTTTTTAAGTTAAGCCATAGGTGTGAGTCGTTTGCATGTAGTTAGAATTATAAGCCTTCCGGTTGGCTGGCATGTTTGAACCCTGCACTCCCATTGGTCGGAGAGACAGGGTAGCCTGGTCCAGTCGGTTAGGAAGTCCTCTCTCTCCGCCGCCATATTTCAGATAGAGCAGACGCAGGTCAGGACGCTCGTACGAAGTGAACGTCACGTAGAGTTTTTACCTTTAGATTGTCAGGGTGTTCGATCGCTCCAGCTAGCATGAAGAATTTTCAGTTTTGCTTCGCCGAGAGGAGAGTGCTGGACAGCCCCTTCCACGTTTTTCAGCAGTAGGAGCTAGATAGCTCAAGACGACGTTCACTCTACGAAGTTATTTGTAAATTTACCATTTCAGTGTATACGTACAGTGACAAGGCGTGAATGGTAAAATATTTTCCCATACATGCATGCTAACGTTACTGCAGTTGCTCAGGAAAGAGTCAAATGTGTAGGGAAGTCCCCAACTTTGTATAGTAGAGATGCTACATATTCCCATATTTTCAGCCTGATAAGTACTATTATCATACACTGTATAGGTTAAAAACTTCCATTACAGTTTAGGAAGTTTACTAGAATTTTTTTTACAGTGTACGTACGTGGGCAAAGGGTTCACGTCAGCGAACACTCTACACAACCTTTTCCTGCTCGTACCGAAAAAAAAGTACTTCCTACGAGAACAGATTCCTGCTACAACAGATATTGGTATTCTACATTTTTCAGTACCATAGCATCTCCCATTATGAGAAAGCTTGTAGAACAATTTAATCAGCACCATATTGAATATTCAATATGCGTCGCAAGTTTAGGTTCCAGCAATTTTAACCACAAATGCCCGTTAGAGATATCTTGGGCCTTACCATGCAAGAGCGAGCTCGCAGAGCAAGTTTTAATTGAATTTTAAGCTAAACATGATCTGTTTTTTGACCTAGCCATTTTAATTGAGATTGACAGTCAGAAACATTTTTATTAATTTTTATCACGTAACACATATTGGTATAAAAGCTAATAGCAGCGACCACTACCTAACGGCAGTTAGAATTTCATTTAATGTTTTGTTGTTTGTTACAATCCAGTGTCTTTAATAAAAGAACTGTTTCATTACCCATTAAGTTAATACATGGTCAAAAGAAAAGTGAAATAAAAAGTCATATCCTACATGCTATGCGTTGCGTCCTTGTAGACGCAGAATTTCCCTGCTTAAATATATAGGAAAACATATTTTTTTAAACTTGCAAATTGGTTATCTGATAAATCAATTTCAGCTAACAGTCATAAAGTCCTACATCATAAGCAGCAGCTGTCCTGAGTCTGAGAGTAATCAGTAGAGACCTACTTCGAGACATGTTATAATTCACCGACCTTTAACTGTCAGAGCGCAATAAGTGATATCATTGGCTACTGGCACATGTTCGGCGTCATTATGCTGTGTGATCGCTTCACTGTAGATTGGCTGTTCATCCGCTCATCTTTAACTATTGGCTGACAGCTTCATCGCAACGTGCCACTCAAGTTGTCGACCAATGGTCATACAACGTCTTGCAGTTTGGTCTGCAACCAGAAAATAGTGAAGTGAGACGAGTGTGGAGCAGCGCCGGAATGCAAGGGCGACAGAAACGGGAAACCCCCGAGAAAGCCCTCCGACAAGCGGCATCGTCGGGCACAGTTCCCACGCGCGAAAGTCCGGGAGCGGTCCCGCCGGGAATCGAACCCGGTTCTCCCAGGTGGGAGGCAAGTGGTCTAACCACTACACCGCCGCGGCTCCTGCGTTTTCGGAAGTGTAATTTCGCCGTTCTACAAAACAACACTCACCGATATGTTGCTTAGTCGCAAGCATTTGATATTTTGAACTTCAATCATTTTGAAATCCGGTTTTTGGTGACTCATAACTCCATTAAGGACTACTTTACGGGGAAAATATGGATATTATTTTCGCTATATTTTTTGTTAGAAATAATCTGGCGGAGCTTGTCGGTATGGTTCAGACACATGCGGTATAGTGGATTCGTGGTTTCTTCAAATTTTTAATTCAACTTTTGAAAAAAAAAAAAAAAACACTCCATATATGACGTGTTTCTTAGTTTTCTAAATATATAGTGTATCTGAAGCGTTTTATACACGGGTTAGAACAAAAGTACGCTATTTTCGGTTAAATTAATTCTTTGTTCACATTTTATAATAAAGTATAATATTAATTTATAATTATTATGAATAAAGACAAGGATTACATAAGTGTTTTGGTAAAGGCTAGTAATAAATAGTTCTTATGCACAATATTACCATACCGAGTGCGTACGAATGCTGTGCGTTGGTTCTCTGATGAAATTCTCTAAGCTTTGTTTGCACGGGGGCGGAGGGATATCCTGGAAGTAGAACTTCAGCAGGGCTTCCAAAAAAAAAGGTTGGAAGTAACTGTGAATGGTGAATATCCTGTAGCTTGTACAGAGCGAATACCAGTGTTAGTTGCCTGCGGTGCCTTGCATGCGGTTTTCATGCGCGCGCATCTCGATTTCCTTCGCCCGCGCCCGGTATAGTGTTACACCCTCCATATCTGCTTCCGCCGCCACAAAACCCGCTCTCCCCGCACCCCCCCCACCCCTTTGTCTCGGGAACAGGGGTGTGCATCCTCGTACACTCAGACTAAATAATGCTTTGTTGCATAAAACAACGTTTTTGTCGTGAATACTTCCTATAACTTTTCTATGGGCCGTTCACGGAAAAGTGAGCACTTTTTAAGGCCCTTCTAAATTTTTCCTTTCATCCAATTTCCATCTTCCTGCTGCTTTTTAATATAAACATTGCTATGTGACCAATACGCAGAATGTAGAGATTTCTTCACACTAAAAATTTTATGCCTGAGGCTGCATTAAGATATATTTATTATTGGTTAATCACTTTTGGAAGGGCCTTAAAATGTGCTCACTTTATATCGGGAACAGCCTATACCATAGTGGGAGGCAATCCAGAAAATCCGATGATAGCAAAATTGAGGGGGTATATCGTTTGGCATTGCAGCTCCGAATCGATCGCCTTCTGCATTCCAAATTCAATTACACCACTCAATTACCAAAAAGGCGGGGGGGTGCGCGCAATTTTGAATTCATTTCGTCGCGTCTCATAACTTCCGCGTAATATAACTTTTGACTAGGAGAAGCTATGACGCTCGTTTAGGTTTCAAGTGACTCAGTCGATTAGGCGTATAAAAACTTTTGTGTGGCGCGGTTGTTATGGTGAAATTGTATGCGTTTAATGTAAAAAATTAAGAAATCTTAACACAATGTCGGTCTATACTCGTCAAAAAGCCAAGTCGAAATACAGAAATCGTATACGGTTGGAAAGAGCATCTCAAAAGCAATCAAGTGAAAACTATAAAATCCCGTATGATCGAGTGAAGCGGTGCCGGGAACGTAAAATAAACATCAAGGCGTCCGAGCGCGTCTACGTAGACGTATACACGCAAAACAAACGGCCGTTTCCCCAAACACAGCCAAACCCGATTTTTTTGAGCACAACCAAATTAATTGCGTATACAAGGACAGTTAGACATTTCTTTATCGAATACACTTTTTATGTTCTTATTCTTATTCCGTAACCCAAAACTGCAAGCTTCAGATGGTGCAACCACAGAGTAGTTAAAAATACAGAGGGGAAATAGCCACTTATTCTCGGTGAGCCCCAGCAGCACACGCCACCAAAATGGCGTCGCTAACCAGCAACATGGCGGAATGCCATTAGCCGAACAGCGCTTGGTAACCCACTTGCCAACCGGCAATTCAACCTCTAGGGGAAAGATCTTGATCTACGCAGTAGTCAATCAGACTCAACACCAGTTCCCAAATCCTCGTGCAGCCAATCAGATAACAGGTAATCGCTTATAATTGGAACCGCAACATCGTTTCGCCTCTGTGTACTATCTACTATGTGATGCAACTAAACGATTGTGTGTCTACGTTTATCAAAGAATTTCGTATATTTTACGTGGAATGGAGATATGTGGCCATCTCTTAACGTCGACGTGTTGAGAACAGATATGGGTGAAGCGAGGTGAGAATGGTGCAGCGCCGGAATGCAATGGCGGGGGAAACGGGAGATCCCCAAGAAAACCCGCCAACCAGTGACATCTTCCGCCACGATTCCCACTTGAGAAAATCTGGAAGCGGCTCGGCCGGAAATGGAACTCGGTTCGCTTTGCTGTCAGTTATTGCAAGAGAGTAGTGAAAGCACAGCCGGGTTTCGAACTGGGACCAAATGAGCCCGGACGCTACGCCCTATCGACGTCAGCTGAAGTGACTGCTGACAAAATTGGAATGTTTTTACACACGTAAATAAATATACCAAGTTTTCAGCTTTACATTTTAGTTTGCTGTCGAACTGGTTTTATTGGGGGGATTTATACCATAATGACCATCAATAAACGGACTAACAAACACTGTTAATACCACAATTGTCACAAAAATTTCAAACGATCTCAAGTGCAGTACTGTCAAATGAAGGCAATCAAATAAGTCGCCAAGTAAATGTATCTAGGGCTGATTGAACTGAATATTTGATGACAGGCTTATATTTTGGCCCAATCCAGAAATTTCTTTATTCAAATATGTTTGTTTTAATGTTTCGTTTACTTAACAATATATTTTATTGTTTGTTGAGGCTACAAAATATATGTTATACTGTATACAAGCAAGTGTTCTGCTGGCTGTAACAAACCTATGTCTCAGTGACAGGGTCATCTACTCCTAAAACACAGAATAGTAGCAATGTTATAATTACCATTAATATAAAGATCAATGGAAATTTCAGTTTGTGGCGAAAGTACTTTGCAGTGGTTCATATTAAACTAACAATTTATTTGCGGCCACGAAAAAAGCAATGTTGCAATGAACGGTTTTAAGGGCGGCGAGAGAGAACTGTCAGACTTAGCGTATACCGTCTAGCACACCCCCCCGAGTTGAAAAAACCTTTTTACGTATTATCCCGCGTATATTCGTTCACGTGCGACATGTTGCAGGAACGGTGAAACCTTGGTTAGTTCTGTACACGGCCACATTGCCTTTCCCTGGGCAATGCTGTTGTTACTGCGGGGACACTAATTATTTTATAATTGTGCCCTGGGTCCTAAATGAATTTGTAAGTACTTCTGATACCAAAAAAATATTCTTTCGCATCACTTGAAACGAAAAATTAATGTGACAGTTAAGTAATTAATATACAAAGCGAAATGGTGTGTCAGCTTCTACCATACCTATTCGTAGAGTGGTTGGTTGACGCTACATTCTAAATCCGAATCTGTGATATCAGCCAGTGAGAAAATACTAACTGTACGTCAGTTAAGAGTCACAGACAGGCAAACCAGACGAATGGAAAGGAAATCAGTTTTCTGGCGTGGAGTTAACTGTCATGTCTGGAGATACGTCAGATGGAGCCGCGGTAGCTGAGCAGTCAGACTGCTCGCCTTCCCCCAAGGCGAACCGGGTTCGATCCCCGACCGGATCACTCCGGATTTTGGCAAGTGCGAATCGTACCAGACGGTTCCGCTTGCCTAGGGATCCTCCCCGGGATCCACCCCCCCCCCACCGCCCCCGCACTCCAGTGCCGCTCCATTCCCACCTCACTTCACCCTCTTCGGCTCTCAAGACCTCGATGTTAAGATCTGCTCTAACTTCTTCACTCAGCTCTTTCCAACCCACTTTGATTTAAGGTTTCAGGTATTGGGGAAAACATATTTTATGGTGCTCAAATCTCTGGCAACTCAACTCAACGACGTCAAATGTACTTCAAGTTTTTTCTCCTTCGATCGTGCTTGAGATGGAGACCTCCATGATTTGATCACAAAACTACACGAAAGTGTTTTCATCGATATTAAGTTATGAACAAATAGTTTAAACCGATATAGTAGTTTACAACTCGCGTTCCTAAGGCTACCATTTAACTTATTGCTCCGTTTACCAACACACACTAAATTCGAATCAGTGGGAAACCTCTAATCAATGAAAATGGCTCCACTTAGAATAAGTGGAAAACCACTGATTGTTTCAGCGAAAAAATTTGACCGATTGAATTAGTGACGTGAAACAATTTCGCTAATTGCGTAAGGGACGGCCGACTCAAGTGGCGAATCAAATATTGTTTTTATCAAATGTAGGCAAATAATTACGTGAAATAAACATATTTACTATAGTTTACTATTTATATTGTGCAACTTACCGTAATTGAAAAAAAGGGAAACGAATATTACAGGTGGCCGAGATTGAACTCGTGCACATCTCGACTATAGGGCGTTGTCTTACCATCTGAGCTACCACACTAAGTTGAAACTCTGACAGGAAAATATATGTGTTAAACTGTCAATACGAAATCGTATAGTTTGGTGTTGTATGCCCATACTTTTCGTGTTTGGTTTGATTGGTACCGTTAGGATTGTTAAAACGAATGGTATATATATGACTACACTTTGTTCACCACATTAAATACAGTTTAAACCTTCAACCAGAGTTCTGTGACGATTACGTGGCATCGAAATGAAAGACGTACAAACGGATCGAAAGGCTGCGTTCATATCAACTCGTAAAATGGCGTTTTGAAAGACGAAACGCATTTTAGAAAGTATTTTGTATTAGTGTTATTGATTTATTCGTTGTTTTTTCACTCGATAAACGTTGTTTAGCAGCCATTTTTAAACGATGATCGACGGCTATTTTTACACGCAGTTTCGCTGATACATCAGTCAAAAATAATTAGAGGCGGAGCAAGTTGCTGAGATGTTTCACTGGTCCATCAGTCAGAAAATAAACCACTGGGAAAACAGTGGAAAAAATGACTGACGATTCAGTGGGAAATGTCACTGAATCAATCAGTGAAGGCAACACGGCATTCACTGGTTCATCAGTTAAATTCACTGAAGTGACTGTTGTATCAGTCAGATACGTTTGACTGATTGAATTAGTGAAATTCTCACTTTTTCAGATTTAGAGTGCACTTAAAACTGAGCAAACAAATACAATGACTAGCGAACAGCAATATTTTAGCCATGTAACGTCATTTGGTCCTTCCCAATAAATGTGTACTGTGCGTTAAAATCTCTCGACAAGGTTTCATACGTAACATGTTCACAGGGATCCACCAACTTAAAACGCCACAATGTGAACTTCATCTCACTGAATTCCTGTCACCATAACAATCAGTAAGCTGCAACAGATTTCAAGTGGGGCCATTTTCACTCGTCAATGATTTGGCGCAATTCTCACTACTTCAGATTTAGAGTGTAAGTATATGGCATGTTGTTTGTGTATCATTTACTTCAGGTTTAGAGTGTAAGTATATGGCATGGTGTTTGTGTATCATTTACTTCAGGTTTAGAGTGTAAGTATATGGCATGGTGTTTGTGTATCATTTACTTCAGGTTTAGAGTGTAAGTATATGGCATGGTGTTTGTGTATCATTTACTTCAGGTTTAGAGTGTAAGTATATGGCATGGTGTTTGTGTATCATTTACTTCAGGTTTAGAGTGTAAGTATATGGCATGGTGTTTGTGTATCATTTACTTCAGGTTTAGAGTGTAAGTATATGGCATGGTGTTTGTGTATCATTTACTTCAGGTTTAGAGTGTAAGTATATGGCATGGTGTTTGTGTATCATTTACTTCAGGTTTAGAGTGTAAGTATATGGCATGGGGTTTGTGTATCATTTACTTAAACTCACTGATGAACCAAACCTATTGGTTGGGCTGCAAACTGGCTAGTCAGCTTTTAATAATTAGGCCTAATGTTTCTGAAAAATCTTACGGCAAATGTAAAGTTTTCACACGCCGATAAAAAATTGTTCTGAATGAACACATTCAGACCCATCGTACACAAATGTGTACATTTCGCACGAGTACGTAATTTTTGGTCTGTACTACACCTTGCGAAGTTCAACGACCAATGATCGTACCTGTGGGCAAATGATTCGCAAACCGTCTTACCAGTGTTCTTGCACTGTTTGTCCAACTCCACTCCAACCCTCATTCTGTGCCGCTTGTTAGGCACGTCTTTTTGTTTCATAAGTTTTCTACTTTACCTGGAAGTTAAAGGGAGAGATTTTTAAGTTTTGTCCCTCCCTGAGAATTTTTGAGTAAAGTAATTTTGTTGTGACGCAGTCTCGATTATTGGTTCGCCTTATTCTATCTAGTATTTGTATTCCAACTACTGTTATTAACAATTGGTGCCAATTATTGAAAGTAAAAAATCACTAGGTTACTGTATTTACTTTTGTTTGGGGGGTTTTTTTCAATATAAAAAATTAACGAGTTATATGTAATATTCTAGTGGTTCTCTGCGACACTCGTTGCAGCATAGTGCCTATGTTTCTCGCTAGAGTGCTCTAAGGAGAAATTCATAAATGAATTGAATTCAAAGGAATGTCAGTATTTTGTGTGAAATAATTATGTTCTAAAATTCTAGAAAGACTCTATTAATGTTTTATAATAAGAAATAATTTTTGTGGAGAAAAACATAAGATTTTTAACGCACGAAAACAATATAAAGCAGAATGTGTAATTTTAATTATGTGTCCGTATTTCTATGACTTTCATGTTATACTCTTTGGAGAGTCTTTTGAAATTACATCTATGGAGCTGCGTGTGCCTTCTTTCTTCGTACTACACCAAGTAAACAACTTTCTTCAACTTTTAATATTCTCTTGCCGCGATTCAACGTTGACTATGTATAGTTATAGCGTCCGTAGTTCCGCCGGTAAGTAAACTGTCGTGTTTATTTGGTAAGTCATCGGCAATGTTAGTTTCGCGGATTTTATATTCAACGCCATTTCGTTTGTTTTGTAGTGGGGCGGTTCTCGGTGTGGCGGCGGAAAAGATGTCCTAGTACCTACAAGATGATGTAGCTGTGCAGATGTAGCTGTCTGAGAGGTCTAGAGGCGCATTCCTGTTCCAGCAGAAAATGACAGGACAGATGCGTGTTTAGCTAACGAGTAAACTTCAAGTGCGGCCAGCACATGGCAGTTATACCTGAAAGGACTCTCGGCTTCAAAATATTTTTTTTGGGACACCATTTTCTAAAATGTAATGACAAAGTTATTTTTAATTATTATTTTGTGAAAAAAAAGAAGAGGAAATCATGTAATCTAAATTTGTGTTCATCGTAGCATAACTTTTTTCTCGCCACGAAGTAATGTTTCTAAATATATATAAAAAAAATACTGGGGCCCCTGATAAAGCAAAGTTAAGTAAAGAATTGTTGTTTAAATAGTAAAAAATCACAAAAGTTAAACGAGTTGAAAATAAAATTAAAAATATTTCATGAGATTAAGTGATATTACAAAATATGTTTTATACTTGTTGATGTTGTCTTGTTATGTGTTGTAAAGCCTTTTTTTTTGGTGCGAGTAAAGTACTTACCATCCCGAATGCCTAATATTTTTATTTTTATACCCTTCTGCTTATTCCAAAGTTTTATGGTACGACTTTGTAATTGAGTGGTACACAAAACAAGGGAAATATACTAATATTCAAAATAGTTTAGTAATACAAATAAGAGTGGATAAGTATATTTTTTGTATGCATATTCCCATACGGTGCGAAGAAATAGGTGATATCAATTTTGCGGGGCTCGGCCATTTTGTTGTTGCTTTGATCTTTAAGAAGGGCTCTCTGCATGACAAAAAAATTGGCCTAATTTGATCCACTTAACCTTGCACAAGGTGGGGCACTTCCTACACAATCACTAAAAGGAAAGGACACGATAAGATGCTCACTAGACACATAAAATTATCAAACAGCAGAATAAGAGTAATTGTAGAAACTGGTGGTATGAACTTCGTCCAAAAATAGTTGGGAAACAGGTTCACAACACTAAATATCAAAACTGTCACAGAAATCCTGTTTAAACACTATTTACTGAATGAAATTAAAAAAAATACAATACACAATTGTATTACAACTCACATTACTTCTCTCCATAACTTTCATAAATTGATCACAAACTCGTAACCTTTTATAATTAAATAACTTCGAAATGCACAGTACCTCAAACACCACTTCAATACAACTCAAGATACATTAATTTCACTGACATCATATATCTGGCAAACCCCCAGATAAAATTAACAGTTAATCTATAGATTCATAATAAAAATACATAGCAAAACTGGCTACTAAAACCCCAAAAATCTCGCCCTCTCATATAATACTTAAATATAATTTGATAATACACGTTATCATAAAAGTATCATTGACTTCCCTCTCTTTAAAACAATGCACAGCTCATATTTCCTCTATACCAAATAATACCATCAACATACGAAGCTATCCTGGGTCACCCCTTTGTGCCCTTCCTTATCTCTCTCTACAATTTTTATTACCAAACTAAAATGACCTCCTCAAAATTGGCTATCCCACACCATTTACAATTCATTACAAACAATCATTATATTTATTAACCTCCCCATCTCTCTCTTTTTTTTTCATTATACTCGTCGCACTACGCCACTGAGGAATGATCTCTAGAAGACATAACTTTATTTCCTTTACTCTCACCCAATTTCAATTTCCCTCCCTAGAACACACTCACCCTCCCCAGAACACACTCACCACCAGACTCACTACCAAGCACCAAACTTAGCCAGACCCAAAGACCAATGAGGATATGCTCCTCTCCTATATCCACAAAGAGGCGATACGTCTTTGGACCTCCAGACACTCGTTTCATTCAGTGGAAGGGTGCCTGAGGATATTGTCCCCGTCTGTATACAAAGTGCCGGCAGTGCATCCAACAACACCATACATCAACAATCAAGTCAATGGCGAATGAAGAGCTAGGGATATTCTCCCTACCAATTACACTACTTGATTGGCGGCACTTCTTCTCTTTTTGACCAATCACACCAACAACCACTCTCACACATACACTCTCCCACCCTATCAACACATTGCCCTTCGATATCAACCACACTAACACTATTCTTGATTTTCTGTCCCCTTTCCCTTCCATGATACGCGATCCTCTTTGCCAAGTTCGCAGGGTCAAACACTCTCTCGATAAAGGTAGTCTTGCAGTGCCCCACACACAAAAAAAAATTCTTGCGAAAATCCCACGACGAAAATTACCACAAGTTCGTGTTCAACTAAGTGGACTACATTCAAAATTTGCTCACAAAGTCAATTTTCAGGACTGCATTTACAGGACAAACTCACTTTCAGTTCGTTTTAGGGAAAACGGGTAAAATTTAGATTAATCCCAAGCTCAAAATTCATAGTCCGCAAAACTCCTGGGCTGACAAAGAATCCAAAGTCAAAAACTCGACTGTACCAGAATTTTAAAGTTCACACTACTCCTACACAATATATAAAAAAAAAATAATAATCGAATTAATAAATATAAGTTTCTCCACTGTACTCTGACGAGAAAAACTCGTAAGTCCCACGAGACTATAAAATAGAAGAAAAACATTACAAGTCCTCACTGCTCAGTGATGAACGGCTGCCAAAGTCTAAGTTCATTTATTTCATCGGAGAAAACAAAGAAAAATTTTCTAGTTCTCACTTCTCTTGTCGCGGCCAATAACTAAGTCTATCGAAGACTAGTGAAAAAAATACAAGTCCACACTTCTCTTTGTGCGACACTGCTGGATAAGCGGCCAAAAACTAAGTCCATGCATTATTATTGAAAAACTTACTAGTGTACACATCTCTTGGCGTGAAATTTTCTAAGTTCACTGCTGCAATTGGCACGAAACATTTCTAAATCTCAACACACGAGTATTGCAGAAGCGAAATTGTTCAAGTCCAATAACTACCATATCCGAGGAAACCAGTACTTGACTTCGTCACTGCAGCACTCGTTCTCTTCTGCTCTAGGGCGGACCCACTCATCACTAGAGCTCCGCTCTCGGTGGGCCACAAGTTTTCCCAAGCCGATTCACATCACGGGACGATACTCCCTCAGCGCGGGGGTGATACTGTCCCTTGTGAGGGACCTTGTCCACCCAGACATTTAGATTGTGGAGGGCAAGAGAAGCTAATCCCCTCCCCCCTCCTCATCAATCAAGATATTTAGATTACTGCAGTAGCCACAATTATTATCAGCACCCTGAGGTAGCGCCGGGGAACTGTTGCCATATGTAACGTCGTCTATTTAGCTCGTAATCTCTAAGCATGAACAAGATAAAACTACGAGGCTAATCCTCTTTACGTTACTCCTCTTGCTCTGGGGGGAATAACTCATGACAAAAGTCAGTTACGAAACTACTAAATTCTTTTATTTCCCTTTCTTGTACAAAAATTATCTGAAATATCTTATACAAATAACTCTGAATAATTACTTGACCCTTCCAAGCTAGTATTATCGTTATAAAATATTAAGGCTCTTTAACAAGGGACAACCAGGGTTCGCTGCGCATAGGTTCGTCCCCGGATCAGTCCTGCACCCAAGAACCAATTATCGCCTTACCACTGATCCTTGACGACACCGGGCCGGGGCACCCTCCGCCTCGTGACGTCGTGTGGTCGTGGTGATGATTGGTCGTTCTGGTCAACGTTTCTCCAAGACGTCGTTCAAGGATCTCGGATCGCTCTGCTGGGTTGCCCTCAAGCTGCTAGCGCAGACGTTCGGCGTCGATGGCCCTGGAAGTGGTACCGACAGAGTGGGCCAGAGAGTGGGGGATGTCGTTATGCACCAGCGGCCTCATATACATTATGGCTGGCCGACATACTGGAATGTCTTCTGCCACCCTCGCGGCTCGCTAGCTGCCCTCACCACGCGTGCACCAGGACAGCACTCGGTCAGAGAGCCCCAAGTCCATAACACATAGCTGTATTTACCTCCCTTTTATCTGCCTGTTTGCTGAAAATGGTGGTGGTGAAGTTGATTGAATTAATGAGCGCGGAATTTAGAAATTCACAACTTTTGTTGTGCTGGCGCGTGCCCCTGAAGGGAAGAGGGGGGGGGGGAGGTAGTGACAGTTCGGTATGATATAAGCGGAGGTTAAAGCCAAATGAATTTAAGTAATAAATAAAAATTTGGTTTCCATGAATGAATGGTGTGACGTAGGTGCAAGGCTGATTAAAATTTTTATAGTGGTGAAGTTAAGTTTCGCGAAAATACTGAATCGAAAATGTAGATGTTGTGTTAAAATGTAGTAACTGCTGCTTATAATAAATATGTTAAGATGGTATAATATTTAATGCAATAACAATTTAATTAGATTACAATCAGTTGTGTGATTTATTGGGTGTGAGTTTTACTGTGGTGAGCGACGAAATTGTATCGGAAAAATTAAATTTTGATATTGGAGGCTTGAATTAGTATGATTTGAGTTGATTTTAATAAATAAAAATATGCTGCAAAACTTTAAATGTCCCAAGCCTGCTTGCGCACCACAATTTATACCACTCCAAACGCCACCATCTGTACCTACCCCCTCCCCGAGATCGTTCCTCAGCTCTTCCTTATACAGAGCTAGTAACCTTTCTAATGGCACGTCATCTATAAAAATACAAGCTTGTTTTTTTTTTGAGGCGGGAACCCGTTCTCAAACCACTCGCAGAAGAAACGCCTTACAACTCCTAACATCTTTCGCGCACTGCTACCGGCCACACACTTCTGCTTGGCAGGAAGCAGCCCACCAGGCGTTTCTCACTGAAACAGAGTGCTTTAATACCAGCTCATATGTGTCTTACATTACCGTGACGGAAACTCCGTCACGCTGTTTATATTCTGAAACAACTAGAGTGAAGAAACGCAGTATGACATAACTCTGTCATGTCAAAGTGTTCTATTGTCAGTTATGTCAGTAAAGTGGTATTTCATCTCGCCCAGACGTGTAACCAAGAGAATGGTAATTGGTTAGTTGAGGAAACAATACGCATCATATCAGCAATGTTTTTAATTTTTGCTTCACTGCATTCATTCTTGCCCCGTTTTCATTGCTGAAAATAGTATGATGTTGCACCAGCAATAAAAACCATTCAGATATAAAGCAATTTTGAAATTCAGACTCTCTAATATTTTGTACAGTATAATTAAAGCTAAAACATGTGTAGGCCTTGTCTTATTTTTCCGAGTAACATGTTCAACGCAACATAACAATTAATCTCACACAACATAAGTCATCCAATGCTATTAGAAAAGAACTAAAACTCATGAATTTGATAATATTATAACAACAGGGCTGTGCCTGGAACATTGCAATATTTAATAAATCGAATAGGCAAGGAAAAACGAAGTCATATGTAAAAATGATTACATAATAGGCCACGTAACTGGAGTTAGTTTCTGTAAAGCACAGAAACACGAGAATGGTAAGGGCGACACTGCCCCATCGCTGCCACACACACACGACACTAAACACGCATGCAGTGCTACATGTAGTGACGCCCTCACTGCTTCACTTGGGGGACAGACCAACACGGTAACGATAGGACTTTAGCAGTGACCCTGTCATTTTATTGGTGGATAGTCTAAGGCCATATGGTACTTGTGTTTTTGTCCGATTAGTATATCTTAAGATATTGCAGACTGGAAAAGCAATTTTAGCTATATTGGAGGGTTTCAAAATGTTATTTTCTTAAGTTTGTAATGCTTTATATTTAACCACCCACCCTCATTTGAAATGTCTGTTAGCTTATTTTAGTAAATAGGCAATGTACTGTAAACCTCTTGATAGTTCCGTTAATTAATGTGTAGGTACCTGAAGAATTCGCGGATTCATTATGGGACATGCTAGAATTCAAAACACGTGCGTTTATATAACTTAAGCCATTGGTCAGCACGGTGTTTGACACCTCCTGGAGAACAGTGTCCAATTGTCGCCTTCCGCTGTGACAGCAGACAACCAATGTACAGTTGATATCGGCATATTTGTACATAAGACTGAGAGTCTAGCCTACAGTGCATTGAACTCGCGAATTTTCCAGGTCTCTATAAATGTGTATATCAAATACACTGCAATTCAGCTCAGGCACAGTGTACGTGGGACCCATAATAAAAGTGAAAAACAAAAACCAGTGCCGGACAACTTAACCTGCATTGTATATTTAGTGCTCGTGTAGTTTAAAATGTGTCATCTTTTTTTCATATTCTAATTATATGCTGATTAGTTATGTATTGGTCAGGAGCGAAACGACAACTTCAACTTGGTGAGGAGAGGGGCATGCCTTTTATTGCTCTAAAAAATTCCCCATAAAATGTCAAGTTTGGCTACACATTTTAGGGTGCCATAAGATGGCAATAATGCATAGTTGCAGGCAAATAAGTCTGCGTAACACTGTAACTGAAATACAAAATATTTTAACAATTTCGCATACCAAACACAAACTCAGTTTTTAGCTGCAAGCACATACATAGAAAAAGTTCGTATAATATTACAGATTGTAACCCAAATCGACATAAAATCAACTTTGCATCTGACGCACAATCCCTTTCCCAAATTTTTATTTTCCTTCCATAACTATTCGTCTGGGCACTGGTAAAAAAACAGCAAATTAAAGGAACTGTTTTTCGACACCTAAATTTACGCAGGAAAGTTATTATTTTGCCATAAAGCCTATGTTAGCCAAACTATTATGTGAAACCTCTTGAATCATAGGTTAGGATATTTAAGTGAGGTCAATTCGGTATTGTGTTTATGAGTAATAAATTTTAAAAAAATATTTTTACTTCTACAGAATATATTCTACTGACTCATGCTGCAATGCCAGAGTTAGCAGTTATATATCCGTGCAAAAGAAAGCGAGTATGTGCATATTACTGAGACATGTAGCATAGCAAATGTTAAGTAGATGCAGTACGGTAAATGCGAAGCTCACCATATGATTGTGAAGCTGTGATCCATCTCAATTAACTGTAACTTCATTTCAAATGGGTATTGGTGCAAAGGGGTTTAATGATTATAATCTTAGGATACTTCATAGATTGTACACAATGCAAGTAACAAATTAAAGTTTTTTAACTGTGGGCACTGGATAAGTGCACACTCCAACGATGCAGTCTTCCTAGTAAATTACAATAGAAATACAAACGAAAACTCAAATACCTGATGTTTATTCATAGTGGTAAATCTGGTGCAAATAATAAACGATATATGTTCCATGTTGAGCCCAGAAGGGACTGCCCTCTTGGCCCCGTCATGCCCATCTTTTCAATCTGCAGGTTCAAGCGAGGAGTTTGTTCCTGTTCTTCTAACGAGTGTACAGTCCACAACAGCTGAATTCGACCCACAGGTGCATTCGAGGTTTTAAAAGTTACAATCTGAGCACCGTGTTATTTAATATCTTTATTAATAATGCACCAGGTCTTGTTGATTTCTCCCCAGGTCAATAGTATATTGTTCTGTAAGTATATACTTGTGTACATATATCTGCATACGTGCGTGTGTGTGTACACAGAGCAACAGCGTATTTAAATCGCGCACATTTTATTGCACATTCATTAACAGTTGTTATATCTTGCATGGTTGTTTTTCTATGAAAACCATTTTATTCCTGGCGTGGTCGCCCGGAATGTTCGCACGTGGGAAACATGACGGATGTTGCAACTGGCTGGCTGGTTTTCTCAAGGGTTCTGAGCCCCCGGCCCCAGTTACATTTCATTGCCACTCCATAGCCACTTCACTTCACCCCCATCAAGACTAAAATCCTCAGCTGTCTAGCGACTCCTAAATCTCTCACTATCATTAACAACTGCTAGATTAATGGTCAAGGAGTGGTACAAAAACTGTCGGAAAAGAATATGTTAAATTTTTTTTTAAATTCGATGTGCTCTGATTGAATACATACATCAAGTCTCAGATTAAATTAAATTTTCGTCTCGTCTCACATTAAGTAAAATATACGTCTAACTTATTTTTGGTTTGTTCAGGTGACAGAAAATACCAGAGCAACATCGTCATATTTAGAGCTGGAAAATGTCATTCTCAAATCGTTTCTTTCCATCTCCATAAATGCAGCTAAACTGCATTGTTTTAATTATGAGCTATTCGTAAATCAAATTCCATTTTCACTAATACAAAATGTGTGTCCAAAGCTCTGCTGTAGCACTGATGGCTACAACTGAAAGCAGCATCGCAGGTTCAGCTGGATAAACTGCTGCTATCGACAATGCTTTTTTTTTTAGAGGGGTGTTTGTTCGTCAAGTTTCTGCAGCGTGATTCTGAGATATTGGAACTGCATATTTTTTTATTTATCTGTAGGAGAATTTCACACAAAAAATTATAATTGCACGAGTTGTTAGGTAACAGTAAAGACATTTGGTCACAAGTGTTCCTGTAAACCACTTTGCAGTATTTAGTACACGTGCACTTGTTATCGATATCATTGTGGTGCATGCACCTTTCCCCCATTGTAGGTAAACAATGTATCTCAATCTAATTAAACTAACCTAAAAAGTTGGTGAATAAGTTTTAATTCAGTTTAACCTAACCACGATAATAGCGTGGTTGCTTTATTATCGCTAAATGTGTATTTGTAATTATAACATCCCATTGTAACCATTTCTATCGTTTTAGATAAAATAAAAGGTATTTTTCCTCCCCAATGTAAAATTTCTTAGCATGCTGAGCTGAATTCAAATTGGGCCTACTGAGCTACTGACTTACTAAGCCCCACTAACGTACACTTTTGGAGAAAGACGAAACACAATTTTTGATGATATAGAAAATGCAATAGTACCCTGAAATGTCACTCGCCCCTCTTGTTCCTCCTGATAAGTTGCTATAATACTTGACTGTCCAGTGCAGACAATGCAGTAAACAGTTTAATTTCAGAATTGTAGTTATGTGCCAAGGGTAACTTATCCCTGTCCAATATTGTAGATGCAATAAATTAAACTGTACCCTACAATAAGGGGTAAGGAAATATATAATTCTATTAGAACAGAGAACTAATGGAATGTAAAGAGAAGGAATAACAAATATAGGAGTTGAATGTATCTACCAGAAACCGTTTACTATATTGACATTAGATATGAATACAGGAGATGAAGTGATATTGTAAACCAAATTCGAGTCATGGTCAGTGATAGAAATTAAAATAGAAGCTCCAACAAATAATTATTTATTCGTGGCTCAAGAACATGTGGACTTTGCCTTCCAAAAATTCTGCTAGGCTGCTGGTCGCTGTTTTGTATCACTCATTACTGATGATAAGCAGAGACCTGGCATATTCGCGAGTTCAATGACCTGTAGGCTAGACTTCACAGTCTTATATACTCTCACACAGATATCAAATGTTTATTGGTTGATTGTAGCGGTAGCAAAAGGCGGTGGTTGGGCGCACAATTGATAGCATGTTTGTTATTGGCTCGTTTATCTCCAGGAGGTGTCAAACAACACGTCGACCAATTACAAAAGTAACATGAACGTAAAAATGTGTGAATTCCAACTTGTCTAGAAATGAACCCGCGTAATTCTTGGGTCTATACTGATAAGCAACCTGCAATACATCTCACTGCCACATTAAAATCTACTCCAATGCCATATTTTTTTCTGTTAATACGATCACTATCGAGAAATATATATATATATAACTTTCTTACATCGAAACTTAGTTGTCAAAGTCATTAAGTGTGACGTCACCAACATACTAGCAGGTACCGCTTGAAGAGTGTAGGAAGGCTATTAAAACTGGACGTAAACTATATTTTACTACACGACAACGGTAGCACGCTTGTTATACTTTAATTAATCATTTATTCAAAAAACAAGTTTCCATAAATCTTGAAATATAAGCACCATACCTAAAACACGCTCTTATTGTCGCCCATAATCGAATACTGGGCCGCGGTACACACACACTCACTCACGATAGGTAGTTTTATGAGGAAATTATTTGATTACACAACAAATACAAGCCAATAATAAACTAGTAAAACTTCATGCGTGAATTGCAGTATATATTAATTTATTTCTCATCCTCTCTGTTTAACACCAAATTCTGCGAAAGTAACCTTTCTTACAACGTCATACTAACGAAAACACAATGTTTTGGGCTACAGTCAAGATGGCGGCCATGGCGTCCATTGTAAAAACGCCTACCCCTAGTGGCTGACCTACGTCACAACATGCCATCTCCTGTTTGCTCCTACCTCCATGCTCCTACCATTATAACGGAAATGTGAAAAGTAGATATTTAACTCATCACTACAATCGGTTCACGGTAAACTGAGCACTTTTGAAAGCTTTGCTCAAGATCTACTTGTATGCACATTGTGTATCTTTCCACCATACGTAAATTTAACACTGCCAAAGGCCTGGTCGCTTTGTCCATGCTTCGGTCAAGTGAAACTGCGAAATAGTTGCAAAAGTATATATATAAAAAAAAAAAATTCTGATTCTTACTCTCATGTCCATTAAAAAAAGCTAAAGAAATCATTCCAGTGTTCTAGAATGTTTACCTATCACTTCGAATTCAATGTTAATTCGTGGAAAAGCTTTCTCCAGTTACTACCAACTTTACTGGTGCAAGCCAGTCAGCGTGGCATTCAAAATACATTCAGGTATAGGCTGTTCACGGCAAAATGTGCACTTTTCAAAGCTCTGCTTAAGATCTACTTGTGTGTGCGTTGTGTATTCTTCCGCCTTATGTAAAATTAACATTACCGTGGGCCTCATCACTTTATTCATGCGTCGGTCAAGCGAAACTGTGAAATTATTATAAAGGAAGATATTTTACAAGTCTTTTCATTTTCATACGTCTATGCATTAAAAAGAAAGCCGAAAACGAAAGAAATAATTTACGTTATCACAAATGGTGACCTAACACTTTTTATTCGACGTTATGATATGGAAATATTTTCCACTCATCGTTACCAACTTTACTGGGCGTATGCCACTCAGTGTGCCCGTCTAATATATGCAGCCACACGGCAGTGACTTTTTCTAAGGTAGATTTAAAAAGTGCACACTTTATCGTGAATATCCTTTATTGGCAGTGACAATGTTCAAAGATTGATTTCAAATCTGCTCCATTAACCGTGAACAGTCTACAAGAACAGAGTACACACAAGCAAAATTGCGGGGCGGCTCCTTTGATGTGCGGGTACCCGTTCTCTGATTGGCTGCGCGAGCATCTGGGAACGGGTTGTTGAGTCTGACTGGCTACTGCGTTCTGCGAGATTTTCTCCTATTGGCTGAAGTGCCGGTTGGCAAGTGAGCTACCAGACGCTGATTGGCTGGCAGCACACTGACATGTTGCTGGCTAGGGACGCCATTTTGGTGGCATGTGCTGCTGGAGAACGCGGAATAAGCAGATATTTCACCTCTACATTCTTAACTACTCTGTGCTAAAATGAGTGAGTGAAGAATTGCGGGCGGCTCTTAACAGCGAGGTCTTGAGAGCTGATGAGGGTGATTGAGGTGAGTGTGGAGCAGAGCCGGAATGAAAGGGCGGGGGAAACCGGATATCCCCGAGGTAACCCGTCGACCAGCGGCATCGTTCGGGAGTGGCCCGGCCGGGGATTGAACCCGGTTCGCCTTGGTGGGAGGCGGGCAGGCTAACTTCTCAGCCACCGCAGCCCTCTCTGTGCTAAAAGCCGTTCATGGTAAAGTGAGTACTTTTGAAATGAACCTTTGAAAGATGTCACTGGCCCTACCTGCATGAATAACTGTTACAACTACCGTCATCCGCCCTGTGAATTTGGTAACGAACGGAGATAAACTAGTTCCAGGTATTGGCGTTGAGTTAAAAACTCCAAGAAAACATCTGAGTATACTGAAATTATTCCTGTATTTTTAATGAACATAAGTGTAAAAATTAAAACAAATCTGCAGTATATTTACTTTTCTAGTAACCTTACAGTTTTAATTGAACGACACATTACAATGTTACCCGTTCAGACCCACTGTACACAGTCATGCATGCCTACATTTTGCACGTTTACAGGTAATTTTTTGACTGCGAGACTTCGTGACCAATGATCTTGCTTGCGGGTAAATGATTCGCAAAAAAGTCTTTCTCGTGTAAGTCATAATTATTTCTCATAAGCGTAGCCGAACATACAGACTGCAACTCATTGGCTGTAACAACGTAAAAAGTGTTACGGTGACATCAATTGCAGCACGCATCATAACATATTTCTTTTGCGACACCGGAAACCGAAAATAAAAGTGTGTGAATTGTGAATGAATTGTGCAATGTTGGTGAATGACAATACGGAGATTTTTGGACATTCGCCATTGCGATGCAGATGTCTGTCGTGGAAAAAAACAGGACTGAGCACGAAAAAATACTTAAAAAAGACAAGCAACCTATGAACGAGAAAAGAAATATTTGTATACAACACTAGAAAATTCCACGAGGGAATAGAGTCAAAAAACAGAACAGCAACTAATCACCAACAAAAACCACACAGAAACCAACACAGGGAAGAAACCTGCTGACAAAGTTAGGACAACACTGACATAATAAGTAAGAACAAATGGGACAACACAGCAAAGAAACGCACAAAAACACAGCAGTTTAACGAGACACGACAGAATACAAGCCAGGAATGCTGCAGTTAAGAATATATAGTCATAAAGCCAGAAAATTCCATGAAGGAATCGAGTCGAATAAAACAGGACAGCAAGCCAAATGCGAAGTGTGTCCGAAAGTGTCGTTTCTACATTGGCGGAAGTATGCAGAATGTGCGTATAAGTAGATGTTAAGCAGGGCTCTCGAAATGCCTCACTTAAGCGCGAGCAGTCTTCACCAGAGGGCGAGCGAGAAGAGAACCCAGAGGCGACCTTGAAAGTGTTATTTTGAAAGAGGATCGCATGTTCCTCGAGCGTTAGCACGTGGTGACTCAGGGACTCGTCGTCATTTCTCTGGGCGGAGATGCCGTCTGCCGTGTGTCTTTCTCCCCCAGAGATCAATTTGCCTTCCGGGGGAAGAACGTGCGATCATCGCTTGCTCGTCGCGTAACAGCTATCGCCTCCTGCCATCGTGCGCTTAACCGTCGCACTCTTGTTTATGTCACGGTCAGGGCTGATAGCCGACGATTACACACTCCTTGAACGGGAGCGGCCATGCACTCACTAGTTTGGTCCCAGTGTCCGTGATCGAGGACATGTTTCACGTGAAGGATATTTATGGTCGGCACTGTACACAACGAGGAATCAATGTCCAATGGCTTGAGTGCCTTTCTTGTGAGAAATCTGTTTGGTTGTAGTTTTTCCACCTCACGTTTTTGAATGGTTAATGCTGCAATCAAATAACAAGCTGCACGCTGTTTACTGGCTGCAAGGAGAACACTCGATGCAAGTACAGCGCACATCATAAAAATTAACGATTGCAACAATCGGGCTCGGAAATTAATTCGGGACTGAAAGAGCTCAAGATGAGGTAAACCGCTTATTCGTCTTGTGCGCATTTACCCAACATTCACCAAACGTGTTTCTCTGTATCTCAGTTCCTAATGGCAACCATATTTATATGAATAAAATACTTTCACCCATTAACCACGTCAAAAACTGGTTAGGGGAAGTATATAAAAAATAGGGTTTAGTTGTGTTGGGACACGGCCGTTTGTTTTGCGTGAATACGTCTACATTGACGCGCTCGGACGCCTTCTCAAAGCACTTGTTTACTGAAAAGTGTTCTAACCTCAAATCCAATACATGCCGTTTTTGCTAGCGGTATTGACAGAGAAGCAGTTCAATATTGGGACCCGGAGACTGGGCTGTGCGCAGCTAGCGAGACCGCTATACCTCATCTTTAGTCTATGGGAGCGGCTAAGAAGTTTATCTCGACTGTAAACGCCAGCTAGACTCTTATAGATAGGGACACCGGAATTTAGCGAAAAGAATTCCGCACATGCTGGATTTCAATATCCTACGAGCGTACCAGCAGTTTACTTTTGCTTATTGGCGGCGTGTGTCTGTAAGAAGTTCTTTTCGTAGTTGACTGGCCAATCAGAAATAAGTTACTCCGATACTGCACGTCTCTGATTCGTGGGCAAACGCTTAAGACGCGTAACATCTAGGTCACCCAATCACAAAAGTGGGTCTGAGATAAAGCATTATGAAATACAACTGGCGGTGAAATCTTTTCTCGAAATTGCGTTGTCCCTACTTATAGTCCATTTATTCACGGTCACTTCACACTTGTCTGAAGCCATGGAAAAGATCTGATTCCAGGACGTATCTCTGCCTAGTGCAAACAAACCACCTTAACGAAGTCTAGAAAAACACACTGAAGAGATAATGCACCCCGTTCCTGGGCACTCAGTGTGATCATATTTTGTTTAAGACATATTTCTAGGGGTAGTGAAATTTCGCGAGAAGATATAAAGGCAACTTATATTTCAAAACACTGCAGGGTCGTTCACCTATTGCGATTTGCTGAATTAATTTTTCCACACGTGTTAACTGTCTGCGCACGAATCACGCAGGAGCCGTGCCGATGTTGCCGAATTCTGAGTGGCCCGGTCAAATATGAAAACGCCTGCTCAAGCAAACGACAACCAATGGAAACAGACAAACTGCTGTTGGGTGCTTAGAGTACTGAAGTCTACAGTCTACTCATATTTTTTCTCGCGCAAAACCACTAGCTCTACTTAGTTCTTACGTGGTATTACCAACACGCCTATCTTCTCACTGAATTTTTATTACTCATTTTTGTTGAAATTAAATATTGTAATTTATAGATTGGATATAAGTAGTTATTTTCTGGTTGCAGACTAAACTGCAAGACGTTGTATGCTGGGTTCACTTCTGCCATTGGTCGACATCTTGAGCGGCATGTTGCGACGACGCTTTCAGCCAATAGTTAAAGCTGAACTCATGTACAGTGAAGCGATCACACAGCATAATGACGTCAATACAGGTGCCAGTAGCCAATAATATCACTAATTGTGCTCTGTCAGTTATAGGTCGGTGCATTCTAACACGTCTCGAAATAATAACGCGAATTTTTTCAGGACTCTAGATACAAGTAAAACTTCACATTTATCAAAAAGTATGTACTTTTATGTTAACACAAGAATAAAATGTTTGTGGTACATTACGTATGTAGGATACAACGAAACACGTCATACATGGAGTAATTTTTTAATGGTTTTATTCAAAACGGGCAAAGAAACCACGAATAGACTATACCATGCTAAACTCCACATTACACTGTATTTTTTTGCACATTTACAAGAAAAATCCTTTAAAACCCAGCTGCCAAGAAAATCCTTCGAAGAACAACAAACAGTTTTCTTGTAAAATCTGCAAAACATATTTTTGTAACATTGCAAGTTATAACTTACTTTCTTGAGAAGTGGGAGCAAAATTATTTTTTTCCTTCTAGAAAACAAATATAATGGTATACAAACAGAGAAAAGGGGAAAAAATTATTTAAAAATATAATTTTCGTAAAAATAATTACGCCTTGCCAGCACGGGGATTATAACCGACATCCATTGCGTTATTATCTCAGATCTGTAGCACAAGCCCAACTTGACTTTCGAGCTTAACAATTATTTTTGTAGTGAATATACTAAATAATAGTGGAAATATTCGGGCAAGAAGAACGTATTTATTTAACTTTAAGATTCGACTTGTGTTGAAAGTTTTGCGTGGTTATAACAACGAGGTCTTGGGAGCCGATGAGGGACAGCGACAAATTTATTTGTTTCCTTAGAACATAACAGTATGCCTGTCTTGCTGTTGGATGATATATCAAAATATCTACGGGAGCCAGTAATATGATTTATTGGCATAAATTATTTTAATGAAATAACAAAGTGAATGAAAATATTCAATATTTCATAAACATTTTGTCTTGTGAGAAAGCATAATTGTCATGCAGACTCGAACTGTTTCAC
The DNA here is from genome assembly GCA_029891345.1 of Dryococelus australis. Lineage (NCBI taxonomy): Eukaryota > Metazoa > Arthropoda > Insecta > Phasmatodea > Phasmatidae > Dryococelus > Dryococelus australis. The sequence goes on from CM057009.1 coordinate 316,561,543, forward strand.
TCCAATATATTTTTCCTTCCCAGGAATATTTCCCTTTCCGACTTAAATAATTCTTTACTTTTTTTTCTCAGTTATTTAAAACATGAAATTTTCAAAAAGGTCTACTGTACCGTAGAAACTACAGATAATATTGAATATCAATACTTTTTTAAATTGTAACTGTCAAGGAAGAAGTAACAGTGAATAATCTCTGTCCAGAGTTGCCAAATTTTTTGAGAGCAATCCTGAAAATGAATACGGAATATGCATAAAGCGCCAGATTGAATACTTGGACTATTAAAATTAAATTTTCACACAGTACTCTCAAGATGTATAATTAAACACTTCAAGTAATTTTCGAGCTGTGTAATGATTGCTAAATCTTAGCTTACTATGGGTTCACATTGGATTGTTATTCTCGCAAAAGACCGCCTACACGACTACCCGTAATAAATAGTGGCATGCCATAAACATGTTATATTCATATCAAGATATTTCAATTCTCTCTTCAAGTGTAGATGATACATTTCGCGGAAATTATCAATCCTTATGGACACCCCGAACTTCGCGAAAAGATTTCAGCACAGGGTAGTTTCAATATACTACAGGCATACCAGCAGTTTTATTTTACTTATTGGCGGTATGTCTTTGTCAGGATACATTTATTCCTACTCGGCTGGCCAGTGGGAATTAGGTAACTTCAATCCTGCAGGTCTGTGATCAGCGCGCAGAATCTTAAGACGCAGAACACCGAAATCATCCAATCACGAAAGTGGATCTGAGCATAAGTGTAATGAAATTCAACGGATCGTGAAAGTAGGGTGCCTCTATCAATCCTGAAGACACAAAACGTGATAATTATATACTTCTTTCTTCAAGCCTCCACATTTGCTGTCTTATTTATAAAGAACTCCCTAACTTTTTTACCTGTGACAACCATGAAATGTGGTCACCGGATCATACTCAGAAATCACCCGATATGGCGAGAAAATCACCAGTTTGGAAACTCTTATATTGTTCTTGCAGATTATATTTTATTTATTAAGATATTATTTCTGTTACTGAAAACAGGTGAGATTACTGGTGAATGTCGAGTGAAGATATTTGGACGGCTTTTAACATCGAGGCCTTGAGAGCCGATGAGTGTGAAGTGAGGTGAGTATGGATTGGCACCGGAATGTAAGGGTGGGGGAAATGGAAGATCCCCGAGAAAACCCACCCACCAGCAGCATCGTCCGGCGTGATTCTCATTTGCGAAGATCTGGAGTGAGCCGACTGGGGATTGAACCCAGATCGCCTTGTTGGAGACTCTGCTGATGAGAAGTTTTACAATACAAAGTCTGGCTTGGAGGCTGCATTTCCTTCTCAGCGCAATGATGTGTAGAACAAGCTGTTTCAGCATTATCACATGACCGAAAATGGCGTTGGTAAACGATAATTCCCACCAAGAAACTCTAACATGGCTGTGTTCTCACAACGATGCGAAGAGAGTGAGTGTGGGTTATTATTCGACTAATTTCACCTGAACTAAATGGCCATGCTATAATTTGTTACAAATTAATCTTATTATAATCGAAGAACACATCCATTACAAATTACGACTAGCGACCTGAACAATTCGCGCATTCATTTTGGCACAAGCTAGCATTCAAAACACGCGCGTTGATATAACTTCAGTCATTGGTAGGACCACCTATTTTTATACTAAATTATTGTAGACAAGGAGCACAAAATGAAAAATCCACCCCTCAGTAATATCACAGGCCTGAAAAAATTCCATTTGGTTATAAAATACACGAATAAGCTTGATAAACTGATAAACACAATTGATTCTGTACATTGTTTTCATTGTTGGACTTGAATATATCCGTACCCTTGAAAACAGCATGCCATTCATAAGAACACTTGAAGAGCTCTCTGCGAAAAAGTCGACACATAGCTTGGCGTAAAAAAAATAAGAAACGGCCAATTAAATTTTCAGCTCTTCACATGGAAATTACGCAAATAACTTGTTACAAACGATAATATCGTTGCACAGTTTTACCGAGTGTATAAAGTGTTAATAACTCTACATCGACATATTATAGCATATTAGCGGTTTCTTCGCGCTCTTTGACTCAAACAATTTGAAAAAAAAAAAAAAAAAAAAAAAAAAAAAAAAAAAAAAAAACATCCTATGTATAATATTTTTGGTGGTTTCCTAAGTAGCATTCGGAATCACAAGATGCTGTTAGTAAATCAGAGTTTAGCCCGTCCGCCAGCGGGCGAGTAGAACGAGAGTCGTGTCCATCTCTCTGAGGGGCTGGCAGGATGGCGGGAGAGGTGATGGGGGGGGGGGGGGTGTGGAGGTAGTAGGGCAGGCCACTTCTCAGGAAGACCCCGATGTCAGCAGGTCGGTGCCAGGCGCAGGATGGCAGTTAGCTCCCCGGGCGCACACACTTGGCAGCGCGCCCCCTCATCGTGATAATGTGCTAAGCCAGCTTCTCCATGCAGATCCGCCACGGCCTTAATAACTCACCCGGCCTTTCCTTCCCTGCTGCCCACATCATTCTCTTCAACTCCTCAACGTGGGCGATGCTTCACTCTCCACGAACCACGTCTAGCACCTGTGCCCCCTTACATCCAGCGCTGATCGCAGAAAAAAAAAATTGGGTGTGGCCGTGTTGGAGACGCTGACTGCCGTTTGTTTTGCGTGAATACGTCTACGTTGAAGCGCTCGGTCGTCTTGTTGTTTTATAAGTCCCCGGCACCGCTTCACTCGATCATATGGGGTTTTATGGGTATCACTTCTGAGACGCTCTTTCCAACCGTATACGATTGATGTATTTCGACTTGGCTTTTTGACGATTATAGGCCGAAATTGTATTACGTTTTCTTAACTTTTTACACTTAACTCACACAATTTCGCCATAACCACGCCACAAAAATGTTTTTATACCCGCAGTCGATTGATCTTGACGAGAGCTGCCGATTAAAACTCAAACGAGCGTCGTAGCTTTTCCTAATCAAAAGTTATACTTCGCGGAAGTTATGAGACGCGGTGAAACGAACTCAAAATTGCGGCACCCTCCCCCCCCCCCCCTTACCACCTCGCGGGATGTTTCGCAGTCCTCACTCAACGTAACACATTCTTTGGTCCTTTGGCAATCGAGTGGTGTAATTGAATTGTGAATGCTGACAATAGATTTGGCGCTGCAATGCCAAACTGTATCCCACGATTTTGTTATCATCGAATTTTTCTGGATTGCCTCCCACTATGGTCGAAAATTTAAAGACGTATTCACTTCCAATCTACCCTGTCTCACCAACGAGTGAGGGGCCGCAGAGGGGTGGTGGTTTGACTACTAGCCTCCCACTGAGGCGAACCGGGCTCGATTCCCGGCGGTGTCGGCGGGTTTTCTCGGATCTGTCCCTTTTCCCCCTCACTTGCATTACGGCACTGTTCCATGCTCACCTCGCTCCACCATCATCGGCTGCGTGCCCTAGGTCAAGGCGCGAGGGAGCGATACAGGCGACACTTACACGCACTCCTAGTGCCTCATGGCTCCTACGTGCACGGCGTGCAGTATTTTCCGTCGTGGTGCTGTACTGTGCACATTAGATATGTGACAGTGGGACTTCATCACACGCGATGAAAGCCCACAAGTTAAACTACGCCCGTATGTTTGTACTTTTCTCTTGCTGATTAAGGAAACTGCATATGCAAGGTTTAAATATGCGATATTTGACCATTTTCACGAATTTTCCTCTCCATGAATATACTTAATATGAAAAAAGTAAAAACATATAGACATAGATAATTCTTTTTTAACTTTCATTACAAAAAATCGTATTCCCAGAACTATTATTTACCGAGGTACGCAAATACACGCAAACAACGATTTCACAGAAAATGGATCACCTTTGACTCCTCTTAAGAACCGCCAACATGTCCTCACTCACTCACTTATACGTGGATACAGTGATGTCTCCACCGCCACAGATGCTGTTTCCATAAACATGCTCGGCTGACTGTGAACCTGCCCAGTGCGTCAGCAGAAAACATTTCGACTTGAACGTATCTTTACACAAGAATACGTTCAGAAATTTCATAAATATTACACTCGTTCGTCAGACAGACTATAAAAGGAACTGCAGAAACCGTTCCATATGCATTGCCTAATGTGAGCGAAAAAATTCGTTCCGTTTCCGTGCCACAAGCGCATTGGTAGAGACCCGGATACTTCGCAAATTTATTCCAGCACAGCCTTGACTTGAAATCAATACATATGTTTATTAGTTTTCCCAATTGGATCCCAATCATTGAGACTCGCCCTGAACGAGTCTAAGACACAGAGAGAGAACAGACAACAAAATATTGGTTTCTGAAGTGCCAAAAATACATTTAGTTACCGCAACAAAATATTTTGTTGAGCAAACAAAACTTGAAAAACAAAAAATTTAATTTTTTTCATCTAGTAAAGTACTTGTTTGAAACAAAACTTCTGTATCGTATATCATTGTTTGGCCACTCATTTGCTCTGACAAAAGTCTTAATGTTTTTGGTTTGCGACAAAAAATTTATATTGAGACGTTTCTTTAAACGTTTATGTATAGTGAAATCAAGAATGTTGTGACAAAGTTTATAACGTTAACAATTCACAAAGTCTTACATTACTATAATGAAAATATACCATTCAAGTATTAATTTGAATAAAGCCTCTAAGAAGTAATGTTGCCACAACCAAATGTGGTATTACGCTAAAAATTTCAGGAATAACAAAATATTTTGCGTTACATCGATATTAAAGTAATGTCCAGCCAACACAATTGCGCACAGACTTGACGTTGTAAAATGGTGGATACTAGTGAACAGCGATAAACTCATAAAGTGAAACCACTTAATTTAAATTTAAAAGCATAATATGGTAACTAAATGCAGCTTGGAGCAGCTCTCAGGCATTGCATAGCAGTTAACGTGTGCTAAATATGCATATATTTCTAGAGCATAAAGTATTTCCAGATAACTAGAGAAAACTTCAGTTTGTAGTTATATTGGGCTGAATAATGACAGCATGAAACGTAGTCTCACAGGTTAAAATAGAGAAGTTGCTAGGATGTTGGATTTAGTAGATTAGGTAACCTCGAGCACTGAAGACGCGGGTTTAATGCCACTTCCGAACGTAATTTTTTTTCGTCGTTGGTGATACTTACTTTTGTGGCAAATCAAACGTACTTAATTTATTTTAAAAGGGATTTTTTTTTAAAGCAGATGCAATACAACAAATTCTTTAACACAAATGACAGCAACAGTTCAACACAAAATTTGTTTTGCCGCAACAAAAACACCAATTTAAAGTTGGCAGTGCAGTAATGCGGTGATGTTGTTACAAGAGTAATTAAAGCTACATTTTCATGAATACTTTGGCAATATATTTATTTACAGCCACGTTGGTTACTGATGGCTCACATATAATAAAAAAAATTACTGTAGTAGTAACATTAATACTATTGCACAATATTAGACTTTTATCTGTGTGAATGCCTTCGTTCGAATGTACAATTAGAGAATTGGTTTGTATTTTTGTGACAGTTAGAATAAAACAGTGTTTGTCAGTGCATTTATTGATGCTTAATAATTGTATGATAACCTAATAAATCAAGTTCGATAGAAAACTAAGACGTAAAGCTGTAAAAATTGTAATATTTATTTGCGCACGTTTGGGGCCGCGGCTACTCCCCTCCAACCAAGGCGATCAGGGTTCAATTCCCGGCTGGTTCACTCCACATGTACGCAAGTGTGACTCTTGAAGGACAATGCCGCTGGTCGGAGGGTTTTCTCGGAGATCTCCAATTTTCCCCCGTCCCTTCATCCCGCTGCTGCTCTACACTCACCTCACGTACGTCACTTTTATCAGCTCTCAAGATATCGCTGTTAACAACCGCCCAAATTTCTTCAATCGCACACTATTTCCGCACATTAAACTCTTAAATGAAATCTGTATTGTTATTTATTTCCCATATTTGTCTGCAATTTTTTGTGCATCGTGAATGACATGGTTGTGGAGTTGGGGCATCTTTTGTACCTGTGACAGAGTAATATGTTGGTCATTAAGACACTGTGTTACAGGGCGCATTGGAGGCACTTTTACAAATTTCGTAGGCAAACGTGTATTTCGAACACTCTGAAACGCAGCCACAGTTACAATGGGTATTTAATGACAAAATAATTCCTTCTCAGGGAATTGTTGGCAACAGCTTAAGAGATTCGTAACAACCTAGAAACGTGTTAGTAACTGCGAAACTGGTAATCTACTGCGAGCATACTACAAATGACCATTGCTTGTGTGTGGTAAGTTTCTAATAGCCAGCCGTTATATATATACACTAATTTGTTTAAAAAAAATACGTATTGGTTAATTGCATGCCATTGAATTATACGTTCGATAATTTCACTAATTTTATGTCCGGTGGGATACGGCTAATCCCACTACTCGGAGTCATTGTGGTTAGCGGCTTATTAAATGATTTTGAGGACCTACCCTTTCATAAACTAATATCCCTCAATCCGTTTTTCAATACGCTCTTCACATATTAAACACCAATGCGAATAACAAATTATTCAGTAACAGGTGAGAAATTTACTAAATATGAAGGTGTTTAAGAGATAGCATTATAACATTATCCTCAAGTAACTACCATGAGATAGAAAAATATCGCTTTGACCCCAAAGTTGACTGCACTGAAGTCAGAGAAATCACAAAGCAGAAAATATTACTCTAAAGTAGGGAATTATGAATAAAAAATATTTGTCTCGATTTACGATTCCGGCGTATTTTACCATAGAAAATTACTTTTATATGTAATTAAAAATCATTTGTTATGGATATGATGTAAAATATTTTACCAAATTGATTGCACGCTTGCTTATTCCACTCCAGGAAAGTATATTTGACTGTTCAGAAACATCTCTATTTGAATCTATGCTAGCACTGGTCTTAAAAAACGCATAGCAAAACAAGATTTGATTTTGTGTAATGAGAATCAACCCTTCGCGTGTTAAATAAACTTGAGACTTCATTGAACATACTCCGCTAGTATTTGAAATGTATATGTGGATAGGTTAAATGGAATTTGACTTGTCATCTAGTATAAAATGAATATTATTGTAAGTATTAAGATGAATCACAGAAGTTTTTTGGTGTTATATTTTTATGAGCTTGGATAGCTATATTTGTTTCAGACTCTCAGCTATGCTGTGAGCAGAATGTTCTAAACCAGATACATTGAAAATTGTATACGTAAATAAACGAAAGCGCACTATATGAGTGACGACTACAATTCACAGTGAGCACGTTTAATAGCGGAAGCTCTCAATATGAAGAGAGACAGGCAAAGTAATCATTTGTTCACCTCCACTGCAACTGCACACAGGTCATACCACGGAGGTAAAAATAGCGGAAGCTCTCAATATGAAGAGACAGGCAAAGTAATCATTTGTTCACCTCCACTGCAACTGCACACAGGTCATACCACGGAGGTAAAAATAGCGGAAGCTCTCAATATGAAGAGAGACAGGCAAAGTAATCATTTGTTCACCTCCACTGCAACTGCACACAGGTCATACCACGGAGGTAAAAATAGCGGAAGCTCTCAATATGAAGAGAGACAGGCAAAGTAATCATTTGTTCACCTCCACTGCAACTGCACACAGGTCATACCACGGAGGTAAAAATAGCGGAAGCTCTCAATATGAAGAGAGACAGGCAAAGTAATCATTTGTTCACCTCCACTGCAACTGCACACAGGTCATACCACGGAGGTAAAAATAGCGGAAGCTCTCAATGTGAAGAGAGACAGGCAAAGTAATAATTTGTTCACCTCCACTGCAACTGCACACAGGTCATACCACGGAGGTAAAAATAGCGGAAGCTCTCAATATGAAGAGAGACAGGCAAAGTAATCATTTGTTCACCTCCACTGCAACTGCACACAGGTCATACCACGGAGGTAAAAATAGCGGAAGCTCTCAATGTGAAGAGAGACAGGCAAAGTAATAATTTGTTCACCTCCACTGCAACTGCACACAGGTCATACCACGGAGGTAAAAATAGCGGAAGCTCTCAATATGAAGAGAGACAGGCAAAGTAATCATTTGTTCACCTCCACTGCAACTGCACACAGGTCATACCACGGAGGTAAAAATAGCGGAAGCTCTCAATATGAAGAGAGACAGGCAAAGTAATCATTTGTTCACCTCCACTGCAACTGCACACAGGTCATACCACGGAGGTAAAAATAGCGGAAGCTCTCAATATGAAGAGAGACAGGCAAAGTAATCATTTGTTCACCTCCACTGCAACTGCACACAGGTCATACCACGGAGGTAAAAATAGCGGAAGCTCTCAATATGAAGAGAGACAGGCAAAGTAATCATTTGTTCACCTCCACTGCAACTGCACACAGGTCATACCACGGAGGTAAAAATAGCGGAAGCTCTCAATATGAAGAGAGACAGGCAAAGTAATCATTTGTTCACCTCCACTGCAACTGCACACAGGTCATACCACGGAGGTAAAAATAGCGGAAGCTCTCAATATGAAGAGAGACAGGCAAAGTAATCATTTGTTCACCTCCACTGCAACTGCACACAGGTCATACCACGGAGGTAAAAATAGCGGAAGCTCTCAATATGAAGAGAGACAGGCAAAGTAATCATTTGTTCACCTCCACTGCAACTGCACACAGGTCATACCACGGAGGTAAAAATAGCAGAGTTTCACATATCTGTCACCAACCAGACCATCCGGAATGTAATAACTAAATTGTGTGAGCCTAGTTCGGTTCAATTCGGCTGTCGGGTTTAAAAGTTATTGTAGGGGTGGGAGGGAGGATTTATATTCCAAACAGACAACCTGATGACTACATAAACTTATCTTTCCTTCGAAAAGTAGGCTAAAAAATGTGACTTGAACAAAAAATTACTATATTTTTAATTTTGGTGCTCTTGAGTAATTGTTAAAATTTTATGGTTATGAGTCGAGTGTAACATCACGAGGAGAAGAGTCTGAAAACTATTTCTTACAGTTTTTTTTCTGAATGTGTATATGTGCATACGTGCATATATGTATATATACACACATACACAGACACACACACATATATATATGTATTAACAAACCAATACAATGTAATAGTCATTAGAGTAGTGCCTCAATTTAAAAATATGAAATACTGAAATTGAAAACATCAAGAAAAATTTTGTTCACAGTCTTTATTTACAAAAAGTCTATCAAAAGGAGAGCAACTAATTATAATTATATAAGGACATTTTTCAGGACAGCTATTTAATACAATTACATATACTCTCATCAAAACATAACAACCCATGAGGGATGGAGTAAGGTAAATACATTTAATGCAGACATTGAAAAGTTCATCAGTCGATTAAGGAAAATTCTTTATAACAAAAACTTCATTAGTAAATTGATTGATAGGCCATTTGACATACCCGAAGTCGTGAATATAAATTGTTATGTTCCAAAATAGTTTGGATTGCACAACAGAAATTCTTCACAAATTTCTTCCAATTTGGCATTTTACGAAGGCTTCGCTAGCTAAAATAGTTGAAACAAAGATATTAATGTATTTTATAATATTGATCGTCAAGCTTCAATGAAAAATGCGGGAGTATGAACATTCTTCTTTAAAAACTATTAGTACCACTTATCTTCGGTATAAGAGCGCTGATTTTCCTTCCTTATGGAGCATTTTTCCTGCATAGTCTTCTTAGAATGGCACTTAAGGAATAAAAATGCATTTGTACGTTGCTACCTTTCAGGTGTGATGCCATTTACTCTACACTGGTAACTGTCGAGGGTAATTCAAGACACCACAGTTTCAAACGAATGATGACTGCAGACACCACAAACATGCAATTGGCATAGAGATGAATTTGTGGCCTGTCAACAGACACGCCAGTTTCTTTGGTTTTGATGTGTTCGCAGCTACCAGGTGTTTTAGTGTATGGTCACAACTCACTTAGCGCCCAGCTCGAGCTGTATCTGGTGGAGGGACTTGCCACGGGTCTCTGGCAAGAAGAACAGCACCCAGATGCCAGCGAGCGCGTTGATGGCGGCGTAGCAGAGGTAGGTGGCAAGGTGGCCGATGGCGTCGACGGTGCTCATGAAGGACTGCACGACGAGGAACATGAGCAGCCAGTTGAGGGTGACGACGACGCTGGCGACCCAGGTCTTGGCCTCGGCGGGTACCAACTCACCCATCATGAACCAGGGCACGGGACCGAGCCCCAGTGAGAAGGCCGTGTTGTAGCCGATGACGGCGACGATGGGCAGCCAGCCGGGCGGTCCGGCGGCCAGCAGGCCGAGGAATAAGGCACAGCCCCAGCACGAAGCGACGAGCAACGTGCGGCGCCCGGCCATCTCGGCAGCTGCCACCATGGCCGCCGTCACTCCCAGGTCGACGAGAGCGCACACCGTCGCCGACGTCGACTCGTCGAGCGAGCTGCCCGCCTCCTGGAACACCTCCACGGCGTAGAAGGTGATGGCGTAGATGCCAGAGAGCTGGCGCGCCGACATGAGTGCCGCTACGATCAGCAGCGATCTGAAGCAGGGCGAGCGCAGCGTGGAGAAGTCGAGCGAGCTACAGGAGCGCAGCACTTTCCACGGCGAACTGCTGCCACTCTTGACGGCTATCTCCTTCATGGCGGCCAGCTCCGCTTCGACGTCGTGGTGCGGGCCGCGCAGCCAGCAGAGTGCAGCACGTGCCTGCTGCTCCTCACCTTTACGCAGTAGGTGCATGGGCGACTCGGGCACCAGGAACAACATGACGAAGGACAGCACAGCAGGCAGCGCTGCCAGGATGTTCATCCAGATGTATGGCATGACGGTGCCGGCCAGGTACACCCAGAGCACGCCCAGCCCCACGGCGCAGTCGTAGAGCGAGCCCAGGGAGCCACGCACGCTCACCTCGGCGATCTCCTCGTTGTAGAGCGGCGTCACTACCGAGCCAATGCCCACGCACACCCCGTGAAGGAAGCGTGCCACGTACAGTGCAGCCAGCTGCGGAAATGTGCACAGAAAAAACGCATGCATGCTTTCTTCTTACTGTCATAATGGGGTATATTTTTACTGCTGCACTCTGTAGAACTCAACCAATTAAAAACATACTTGTCAATAAGGTAATATGATAATGAATAGGCAGTAAAACATGATTTTCGATAAAAGATTGTCTATGTACTAAGCGTTCACGCACAATTTTTAATTCGTTATTTGAAGAATGTGTTTGAGAGAAAACCATTTACTCTCATGACTGGTCTGTTCAAAATAAGGTTATTCTGATAGTGAACTATCAGCTGACATCTAAGATGCATAATGATCAACATCTTCCGATATTAATAGTGGATCTGAATTAAAGTGTTTTGAAATAAAGCTGGCCAGAAACCTTTTCGTGAAAATACAGTGTCTGGTAATGAATAATGCAATATTCAATGTGCCAATTTTACTAGCTGGAGTATAGATAACTGTGGAGTTCAAATTTTTTATTATGGTCATATGATTGTGTAAAACTACTTAGTATTTATGAATGAAAACATTCTGAGTAAATGAGTTACTTCAGCAATCGAGTTTAACATATTTGCCAGTAATCACTTCTTATATAATTGGTATTTGATTATTCCATGTCATCGATTTGTAGCATTTTTCATGAATTCGTGATAAATAAAAAATAATTAATATCATGGTTTTAATGCTATTCATTTAAGTCACTCGTCCTGATACTGAGTGAGGGAACTACTGCAGGATGAGTCGTCAGTGTTACTTACCATGCGAATAAGTACTAAATAAAAGTAATTTTATACTAACTCATGTCTCTTCTAAACTGATTATGTGTTGGTATCTTATTATGCTTGTCCAAACGTCAAAATATGTAAATGGAAAATATAATTTAAAAAATTTTATGATAATTTTGATTACATTTTGTTATGGAACATGTTTACATCTTCTTGATTACAGCATATCTATATGAAATAAACATATGTCCCGACACGAGACTCCCAAGAAAGCTCACATTTCAATGTTAGTGTCATTATTTAAAATTACAACTTGAGGCTCCCAAGAAGAGACACCATTTCACTGATGTGTCATTTTAAAAACATCCCCATTTGAGATTTCAAAGAAGATTCACTTTACCTTGCACGTGTCGCTGTTTACAAATATCTGCCTTCTAGACTTCAAAGAAGACTCACCTTATCATGCAAGTGTCATTGTTTACAAAAATCCCCATTTGAGATGCCTTAGAAGACTCACTATTCCATGCAAGGTTCACCTTTTACCAGCATTCTCAATCGAGACTCCCAAAATTACTCTCTTTTTTCATGCACTTATAGCTGTTTACAAACATACCCATTTGAGACTCCCAAGAGTGACAGTTTGCAATCATCCCTATTGCAACTCTTAAAAAGACTTCCTGCTTTGTGCAAATGTCACTGTTTGGAAACATCATCATGTGAGATTGTCAAGAATATTTTCCATTCCACACAAGTGTCAATGTTAAAATAATGATATGGTATTCCAAAGGAGTTTCCTTATGCAGCACAAGTTTCATGATACACAAAAATCGTCATTTGAAATTTCCGAGACATCTCACCCTCACACGTGTCATTATTTACAACCATCTCCGTTGAGATTCCCGATAAGATGTCTCATTGTTTTCAATAGTCACGACTTTCACACATCTCCATTTAAGACTCCCACTCATAAGAAGAATCCATGTTCTGTTCAAGTTTCACGAGATAAATACATCTTCTTTTGAGACCACTGGACTCGTATTAGGGAGAGAATTCGGGTTCGATTCCTGGTCCGGACATTCTGAATTCTGTTTTCCATGGTTTTCCGAAATCAGTACAGGTGAATACTGGGATGGGCCATTAACAAAGGCGGTGGCCGATTCCTTTTTATTCCTTCCCCAGTCCAACTTCCCTGAGCAAATTTCTCTGTCTCTAATGACCTCGCTGTCGACGAGACACTAAGCACAATTACCAACCAACTACCATCCTTTTCAGACTCCCAAGAAGTCCCACAATTACATGCAAAGGTCAAGTTTTACAAACGTCATGTTAGAAGAATATTCCTTACTGTGTAAGGGCTAAAGGTGTTTTGAAACACTCGCTTCTTGACCAGTGCAGTGCGCAAACCTGTGGCACAGAATTTTGTACAGATTAGTGGAGAATGCGGGCTATAGTTCTTGCTGGGGCGCAGTGGAGAGAGACTGGTCACCGAGGGTTTTTACCTGCGGAGAGGCTGAGAACTGACCATCAGTGTGTGTCGAACAGGCACTGAGGGCAATTGTGTTAGCAATTAAGATAGTTATTTAATGAAACAGATGCGATATTGTAGAGTGTACTGGCGAGAGCAATAAATGATAAATGAGTGTGCACTCTACTCGTGCGAGTCGTATTTCGTGTGACCACGCTTCCCAGCTTTCCAATGCAAAGAACCGGAAAGCCCCGTCAGTCTGGTGGGTGGACTTACAGCTGTATTCAAGATTCACTGTTGACATACTACCCGAGGTAAGGTTCGGACAAGGACTCACCTGGCGGCCGCAGATGCAGATGAGCAGCCAACCGAGGAGCAGCGGTAGGCTGAGCAACTGACCAGTGGTTCGCCTGCCCAACAGGTCGGCGAGGTAGCCGGCGGGCAGCGAGCCGACGAGGGCACCGATGGGCGCCATCGAGCCCACCAGTGAGCCTTGCTGCACCGTCACGTGGTCGAGCAGTGGCACAGAACCGTTCGCCACGTCGCCCTCGTCACTCTGCAGGTACAGCAGTGCCGGGGACGTCCAACCGCAGATGCAGCCCGACGACATCGCGTTGATCGTCGCTGCGCACACAAGTAGGCTCACTCTAATTTCAGTGGAGAGATTTGGGCGTCTTTTAACTAGGTATGGGAGAACTCCGAGTCTTTATTTGAGGTCAAGGGGTCGCAGTGGTTTAGTGGTTAAACTTTTCGACTTCGACCCAGCGAACCAGGTTTGATTCCCTGCGAGGTCGCTCCTGGATTTTCGCATTTGTGAATCGTGCCGTACGATGCCACTGGTCAGCGAGCTTTCTCGGGTATCTCCTGCTCCTGCCGCCATTGTATTCCGGCACTGTTATATAATCACCTTATGTTACCCTCATCGGCTCTCAAGACCTCGACATTAAGAGCTACCGAAATCTCTCAGCTTAATTAATTTGAGGGCAAGCTGCTCGTGCAGTCGGCTCGCAGTTTATTAGACATACCATGGATGATTATGAGCCAATAACAATTCTGCAAGTAAGCGAGGACGTGATCCCGTGACAACAGGTCTGAGGTAAAAATTGCTATGCACTGGAGCAGCAGTCATTGGGGAAATAGCTAAGGATCGAGTATACAAAGACGGTTGAGTCCAGCTTGCAGTTAACTGAACACACAGAACTCCGCCAATCCACTCTTAACATCGGAGTTTTGAGGGCAAAGCGATGTGATAAAGGAGCAGCGCCGAAATGCAAGGACAGCGAAACGCAGGATCCCGAGAAAACCAACCGACTAGTGACATCGTCCGGCACGATTCCCTCATGAAAAAATCCGGGAGCGACCCCACCACGAATCGAACGCGGTTTGCGGTGTCGACGTCGAAAAGTCTAACCACTACACCATTGCGGCCCCAGTATGTTGTCGAAGCAAACAAAATGAGGCGAAAATAATATCATAACCAGGGCTTCCAAAAGTGATCAATCTCAATCAACAAAGAATAGCCTATAGTTATTGTGAAAACAACAGAATTGATTACTTTTGAAGTATTACAAATTTTTTTTTTGTTAACGAATTGAAAAAATTTGCTCAACATGTCGGATAAGGTGACCAATGACTGGCCATTTACGTTCTTCGCATTCATCAGTTTCTCCTCTCTAATATACATAGAATCTAAGTTCGTTAGCTGGGGACAGAATAAATTGCCTGAAAGTTTCGGAAAACATAATACAAAAATGCTTCTGCCATTGTCGAGCGATTGGAAAATACGTTTATCACTCCGGGTTGCCAGTCGGTGTTACATTTATTATGTCGAATAGTAACTCCACTGTTGCTATCTGCAATCATAGCACTATCTAGTGAAGAATATTTTTACCTGTTCGTTCACACTAGATGGCTGGTCACTTTGCCCTCTTGAAAACCACTACACAAAAGTTTGTCTAGAGTAACAACTAAGAAATCTTCTATATTCAATAAAATGAGATTATAAAGTTTAAAAAATAATAATATAATTTAGTTTATTATCAACATTTTACTGTCTACTGGCATAAATGTAACGTTGGCCATCACTTTAACTTACATCAGACATTATATATATATATATATATATATATATATATATATATATATATATATAATCAACCAATAAATTTGTACGACAGCCAGCTCAGACGACTTCAGAACTCTATCGGATTCCCTTTGAACTGCTTCAAATCCTAGCCATCAGATGTCAGCACACTATAACAACTGATGGTAATTTCGCCCACAGTGGCCAATTTACCTTTCTAGTCCCTACATTGTTAAATAATATCATTTTACAGAAAAGAGATGTAAAAACAAGAAGTTACTGATATAACAAATGAGCATACTTTCCTCAACATGTACCATTCATTTTTAAATAATCAATTTAAAGTTGAGGTGTTAGGTAGGACTTGCCATCTCGTTGAAATCAATATCATTATAAATGAAACCAGAAACATATGCAACAGTAGTGAGACAATATCAAATACACAAGTGCATTACCGGGGACTCGAACCCAGAAAACCTCATACCTCAAAGCTAGTAAGCAATCAACTGCATTACGGAGGTCAGATTCGAGCATCAAATTTGAATTCAATCAGTCTAATATTTGGAATTATAGGGTTTATTAACCTAAAATAGTTTCATGGTCGTCATTTTGAAAACAAGTGACTGAGCCACTTAAAACATGTAAGTTTGCATGGCCTACCATAGTGATATATGTGTGAAGAGTTTGGTGAAAATGGGTTGATTTGTCCCTGAGATGTGGCATTTAACTTCCATATTTTTCATATGACGATCTTCATAAATGGAGAAAAATAAGTTATGTATAAGCACATTCAATGATTGCATACTGCAAGTAAACAAAGTTAAGCTGAAAATCGATAAGATTGTTTCGTAGGTAGAACACACTAAACTAAAAAGATGTTATTGCTGCCATTCGGAAAATAAGTGTCTGTCACACTTAAAATACATATATTTATATTGCCTGCAACATAGAACACCTTTGCCAAATGTACTAAGAATGGGACTGATGGAAAATAAGAGTAAACGGCAAGTCATAGAATTAGTGTGTGATATGAGAAGACTGGACAAATTGATTTCAAAGATCACTTTCAAGTGTCGAACAATTTATGATAAAAACCTATCGCTGATGAAAATGGAAAAAGAGTCAATATTGTTTGACAAACCCATTTATGTGGTCTTTACAGTACTCGACATCTCCAAAACTTTAATGTACAGGATCCATCACGTTATCATGGGAAAAATTATGAATACTGCAATAATTTCCTCTATACAGATACCAACTCATTAATTTATGAAATTGAAATGCAGGATTATTATGCAGACCTTCCCACAGACCCCATGTTCATGCACGAGTTGGATGACAGCTCCTACCTCTTCACTTATCCCTGCTACTATCCCACCAACAGGAAAGTGGTGGGGAAATTTAGCGGTGAAGGTGGCAGGAAACTGATGAGTGAGTTCGTGGGGCTGCTTGCCAAAATGTAAAGCTATGTGTGTGGCAGCAAAGTGATCAAGAAAGCAAAGGGCGTCCAAATAGGTGTGGACGTGCTGTTTGCATGCCTCGTCCAGGGTGTTTATACCGGTCTTGTGGCGTGAATGTCTTTTGGCTAGCTTGGTTCCGGCCTGCAAAACATGTATACAGTAATGTGCAGCTCGAATGGTAGATTGTTAATCAACGTATCGACGACCCCGCTTCCAACTACGGTATTACATCTATGAGACATCATGTTGTATAAAATTGCTCCTTTAAAAATTTTTCGTTTCAGTATCATTCTAGACTTGGAAGAGTAGGGACATAAAATACCAGTGATGCATCTGCTGTGTCACTTCTGTGGTAATGCATTTACTGCTTTGTGGAATTTACGACGATGTGAAATAACGACCTTTAAGATGAAAAGTTTGACTTTTGAATGCAAATTCTGACAGAAGCAGTTTTCTCGGAGTGATGCTTTAAAGAGGCATTTTACAATTTGTAGCACTGGTTCTCCACATTCACCTCCACCTTCACATCCACAGCCACATCCACCTCCACCTCCATGCCCACCTCCACCTCAACATCCACCTTCACCTACACATCCACCTCCACCTGCTCCAGAAGACTGCAGTGTTAACATACATATTTTCAAGCAAGATGTTATTCTACCCATACACATTCATGCTGAAGATAAAGATAGAGCCCATGTTTCGCGGCATGGAAGCCTATTTCCGAATACAATGAGGTGCATGTCATGGGACCATCAAATTATGGGATGTCGTGCATCCTACTGAGCCTGCTAGAAGAAGAGAAAGGCCTTCGTTTCGGGAATGTTTACCTATATTCAAAATCGCTCCAGCAGCAGAAATACCGGCAATTGACACGAATACTGCAGGTCATGGAAGGCATGGGTTATTTCCCATGCAGCGATATCAAAGCCGTCGTACTTACGAATGGAACACTGTGAATCTCGATATTTGTCTTCGATGGCATTGCCTGAGGGAAATAAACTTGAATTCAAAAATACTTTAGCATGGGAGGGCTCACGAATGTGGACTGCATGTACCTCGGCCAGACTTATTCGTGCATACGCAAACAGATGCTTTGCTATAATTCTAATGTGTTTGTGCTGTCTCGCATGGACGGCACAAATTTTTGGCTCGTTTATGACGATCAAGTTAATATGGGCATGATGTTATCAGATTTCAAAGGTATGTGTTCTTTGTGCCAGAAAGAGAAATATGGATTTTTGACGATCGTTAAGGACTGGCCCCTATATAATGGGAGGTACAGGCATAGGTTCGATCAGTTTATCGCCGGCCATCGAGAATGAGTTACAGCATATCAAAATTCGGGCAAAGTAGTCTAAAGCTGCAAATGCATAAGAACGATAACGGAGCTTGTCTCGTACAAGGAAACAATAGAACTTGTAATATTGGTAGAAGAATAACTCGAAATTTTGGTGAACCTGAACGATCTGAGGATACTGCTACTAGACATTTCGTCCTCGAGACTGGCAATGACATCATCTCGGAACTGCACTGTATATTGGCCGAACAAAACACATTCTTTCGAAACTACCTGTCCGAGCTCCGGGCTAAGATGGAGCGTGTGAAGGCGGAGCTCGTCCGCTATGTGGTGGCCATAGACAAGCATGTGACAAGTGTTCAAAGAAAAATTATCGATAGACTGAATGTAGTATTTGTGCAAAATAAAAAGAATCTGAAAAACCTGGAAGGATATATGACACATACATTCACTACTTCGATGTCCCACCTTGTCACGAAAACTGATATTCAAAATTATATCAGTGACATATTGTATGCTTGCAATGAATGCCTTGGCAAGATCGAAGGTATTTTGGCAGAGACACATGAATCAATGTATAAGAGAAAGCAACAGTAAATATTTTTATTCAGTACGTTTTCGGACATTGCCAGCGAACTACACGGGGGACTCAGTCGGTCTGCTCAAAATATTTCTTCGCCAAGAGAGCTAAAATTTCACAAGACCATATAAATGAAGAAAATTTTAAGCCCATTGCTTGTCGTCTCGATGTACTTAGGGAGAGGGCTGGAGCACCCGTAGTCATGAAGACCTAAATCGATGATACAGCTGAGCATTTGAAGAAGCGAAAACAAGATGAAATACCATCAGATCGGGACAAAGAATTTGACACGGATTTGCTACACAAGAAAAATGTACAGAAGATAGCCATGAAAACTGATGCTCTGGTTCGACGGTACATACGATCATACACATCTCCTAATCATGTTACGACGTACGGTGTATACAGGCATAATGATTAATTGTTCCTTGGTGCAGATGAAATCGAGTTTTTAATAGGTGGGAGTATTCGAGTTGGTGATTACATGACACGTGGAACCACCGGGCCAAATGAACTTCTATTTTGTAAGGATCCCAGGGAATTTACAGAATATAACCTTCTGGAATACAGGACTTTGCTCGTGCTAACGCACATACTTTACCAAGATAATTCCGATACCAGTGTTTATAAGGACAAAGATCACAAAAAAGTCGACACTCTTGCAGACCTCTTTGGCAGCCTAGCACTGAAAACTGACTGGCAAATGTCTGAAGAAGATAGAAGAAGACAAGAACGCTGGCTATGTGTTCTGGGATCACCCGAACGAACTGGTGGATAGACTGTAGCTACTGGTCGCTTTGGAAATGATTGGAATCCACTCCCACACGAATGAGATTATATCCATCATCGAAGAACTGAAGGAGGGAGGCTACATACGATGCATAGATTAGGAATCGCCAATGAACTGCATGCCGTCATAAGGTTCAACTACCACTGTCGCAAGGTCGTGATATGTGGGACGAAAGTCCAGTTTATACCATATGCTCGGATCAACAAGGGCTACAAATACATGTTGATAGTTATCGAAGCATATAGCCGATTTGCCTGAGCCAGACCTGTCAATTCGAAGAAGCCTACAAGGGCAAGTAATTCTACAATGCAAAGCTCAAGGCACTGATAAAGAAACATAACATTAATTATTATCCTACATAGAGCCATCTCAAAGTTTTGTTTGTCGAGAGTTTCAACAGGAGTTTGAAGGGAAAACTGTGGAGGTATTTTGCTGCGAACAGAAACTACAAGTGGCCTGAGCTACTGCCGAAACACGCACGCGAGTATGTTTCTACCGTTCATTCTACCACTCGCCCGAAGACGTGAATAACGACTCCCTTGTTTGGCTATTCCGACGAGGATGGAGCGATGCTAACCTAAAGCCAAGGTTGAAGACCTCCAAACAGAAAGGCGTCTTTCATGTGGGACGTATACGCAACTATGCCCCGAGGACCTACTTTCTCGATGATCTGAACAATGTTCCCATCCATGGAGGTTTCTACGCAGAGAAGATCCCGCCTACAAAATTTCCAGATGTGTATTTGGTCGAGAAGGTGCTGAAACGACGTAATGGAAGGGTGTATATCAAGTGGTGGGGTTTCACTGCCGCTTCAATTCCTGGCTCGCTGAGGCAGACATCGAGTGTTGAACGTCAAAGAAGATTACTAAACCTGTATATTTTATTATGTCTACAATAAATTTATGCAAAAATATGCTGTGTTTTAATTTAAAAACCTCCCTGCTTTATACATAATAATTATTTTAAGTAAATAATATTTTTAATAAAATGCTTATGTTGACAAATAAAGCAAAAAAACATATATATGAAGTTTACATACTTTACAGGAATGGTCAATGTCACCATACGGTACAGGCCAGTGCCAGGTGGCATAATCAATCCTATGTGTTGAAAAATATAATCTAAGATGGAGGGTGCCGACAGCGCAACATATATTTTAAACACATACACAAATATGGCTGCCAACTGGTCATATATAGGTGATGAAAACGTATGAAATCTAATATGGTAGACGAATGAAGGTGAGAGACAAACTCTAAAACAAATTACAATAAAAGAAACCAACATGAAGGACTGCACCTTGCATGATGTCAGAGCCTACCAAGATGGCGGACTGTACCGACCAAGATGGCTGCTGGCCATACTTACCAAGATGGCGGACGGCTGCCCCTACCAGAACGGTGGAATGGGTAATTAGTGCGGGGTGACCTACGGAAATGAAATTTGTTTAAATAAATTGTTTAATAATTGTAGTAATTGTTGTAGGAACTTTTCTTTATAGTAGGGCTTGGCAAGGTTTTAATCATTTTGTGCCGTAGTTTTAGTCTTGTAGTGGGCACGCAGCTTAGTTACGCTTTTATAAATTGTAGTTTGGCACGGTTTTCTAAATTCATTTTGGCGTAACTAAGTTTAGCTAATAGTGTGGGTTTGTTAGATATTTTAACGTGTCATTTGTAGTGCTTGTTCTGCGGCCTATTTGTTCTACTCTTGGGTATTCAAGTTGGCTCGTCGTATTACGACTCATTCGTGGGCGTGTAACATATTTTAAATCTTGTGGCGTTTTGTAATTTTAAAAGCCTGTGAGTCTTTGGTATGTTCTGCAGTATCGCCCTCATGGTGGTTATCTTTCCGCAAAATTTTGTAAATTTTGAATAACATTTAGTGGATGAATGCTTAAATGGACCCTATCACGTTGCCCTCCATCCTATGTACACTTTATTAACCTTCTAATTTTGCTATGATTGTGGAACAGAATTAAATTTTCTGCTTTAATGAGCGTTTTGGATTTCTCGTATTTTATAACGCTGTGTAACTTTGTAGCTGATATAAATCTGAATTAAAAATATGTTGCTTTTCAATCCAGCCAATAAGAAATGCAGAAGGAGCAGCATTGTGATATTTGTGTGTTCATTAATGAATATTTTAATTAATTGTTTGCAAGTTATGAAGTGTGTTTACATAATTACATTTTTTCTATGTAATGTTGTCAGCTATATGAATTTCGTATGAAAGTTAAATTTATTTCGTATTTAAAGAAAGGGTTTGTCAAATTTATTTGTGGCACGTTTGTACCAGTATTATTTACAACATAACTCACTAGGCTTTCATACACTGCTTATTGGAAATACTTTTTGTTATTTAATTACATTAATTTCTTTGAGGAAATTGTAAATTTGATTGATTGAATTAATTAATTTTAAACAGCAAGTGTTAACTATTTACTAGAGGATGTTGGGTCTAGAGAATTTGGTTTGTAGTTATTGTAAATAAAATGAGGAAATTATAGTTAATGCTTTTATTTAATTTAGACCTCCATCCCTTAATGAACCTGATTTAGCGCACTGACTTTAAGAAATTCTAACAATATTATTACTTTACGGGCATCCACGAATCATAGAACTATAGTCTCGTACTTTTTGTACGCTGAAAATAACAAGATTTTTTAAACATAAGCGTTTTTACATTCTCCACAGTCCAACACTACAGACTGTCACGCTCTTCACTCATGATTTTGTTCCATTGTTCGTGAATTGTTTCGTCATGAGCGGCAGATTGACTATTTCTCAACGTCATCTGGATGACTGGTGAAACAATTTTTCGTAAACTATTGTTGGACGCAATCGCATAGTTCTCTAAAAAAAAAGATGCCTCATAGCTTGACTCAGATCTCTGTGTAACACTGAAGCACAGTTTTCCGTTTAGGCGGGCTGAAGGTCGAGTTTCAGAAACACTAAAAAACGATTCGCGAGGCGAAGCCCTAATATATGATGTCGGCATCGACGTACACTGTTGACTAAAGAGTCACGGGAACCGATTATGTTAGCTAAAATATTGAATTCTCTTAGCTATTTTTTAAATTCGAAATTTGTAACAGAAGAGATGTGGAAAAATCAAACGAAATATCGGAAATACATAATCTCCAAAACACCTTCACAGTGGACTGACCAACCATTTACATTCACCAATAAAAATTGTTTCACTTCAATACAAACATGCTTTACATCATTACACATATATTAAATCGGAAGTAACTGCAGAGCTCTTTAAAAGTTTGCTTAAATGATACATGTTACGAGGTCACTAGAACTGCAAGTATCATTTTATTATGCAACGTTTGGGAGGTTTCCAAAATAAATACTTGCATAGTTCGTTTTGATTTGTAGCTATCGAGTCAACAAATGTAAAAAAAAACATTTCGTAATAATCGAATCACCATCTCGTCAAGAATGAAGATTAAGGATTTGATATGACTTTACTTCTCAGCTAGAGATGTCCACATTTGGAGTATTTTCCTCGCATATTTGCAATAGAGCAGGGTATACGTTAAAACACAAAAAAAAAAAAAAATTAAAACAGTTTGACTAAAGTGAAGATAAATTTATTGTAATGCCTATTTAACATACAGAATATCTGAAAAGTATTTCCCAGATTATAATCTTTATTTATATTCGCCATACGTAAAATAGATATGTGAAAATGGTGCCAAAATGTTGGAAAACTAACCAAGTTTATTGTTGCACGTTTAAGTAACGTGTCTGTAGCGTAGCAGTTGCAGTGGCCAGGAAACCGGACATATTCACAAATCGGGGAAAAAGCTCGATTGTCCTCTGGTACCACCAGACCCACCACTCACCAGCAACAGTGCAGATGAACTTTCAGACAGTGTATGGCAATATGCCGCCCGATGCCAGTAGCACATGCCCTGGTGTGACAAGTTCAAGAACACAGAGTCTGTTGTACTTCCCGAGAACTGGCAGATCATCCACCTCAGCTGAAAGGGTGGCAGCAGTGTGATTGCATTTTGTCCAAAGTCCCAAGAAATCAGTGCGCAGGGCCTCACATGAATGAGAGTTGCCAACAAGTTCTCTTCGTGATAGCTTACATAAACGTTTATTGTTTCATGCATACCAAGTGCAAACCGTTCAGACTTTGCTGCCCAATGACGCCAGGCGTCGTTATGACTTTGCAGTGGAAATGTTACCACGTTTTGAGGGTTATAATGGCTACCTCAAACGTATTTGTTTTTCTGACGAGGCGACCATTTTTGTCAATTGTGTAGTGAACCGGCATAACGTGCGTGTTTGGGATTCATAGGCCCCCTGGTGAGGTATCAGAGTGTACTAGAGGTAGCCCAAAGATGAATATTTGGTGAGCGCTTTTGCATGACAAAATTATTGGACCAACTTTTACGCTGAGGGCACCATCACATATCCAGTGTATCTGGACATGTCGCATTTGTTTGCTGGTCCTCATTTGTTTGAGTATCGCCCAGATATCATTTCTCAACAAGACGCTGCGTCGTCTAATTGGGATGAGGAGGTTCGTGCTTATTTTGATACGACTTTTCCTGAACGATAGATCGGCCGTGATGGACCGACAGCTTGGCCTCCACGCTCCTGAGATGTTGGCTAATGTATGGACCGAAATTGAATATCGACTATACGTGCTACCAATGGTGCTCGCGTGGAGACTTGCTGTTGTGTTGTCCTGTTGTAACAAAATCTTCGTTAGTTTGCTAATGTTTTGGCACCAGTTTCACATATCTATCTTACATATAGTGATTTAAATAAAGTTTGTTATCAGGTTTTCAGATATCCTATATATAGCTTCACGAAAAAAAATTCTGCTAAAGAGTAGTTAATATCAGTGATTGGTAAGGCGCAATAGCATCTCGAGTCTTGATGGTCTGCTGTCTTTTCAACTGCGCAACTTTCCCACTGCAATAATCTATCTCTTATTTTACATAGTAAGGGAAACATATAATAGTAAATGGCTATAAGTTTCGTAATAAGAAGTTACTTCATGTTGTAGAGGTAAACACATATTCTGCGAACGTGCATGTGTTTGGTAGGTTCCAAAGTCAATCTAAGTTACGTCTTTTTAATGCACACAAAAGATTTACTTATCTAATAATTACACAGTTTCACTTGATTGGTGCAGGGATAATTATATCAGGCCCATGGCAATGTTAATTGTACATATGGCGTAAGAATACATAACATACATACTAGTAGATCATAAGCAGGTCTTTTTCAAATGGCTCTGTTTACAGAAAACAGCCTATTACAGAAAACAGCCTATACAACCCAGTACACAGGTTAAATTGATCATCACGAATACACCTGCTGGTGAACGAATGTCAGCACCTCGGATGTGAACAGAACTGTGAAATTCAGTCTAGTCGTCAAATGGACTCGCGAAATTTCAAGACGTCAAGTCTTACGTAATAATCTGATCGCGGTTAGTTGGGAACTTAAAGAATAAACTTTTGAAAAAATTAATGCCTTTACCTGTATACAGAATGTATCTAAATTACCCGATCAACTTCGACCGCAGGTTAGTCACGAAAAAAGAAAGGAATTTGTAAACATAAGAACTACCTACGATCTAAGGCGAATCCTAAGGATGGTACACATTTTTGAAGTTGAACTTGAAGCAATAGTGTATTGCAGTGGCAGTGTTACGTACCTCTCTATAGAATATTAGGGCCGCGTTGGCTGTGTGGTTAGACCACTTGCCTCCCACCAAGGCGAACCGGGTTCACACCCCGGTCGGGTCACTCAGGATTTTCGCAAGTGGGGATAGTGCCGGTCAATGCCGCTGGCCGGCGGGTTTTCTCGGGGTTCTCCCGTTTCCCCCGCCCTTTAATTCCAGCGCTGCTCCATAATAACCTCGCTTCACCTTCATCGGCTCTCAAGACCTCGTTGTTAAGAGCAGCCCAAATCTCTAAACTCACTTCAACTCATCTCTCCTCCCTTTCATATCCGCAACAGTGTGTTATTGGGTGTCTTGCCTATTGCCTACCTGCCAGGTGTTGGTAAATACTGGTTTGAAAGTAAAACACGAATTACTACGGAACGGCCAGGTTTAAGCCCCTGTCACGCTGACAAGTTTTTCCGTCAACCTGCTTCCAATAGTTTAGGTCAAATAAAGTTGGACAGCTATGTCGTCATCGAAACGTCATAAAAGCCGCCATTTTTGTACGAAAAAGGTGCATGGCTTCAGTTTACATCAAACATTTGAAATTTGGACCCGGTTCTAAAATTTATTTGATGTTTGACGGTCTCAGCCAATCAGAATCGTACACAACGAAAATGGAAGCTAAGAAACTTAAAATAACGAACAATTGTTGGGAATTGAAGTAAGTTATGAAGATAATTAATTTACGTAGAAGCTGCCTGGGCATGAATG
Organism: Dryococelus australis; assembly: GCA_029891345.1. Lineage (NCBI taxonomy): Eukaryota > Metazoa > Arthropoda > Insecta > Phasmatodea > Phasmatidae > Dryococelus > Dryococelus australis. Next base: position 316,587,399 of record CM057009.1, read on the forward strand.
CTATTTTATGTAAATATTGCACATAATGTTACGAACTCAGAGGAATTTAATTTCATTGTGCAGGAAACATATCTTATAAATAAAGTTTTAATTTAGTAAAGAAACGAAAATAAATTACAATATTACTTACATTTCTTCCTGTAATGGACTGCATGGAAAAACAAAAGCAATATCTCACTATGAAAACAATTTTAAATGATATTTCAAGTTAGATTATCCCAATAAAATTTTTTGGTGCTGTGGCACATTTTCAAACACATTTAAGATTATTTGATGAAATTTGTCGGAAGGAAAAATATGACGGCCGTATTATGTCCTGAAATTCTATTGTCAAATATAGTTGAAGGCAAAAATTTGATAGTGTGACAGGAGCTTAATGGTTAGGGGAAGTGATCTTTCGCGAAAAGATTTCGAGATAAGTTACAGTTCCAAACACTGCGGAGTGGTCCACCGTTCTTGATTGGCCGAAACAGGTTCTGGTCCGTTCTGACGAATCGCGGAGGTTCAGTATCGGTGTCACATAACTGTGAGTGGCTCGGTCAAATGCGGAGCAGCCGAGGTGTATGTATCGTATCGAAGTTTGCTGATAGCTTCGATTTTTTTTTTCGAAAAAAAACCACTGGCCCTACTTTTCGTATTTACACAAGGCGACTTCGTTAATTGTGATATGCGGATTAGCAATCCATCATTTAAAACCCAAATATTCTACCGCGTCGTGGAGGTTAGTTAGAATTAAGGGTAGTATATGCTGTTCACGGTAAAATAAGGACTTTTGAAAGCCCTGCTTAAGATCTATTTGTATGCACATTGTATATTCTTCCGCTTTATGTAAAATGAACATTACGATGAGCCTCGTCACCTTACTCATGCGTCGGTCGCGTACAAATGAGAAATTCTCACGAAAGAAAATATTTTGCCAATCTACTCATTTTTACACTTCGATGCATTAAAAAAAAAAAAAAAAACAGAAAGTGAAAGGAATAATTCAAGTTATCACGAAAGGTTACCTGACACTATTTATTCGACGTTAAGATATGAAATTACTTTCCATTCATCGTTACCAACTTTACTGGACGCATGTCACTTAGTTCACCCGTTAAAATATATGCATGTAGGGATAGTGACTTTTTTCTGAGGTTGATTTCAAAAGTGTTCACTTTATCGTGAACAGCCTTTAACCAAGACAACTTACTTGAAATGATTTAATGGCAGCGACTGGTGCTATGGTGTTTGCAGATCTTGGTTCAGTTACCAAATATCCAGAAAACCAGTCTTACAACATAAATATTTCTATTGCAATATTTACAATTCGCTGGTGTTTCCATAGTTCGTAGATATATACGTTTTCAACTTCTTTTCTTCGCGATTAACTTGCAGCGGAACTTTATCGGTGGGAATTAGATACACGCTTTAGATAACTTTAAAACGCGCAGGCTGACTTGCAGGCGCCCAGTAATTCGGTAACGATAGAAGGATAGTAGTTTTCGTTGAATTCCAATTGTTAGATAAATATTTGCGAATACTGAAATTATTTATTTTGATTTTGAGGTGAATACGTCTTAAAGTTTGCGATCATAGAGGGATGCAATCCAGAAAATCCGATGATAACAAAATCGGGGGATACAGTTTGGCATTGCAGCTCCGAATATATCGTCTATATTCAAAATTCAATCACACCACTCGATTGCCAAAGGATCATAGAATATGTTACTGAGAGAGAGGACTGTGAAGCATCACACTGGTGGGGGGAGGGGGGGGGGGCACCGCAATTTTGAGTTCGTTTCGCCGCGTCATCAATTCCGTCACTCTCTTCAAGGTCAATCAATTGCGTGTATAAGAACATTTGTGTGGCGTGGTTACGGTGAAATTGTATGTATTTAATATAAAAAATTAAGAAAATTTAACATATTGTCGCCCTATACTCGTCAAAAAGCCAAGTCGTAATACAGAAATCGTATAAAGGTTGGAAAGAGCATCTCAAAAGCAATCTAGTGATACCCATAAAACCCCATATGATCGAGTGAAGCGGTGCTGGGATTGTAAATTAAACATCGAGGCGTCCGAGGGCGTTAATTTCACGCAAAACAAACAGCCGTGTCCCCCACACTGCCAGGCCCAATTTTTTTATTTATATGCGTGTAGGATACAGCAAACTTGTAAAATATTTACTTTAACGACTTATGAAAAAAGTGATCAGGTCCATGGAAATGTTAGTTTTACACGTGGCGGAAGAATACAAAGTGCATACAATGAGATCTTTAGCTGGGCCTTGAAAAGTGCGCAGTTTACTCTGAACCAACTTTACTTCAAACGCTCGATATGAGTTTCATTGAAGTACGCGGCATATCAGGCTCTTGCGTAAACGCGATGTGTGAAAACTTAAATATACGTAATTACGGCCTAGCGGGAGAATCTCGATAAAACCCAGCGGCTGATAGCAGAGCGAAAATCGGTTCTTGACCCCTCCGGGAGTCGAAGCCCCTTTCGACGCGGTGTGAGGAGATTCGCCTGAAAACGAACACCGTGGCGCCCCCCAGCTGTGTTGAACAAATATCAATATATCGGTATAAATCGTCTATATAATTCAACGATAGATTATCGAAATCGGTATCTTTATCAGGAGTCGGATATAAATATTTTTAAACCCCTCTTTTTATAAGCTCTGTTTTAAATACAAAAATTTTATTGAAAAAAATCGCGCTGTTTACTTTGGCAACATGCACCAAAAAACAGGCACCAGATTTTTTTGCATTGCCTCGTGACCTCAAAAAGTAACATTCCAAGAAATTTTACACTGGCCAAGTCGTTTAATACATAACGTATCGGATTAAAATGTACTTGAAATCGATATTTTCCTTTCGAAATCGTTTCGTAAAACGATACTCGTACAAACAGCCAATCCAAGTAATAACAATATTTTTTTTTCCCCTCGGGCACTGTGGCCCCTGTAAAAGTAAAATCAATACGTACCCACAATTCCAGCGAAGTACTGAGGAAGCTTCAGACCTTCGCTCACTTGAGTTTTATCGATTTTTTTGATTTCGATGGCCAGCACCATTTCGGCGGGTGACTGAAAGAACGCTGCAACGTCGACAGAAATTCGAGCGGCGACGGTAGATCGTGGCGGCGCGAACCGAGGTGTGACAGAAGCGTGGTCGGCGCAGATGCTATTGCGAGGCTTTCTCGTCTGCCAGTCCGCCTTGTCCGGGGAGGGGAGAGGGCAGACAGGGCTGATACGGCGCTACTTGCTTGCGAACGGAATGACTACGCGTGATTTCCACAGCAGAAATCCTGACTCCAGCACACGTTTCCTAATACATCGCTTGCTCCTCCCAGCAATGTTTTGTTCCCCTCCCCGCTAGACTTCTTTCGACAGCCACACCCGCGCGCCTTCGCGAGCCAACTTCTGCCCAACTGGAGTGAAGGTCGCGCGCCGTTTTTGTTCTCATTTCAACACATTTGTGAACAGAGGAACTCGAAAAAAAAAAAAAAAAACCCGCAACTTCTTGTAAGAGCGGAAATTGTGACTCGCTTGATTTTTTTGCTTGACACACATTTCGTGGCGATTTTACGCCATGAAAAAGAATTCGTGACGTCACGATCATGACGCAAAACTCTGGATTTCCGACCAAATAATTAATGCGGTTGACTACATGTGTCCGAGAGACAATTCGTGTAAAATTAACGGTTCTCTGTTTAAATTGCATGGAGTTCTCGCTAGGGCAACCACACATTAAAAAAACAATGCCGCATTTCACAAACAAGAAACCTTTTATACCGGACGATGGTTTGCAGTTCACTTACAATTAAATGGGGCCGCGGTGGCCGAGCGGTTAGCACGATCGCCTCCCACCAAGGCGAACCGGGTTCAATCCCCGGCCGGGTCACCGGATATTCGCAAGTGGGAATCGTGCCGGATGATGCCAATGGTCGGCGGGTTTTCTCGGGGATCTCCCGTTTCTCCCGCCCCTTCATTCCAGGGCCGCTCCATATCCACTTAAATCACCCTCATCGGCTCTCAAGACCTCTATGTTAAGAGCCACCCAGATCTCTTCACTCACCCTTCACTTACAATTAAATCTCATATCCGGTTTACGTAGACCATAATCGCTATAATTCACACTCCGATTGAAAACGTTAATTCGCATATGCAGTGTGAAAATAATTCTTTAGATAATTACATGTCTGTAGGGGAAACTGGTTTTCACGATATATTTCCCACGACTATAGGCTGTTCACGATAAACTGAGCACTTTTAAGAGCCTTGCTTAAGAACTACTTGTAGGCACATTGTGTAATCTTCCGCGTTATGCGAAATTAACACTGTCATGGGCCGCATCACTTGATCTATGCGTCGGTCAAGCGTAACTGGGAATTTATTAGAAAAGTAAATATTTTAAAAACTTGCTCATTTTTACACTTCTGTGCATAAAAAAAACGGAAACAGAAATGAATAGTTTAAGTTATCACAACTGGCTGTTAAACAGCTTTTATTTGACGTTAAGACATGGAACTAATTTCCCTCCATCGTGACCAAATTTACTGGGCGCATGTTATCTCAGTGCGTCCGTTAAAATGTATTCAGGTAGAAGCAGTGGATTTTTCCTAAGGTTGATTTCAAAAGTGCTCACTTTATCGTGAACAGCCTTTAGTTGTACTTCAAGGCACTATGGCTCAGAACCAAATTTGTGATTGTTCGAATTTAATTGCGTCGCCACTTTAAGTGTCTGCCTGCGAATAACGGACGTTCAGTACAGGAGAAACTTAATTACGATTCATTCGATAACCTGAGAAAATGTCTGACTCAAATAAAACGCGACAAATGACGAAAGTAAACCAGCAGGTATGTACGTAGGTTTATAAAGTCAAGCCTGCATGTAAATAATTTTCACAAAAAACACGTGGCTCTACATGTCACGTACTTAGCTTTAAGATAGTTGCATAAAGGAACGACAGACAAGACAATAAACGGAAATAGTTATAAGGCATGTATACCAAATATTCCACTTTGACACCCACGAAAGAGTGTAGCAATGTATATGCTATTGAAATATAAAATATCTTATTTCTTACCGCCGCAAAATGAAAGAAAATATTTTACTTTTGATGTATGCAAACAGTAAGGGCTTTTGTTCAAAACACAGAAATGTTACAACTAACACTCTAAATTTGAAGCAGTTGAAAACAACTAATTCGCACTTAGAATCAGCGAGAAAAAAAACCCACACACACACACACGTGTGTGTGTGTGTGTGTGTGTATATATATATATATATATATATATATATTGCTTCAGTGGAAAGATTACGCTGATTGAGTTAGTGATGTGAAAAATTTCGCTGATTCTTAGTGGAACCATTTTCACTGTGAATCAGTGGTTTTCCACTGATACGAATTTAGAGTGAAGAATATCCATGTATTATAGTCACTTAAGGAATACAATGGCTTGCACTCCGAAATAATCCATTCAAAGTTTTCTTTACGGCAAAAAAAAAAAAAAAACATTTCTTTGAGGCGTTTTTGTATACAGAATTTTTTTTTTTTTTTTGCTTTATTTCCAAGAGAAGGTTAGAGAAACACAGGTTTGCTGTTATTAAATGCCTTCGTTTTTAGCTTTTGTTCGCAGTAAAGAAACATCTTAGTGCCAAAAGTGAATGTTTGGAGATAACAAAAGTTTTCTGTCGCACACTGTAGTTCTCAGTACGTAAATTTTCTCCCCTACGCAAACATTCATAAACCAGTATTTTCTTTGGATACGAAACTACAACTGAACCAATTTACAGTCCTCCTGCAGACGTTTAATGTCATTCTGAAGTGCCGTGAGTCTCCAAATCATTAACATGAATTTTTTTCAATAGGTGACGTATTCTGGCCAATGACACTCCATGCCATAACAACGCTATCAAACAATGTAAGTAATTTCAGTTTCCTACTGTAAGGGCATTTTAATGAAACAGGAAACCTACTTGCCCTGAGCTCTGTTTTGAAAATTTCGGTAATATACAGGAAGAACCGAGTTCACAACTGCACAATAACATAAAGTGTAAGGGAATATTCCAGTATTGGTAAACACGCGAAAGTGCGCAGAAAACTTCTGCGCATCTGCCAACTTTTGTTAAGTACATAGATACCCAGTGTGACTGAATGGTTAAAGGTCGATCATTCTTTTCAACTAAACGGGGAATTAAATAATGGTATACGATTTTATTATGTTTATTTCAGGTTTGATTTCTGGGTTCGATACGAAATGTAATTCTTTGTGGTATCTCAGCGTCGTTTCACTACCACATCCGTCGCCTATTCGCAGTTGGTACGTCTGCATCCGTTTAGCAGTTTACTGTGCGAGCACGTGTTTTGGTTTGTTCGAAATTCAAATTCAGCTTATAGTCGTTGATTGGAACTTTGAAGAACGAAATGACCTTGGGAACTGATACTGCACGTATATATACTTTCTGTGGGTAAGTAATAAGTATGTTTTATTTAAAATAAAAACTCAAACAATGTAAATAATTAACGTGGTCATAGTCATGTTGTGGTGCCTAGCCAGGAGTACGTCCTATCTATATACATGCATAACCACAATGTGAACTCTGGCTTAAGGCCCTCAACTATGTACCAGGACCAACTATAACTTACTTCTTCTAAATCGCTACCACCAATTACTTTATCAACAATTCACTATATTGCATTACCGTTCTCAATTACAATTTACACAGATACAATAAATGTTACTCTTACTGATTCTTTCTATCTTAAGATTATATTCAAATCTCCTCAACTATCTTAGTTTATAATTACGTTAAACTCTTCCCTGATTCAACAGTTACTTTATATTTATATTGGTCGCGCTTCCCGACTCGTATCGCACCCTGCTCGCCCTTGGACACTACTCAAGATCGCCTACCACTGACAGACTCGAACCGAACGGAGGTCCTCCGTCGGCTCGTGTAGTGGAGACGTGGTGAAGAAGGACGGGTTGTCGAAGCCTGGTCTCCACCCAGCTCCTGGATCACCTCGGCACTGGATCCGCCCGACGCTGCTCCAGCATAGGCAGACTCGCTGATCGGGGGTCGCTGAACGACCAGCCTCTGACACGCACCAGCTTGCCAATCTCTCTCGAGAGAAGCTTCGGCCGTATTAACGTCCGTGGCCTGCCGGTCAGTTCATCGTCAGCGCCTACCCCGCTGTCCCCTGGTCACTCTCTCTCTCTCTCTCCTGCAGGGCGTCGCTCTCTATACGGGTAGGCGACAACCTCGTGGGCAGCTCTCCTCTCACTTGTCTCCCGCAACAATATGGTTATTGTTTTATTGAATGAAAACGTATTTTACATATTTGGCATAACATTGTGGTAATTATTATGAATCACGGCTATTAAAAAAAACGGGTTAATGATACATGCAAATTATTTATATGATATATGCATATCAGAAAACGCATATGTGTGAAAAAGTTGTGCAACGTATTTTGGGTTACTGGTCGTGTGGTTAGTGACGTGTATTTATTCCAGAGGTCCAGTTGTAACATTTAAATATTATACTTTTTCAAAAGCAATATCGTTAGTATGTAATATATTTGGTACAAAAATTGTTCAATTATTTTGTACAGTTGTTTTAGGTCATGTTTTCGAGGCTTGCATTTGTCCTACAATCAAATAAATTTAACACTTAAGAAGCTATGTTTATGAAATTCTTCACCCTTTACTCCTGAAATAGTACATTTGGAAACGACTTTGAAGAAGTACAATTTATTTTTGTCTGCCAAGCAACTTGCAGTCGGAATTAAAAATCTGATACAGCACCATAATTTATTCATAATGTATTTTCACTATGATTCTTGACTAAAAAGAAAATATTTCTGACTGAACAGAATAAAAATAAGTGCTTTTATTGCTCATCGACTTGTTCTGCACCACATGTGTTGCAAGGTGGACGCCCATACCTCAGTACCCTAGACAAATCGTGGTGATGCCCATCTAGGTTTGGTTTGGTTTATAATTCATTTGAACACTTTTGAGATTAAACTGTCAGAAAATTCCCCATTAATCAGTTTTATAAACACTGATTGGTACGCCCTCTATGAAGTTGGTGGCGATGCAGGAACAATATTTTCATGTCCTAATATGATCTTAAAAGTGTTATATTTGAATTTGTGGTCACCGAAATGAATTTTCTTGATTTATGTTAGTTTTAGGTGGGATATGTCGAGTTACTAACGTTCTTAACAATTTCATAGTTTTACTTGATTGATACACGAGAATTGTAAACAGGAATGACAGCGCTAACTTTGCATGTTGTGGTAGGGTGCAAAACCGGTAGAAAAATAGTTCATATGCAGGGATTTCATAACCACATTTCATGAGAGCTCAGTAAACTACGAGCAACTTATACTTAGGCCCATTTGTAATGTGTACCAACCTTGGTCAAATACAATGTATTTACAAGTTTGTTTACAGATATTTTGTTAAACAAATATATTTAATAATATTTGCATGGCTCTTCAGCAGAACTTCTGTCTATCTTTCCACGCGTTGCTCATGAAGATGTGAAATTATCATTATTTCACTTATTAGTTAACCTTTGCACGTTTAGGCGATAATGGTAAGCTGTCTGCTTGGATTAATTTGTTTCGGACCTTATATTTCAGTTAAGCAATATCCCGGTATTATAGATGCACAGTTGTTCTTCGTACGTGTAATATGGATAGATTATAACAGCAGCAAAAAAAATGTAAGCATGGCTCATATTGTCGTAAATAAGGGGTTTTTAGGGAATTGAGAAGTCCTAAGCAATTTTCAGCGAGTATGAAACAAGTTCAAAACTAGATCGTTGGTTGAAGTAATGTATTTTTGTGATTGCTAAATAAACTATGGCCTCAGCTATAGTTTTGATGACTTAAATGTATATCGCAGAATGCCATATATGTTATATAAATTAACTGAGTCTATAAAATAACACCAAAGGACATCACACCGAATTCGTACGCACCTAGTTGTAATAGTATTTTGCTTGAGAACTATTTCTTACGAGGCGCTACGAACACACATGATTTGTCGCTGTTTTTATTTATATTTATTGTACATGATTTATTATAATTTGTAAATAAAATATAAGTAAAATTTCCAATTATTGAAAAATTAGAAATTTTACATTAACATAGTTATAAAACGGCTGTGATAGATGGCGTATTTGGAAATAACTAAACATGTCATACATGCATACATGCCGGTATGCAGTACACACACAAGTAGATGTAAAAGGTGAGTTCTAGCGCAGCGCACTTTTACCGGCAATTTCCACCAAAAGTACAACAAAAAACCAACCCAGCTATTTCCGGTTATTTTAAACAAAAGTACAAGAAAAATTAAAAAACTCAAAATCAACCAATTTAAGCTCAAAATCAAGCTATTCAAGATAAAAAAAAAGCAATTTAAGTTAAAAACAAGCAAATTAAGCTAAAAATCAACTAATTTTATAATTTTTAAGCTACTTTTTCTACTTTCTAGAAACCTCATTTGACACCAATTTTCAACTCTTAAAAACAAGCGAAATTAAGCCAAAATCAAGCAAATTTAAGCTACAAGCAATTTGAAACCAAAAATCAATTATCGTTTTCAAGCTACTTTATCCACCTTCTAAAAGTCTTATTTGACCTCAGTTGTCATCGAAAAATCACTTCATAACCAGAGATTGTCTCTATCTAGCCCCAATGAAAATAACGCTGAAATAAAATAAGGTAAACTAAAAGTAAGCTCTTTTATGTATATCCTTATTTGAAATATTACAATTACTGCAATTGTATAGCAACAACTTTGCAATAACCCACCAACTTTAAAAATTGGCTAAATTACAATTACAACTACTTTTAAATGAGTACCAGTTTCTTTACTACTGTAATTTTCTGAATTAAAAATAATTAGTATTTTTAAATAAGTATTGCGGGAATTGCAGTATCGAAAAAAATCTTATAATATCGCGATACCAGAACATCCTCAACATCACACATAGCTAATATTGCGATGAGTGATGTAGTCCTGTGTATTGTTGGAGCATATCGCAGTTACAATATTTATACAGTACTGTCTAATGATTAATATATCGTCATACCACACAGTCCTGTTGGACACATATTGAGGTTTAGAACTTATAGTGAATTGGTCGTCCTGAGTCTAGATCATACATGTGTTGGAATTCATGTTGTGATAACTGTTTATTGATCAGCTGGTATATTATGACTTGGCAGTGATTCGTTATATGTGAAAACATAGCAGAAACATGGATACTGAACAAACTTAATAATTTCGTTGCCTGTTGCAGGCAAAGTAGCGCGTCTAACAACAGTCTGTGAAAATAAAAGGTACAAATATTGTAAAAATGGTCGTTTTACAACATATTCTGGAAGTATTGGGTATCTTTCATAAACTTTTGTATACTGTAAGATGGAATTTAACTTACACTTTTGCGCTACACATTTATTTATTAGTGTGACAAAAATTGCGAGCACTGCCTCGCCATGACTACACAAAAATGTATTACATTTTGTACACAGGAAGTTGATTGTATTTGCTATGAATACGTTAAGTATTGTAAGATCTTTAGTTTAATTTCTTCTTACTATATGTTCTGTATGTTATCATGCTCTTAGCTTCAAAAAGTATCATATGAAAATATCTAAACACTGATTTCGCGATTTTTAAAATCCAACCTCTAAGATGGCGAAAGATGTAAACTGTGTTTTTGAGGACTCCTGAATAGCTCGGTAACCCCTTACGATCTTGTTATGGAATTTGCTTCGTAAAAATAAAACCTACAGAACATAACTAAAAACTATTTTCATAAATATTTTACAAATTAATATTTCTAAGTAGGTGAAATGTTGTAATGTTTTATAGATAATATTTTACCTACATTACATCGTTTCCACGCCATTCAAGCCAATGTGTTTTGCGAAAACTTATCGAACGAAAAGATTTTGAATATAAATAAAACTTGTCTCTTGCTGAGAAAAAAATAATTCATTTCCCTTAGAGTTGCAGAAAAAAAGTTGTCAGAACTAAACAGTTTAACTATTTAAATAGTCAGTGAAATATATCTTGCTATGTTACTTCTTTTTGAGGTTTTACATAATTTCATACGTCGTTTTGGGCGAAGAGTAAATTATTGGGATATAGCGCCCATTCCAGCTTCGCAGCAACCATGATTTTGTGCTGCTACATTCGATTTGTTCCTTGCAGGCAGGACTGTCAGAACTATACACTTACGAATCACCTAGAGAACTCTCAAAATCTTCTGCTATAAGAATGACGAGGTCTTTTATTTATATTTTTTTTTTTCACAATAATATTTAATGTAACTGAACATATTCCAGTAGTATTACTTAGATGGAAAAAAAACTGTTTATGCCAATTTTTATTCTGTTGAATTATATTTGATTGGCAATTATTTTGAAAATATTGCTATAGAAGAATATGTTACAAGGATTGAGCGATTTCAACAATATAATAATGTAATAAATCATTCCTGTAGTTTCCTTAAAGCTCCCGCCTGGCGCTTCAACTGCGTTATACAGAGTGTAAGAAATTCACGTTTCTTTAAGAAACTATTAACGCGTGTCCAATGAGCTAATCTACGAAAAGAACACGCACTTCAAACGAGGGATGTTGAGTGCTTTCACGATGCCATGCGCATTAGAAACATCGTTTTTGTGTAGTCCGAAATGGCTAAAAACCACTTTCAGAGCATCGTATCTTAGAAAATACACTTCAGATACATGCAAAACTAATCAAGGGCTCCGTATTGAACCTTCCGCCAATTAAGTAATAGGGTCACCGCTGAAAGTCCCATACGTTCAACGCAGTGTGACGAGAACACTGCACGCCAGTTCAGAGCCTTGTGCTTTGTGGCGATGGCATTACTTGATGCACAAGGCTGTGTCACCCTTATTGCTCCTGTGCCTCCCAGCCTGAAATGCAGAGAACAGCTCGAGGTAGGCGGTGGAGCCTTAAGATGTTCGAAGGGGTAGAAATGGAGTATAAATCTGTGAATGATGCGGCTCATTGCCCTCAGAAGTTCATCAACAGCGTTTACCTCCCTGGACTAGAACCACCCAAGCTCATTGTCAAGATTGGAGCTCCATTAATGTTACCGCCAAAACGCGCTGCCATCACTTCGTGCTCCAAGTGTTGGCTTGGCAAAAATATGTCATCGTGGCCACAGTGTTTAATGGATGTGCATGGGGGGGAATATGTTTTCATAATGCACATATCCCTCAATCCACCCGAGTACTTTTTAGAATTTAAAGAGACTGCAACCCCCCTTCTGTTTCGTCGTAACTGCTTCTTGCATGGGCATATCTAGGCGGCCTGGCTCCAAAGTGAGCTCACCTAGCAACTGTAACCCTAGCACATAAAAGCAGAACCACTAACATGTCGTACAAAGAGGTCCTTTCGTAAAGCAAATTAGTAGCTGCTTGATGTAGTACACGCTGATGAAGCCGCGGGGAGAAAGCAAGTACAGTCTGTTCGTAGGTTTTTCACACGTTTTGTATCAAACTGTACTCGTTTTACGGAATTATACATAAAAATTTAAAGTTAACCTAAACCTGTGTGTGTAAATACAAGCTCACATACTTTTGAATTTGTAATTTTACACCCTGATTAATGTCAATATATCAGTACATTTGTAATTTTATTTACAGTACGACCGTACTACATTTGGAGTGAAATGGGAAAAAAATGTACTTTTACACTGATGTACAACTTGATACAACAATGGCGTGATTGTAAAAACACACACGCTTTGGGTTTTAGTGCTTTGAATTAGTGTATTTTTACACATACTTTTGCATTTGGAAATTTACGCCCTTTTAAATGTCAATATACCTGTATACTTGTGTCTTTTACAGTAAGATTGTACTACCTTTTTGAATTAAATAGAACAATATGTTCTTTTACACCGATGTACATGTTTTAATACAACATTGCCGTAGTTGTAAAATTACACAGATTTGTGTTTTATTATTTCATGTTCTTGGATTTTTACACGTACTTTAAAATTTGTAAATTTACACCCTCTTATTGTTAATATACCATTTGATTTGTTTTTTTTTTTTTAATATCATTGTACTATGTTATGAATAAAGTTGTACACTGCTGTAAATTTACACGTATTGTACTAATTTTTACAAATTACACACAGAAAAACTAAAAGTACCAAAATGTTGTGCATGTATTTATACACTTTTTTTACAGTGCATTAACGACGTCTGTAGTTATTTCCTAATATGTTATGTATCTGAAAAGTTTCGTACCTCTGGTTTCATGAAGGTATCATATTTTTCTTTAAACTAAAGACTAACCGATATTTTATTTACAAATGATAATATGTCATTTATAATAAATGTCAATAAAACAGTGAGAAAATGTGGGTGTTGGTAGCGCCTAGTAAGAAATAATTCGCATGCCAAATATTATTGGGTGCGTTGACATTGGTGTTATTTTCTAGACGTGGGTCATCTTAGTTTGCACGAGGCGGAGGAATACCCCGGAAGTAGAAATTTAACAGGGCTTCAGAAAAGTGTGAAGTAACCGTGAATTGATTATATATTATACAAACCATTAGTTTCTTTGCAAACGAAAATCTTGCAGCTTTGTAGCACTAAGTTATTAAATTTATTTATTTTATTCAGTTTATGAATAAAATTGCTAGTGTGTTTTAAATAATAGTTTCTGCTATTACAGTGTTATGTGGCTTACAAACTGCACAAAATGAACTTCTTGAACTAACGTAGTGTTGTATTTGTATCTTTGTATAGCATGCATCATGCACAATTATTTCCACACTTAACTTTGTTTGAATTTCAAGTGTTTTAAATGATTTGGTTTCAAACACCTATTAACTGTAATTTGTTTGTGGATAATTGAGCATTTCTGAAAACCCTGCTTAGTTGATGTTTTCAGTCTGTTATGTACCTGTCCTATAAGTTACGTCTAGTTACATAGCAGTGTACCCTTTACCTGATGTTTACATTACGTTCCCAGAAGACACTGTATTAAATATGTAAAAAGTAGCTATTGATAACCATCGTACTGTACAATATAAATATGTGCACTTTAATTTTATTGAACAAATGGATTGAGATGATGAAAAATTTCATTTATGGAGCAGGTTATCGCATTTCTTCTATGTTCTGTAACACCTATAAATATTATAAACGAGTGACATTCAACAAATGTTTTCCTTTTGTGAGAAAAAAATCAATTCTTTGTAATTTAACTGAGCACCTGCACCACATTAAATAAAAATGTAAAAGAATAGTTCAAAAACAAAACCTAGGCTGATCATGAGATTTTATTGAGTACCATTCGCATTATTGTATTTAATTTAGAAGGAAATTTCCCATTTTTAAAAATTTAGTACACTTGGCATAATCATTATCCACCACGTGAACCCAAAACAATGGTAGGTTTTTAATAGTGTAATGTCGTCTCATGAATAATATCAAAACTTACCCGTGGTTGGTACATTAGCTTATGAGTGATATATCCTCACATTAACTTGTAGTAGAATCACAGGACTAGCCGGCGAGTTAAAAAAAAAAAAAAAGTTCACAGAGAACTTTTCTGTACTGCAGCTTGATACTGCAAACATTTTAAATTCTGACATTGTTTAGGTATGTTTCTTAAGATGTATCCTGGAACTATTCGGCATGAATTGCAACAGAGTTTGATGCACATTGAATTTCAGTACCTTGAATTATCAACCTCAGTGCACAAGTGACCTCAAATATAACAACAAAACGTTGGGCAATATATACCTTATATATCGATGCATGCTCATGTTGCATTTTTGCTTTATTCTTTTGTTGTTCTGTAGTTATAAAATGCATCTACTAAGAGAAAAACTTTGGAAAGTGATGTGTGTATTTCTCAAATACGGTAAAATAGCGTCTGATGTCAAGATTTGCTGAAATAAACCAAAATAAACTGTTGAATGATTGTAAAATTGCATTTTCATGTAAAGTCGCAGATTGCGGAGGCTATCGCCATTTGTTGCTATAAAGCATGCTTGTATCATTTTATAGGATATATAGAGTTGAAAAAAAATTCCCGTCATCTCTAATAATTATTAATTATAATGGGATTAGTTGAACTTCTATGCCATTCATCCTCCCACTCATTCCACTGTTTAGATACATATTAGTGCTTTAAAACTTGTGTTCTACTCTCCATAAGGCTGTGCAATTTACATTTTCCTATATTGTTTCAACAAATATTGACCATGTCTGTATCAGTGTGATATGTTGCTACCAGAGATTTTTGAAAATTAAAGGTATTTATACTGCATATTGACAATGTCACATATAGCTAATATTGCAATATGTTTCATTACACTGTTGTACCGTACTGAGACAGGTATCTCCAAATATTGTTTCGTGATTGATGCGTAGCCATATCCAACAGCCCTACCCTTACAAGGTCTCATCAACATGTAATTTGTTTAAGAGCCACAGTCACAGAGCGTTTGAACATGATATTATTATATTATATATATATAATATATATTATCCAGCAAGTTGCCACTTAGTGTATCATTCAATGAGTGACTTGACTGCATTTTTCAGAAGTAGTATGCTCCGTAGGTATTCCGTGCTCATATTTATTCCGCCATATCTTCATACAAAAAAATTTTCTCATACACTGAAGTTTACAAAAACTTATTTGTCTATTGTGGAATTAAGGAAAATCTGCATGTTGTGATTCACAAATAAAGTGCACTAATTTATTACAGTTTAAATCTACACAATTATGTTTACCCATGATAGGAGGGAACTTGCCGTGATAACAGTATACATATATGCATTAAAATGTACACTGAAATTGTCTTATTTATAACAAACCTCACAATTAGATACAGTAATTATGGGTGTGCGAATATTCGACAATTAAAATAGTTGTGAATAGCAATTTATAAATTATTCGCATTCTAACTTCGAATATCGTCTTGCGGAAACATAGCGTCACGTCATAGCTGTGGTGGAAAGAACGCGAACTAACAGCGCTATCAGTAGAGTGCTGTACTAGTTTAATTCGTCACAAACCATTTGCAAGCATTTACAAATAAATGTTTCCATTTTCAAAACATTTCATCTACTGCAGTTTACGGTTAACAAATGATGTTGCATATTCAGGATCGGGGTTGCAAGAAATTGCAAACACCTACAAATGGTTTGCATAATGTCAGCAATCACACAAGCACCGAACCGCAGAGTTTGCATAATTTGCTTCTCAAATTTTGTAAACAATGATTATGTATTGGTGAAAATAAAAATGCAACACTAAGGAAATAGTTTTCTTTCCTGATAAAGCCTATTTATTTTTATTACAAAAACTGAGCTACTTTCTGATGACCAAGATGTATTTACAGTACTTTATCACAGATTCGTCACAATGTATCTGTCTCATTTTAATATTTTATGTAACAATTTTTTATCTATATTATTAATAGTTTCATTTTAGAGCACATATTTACCTTTAATATGCAAGAAATTATCTCGTAATAATGGTTTACTGCGCTTGAAGATGTAAGTAATATTTGTGAGGGAACAGTTTGTTGTGTAATCAGTAAAATTATATATATTTATATTATATACAGAATATTGCAAAATTGCATGGCAATACTTCGGGGAAACATTCCTCACGTCTGGAGGATGAAAAAATACTATATAAACATAGGTCCGCAAATACTTTGTTACCATACTACAGCCCATAATGCATAACGTACAGTGTATGGCCCGCGGGCTGGATCACGTTACTGTGGAATGCCATCGCAGCGTTCTTTTGCATGTTTCACTACACCTCGCACTATGACGCTACACATAGAACAGTTGAAACTGCATAGGAATTAGTTACAAATGTGTGAATATCTTATCGTTGGCACTAAAAGAAATGTACAAAATGCCCTCCATCAACACAAACACATGCATCGACCCGCCGTTGCATGGATGCCCGGATGCGCTGATGCATCCCTGTTAGATTCCTGATTGTTTGTTCCGCAACCGTCACAATAAGGTTACATAGTTCACTGGGGTTGCATACACAAGTGCCTTTAAATGTCCCCACAAATAAAATCCTAGTAGATCCAAATGAAAGCTCTTCGGGGGCTGGTATGGCGCTGCCAATTACAGCTAAGATGGCATTCCACAGTAACACGATCCAGCCCGCGGGTCATACACTGTACGTCATAACGAAGCGTTTGCGGACCTATGTTCATATAATATTTTTTTTTCAACCTCTAGATGTGAGGAATGTTTCCCCGAAGTATTGTCATGCAATTTTGCAACATTCTGTATATAACTGAATTGAAATTTTTACTGGTAGCTTTTTAACTTTGACACTATTCACATGTTATTCTATACTATTTCATTCAAAAATATTCTAACACAAAAATCCGCTATTCGCACACCTCTAACAGTAATGTACATGCCATGTAGAAGCAAATGGCTGTCACTGCAATTATAAATGAAGAAAACACTTTTCATAAATCTCTGTGGCTCTACAGAATATCCCAAATATTTACACCATAATTCTATCAAGAATATAACTTTTCACTTATAAAATTTGTATGCCTGGAATGATATGAAATAAATTTAATCACACTACAAACAATATGAGGTTAACTAATTGCAGTGTATTTCATGAAATTACATTATCATGTTTAATCCAGAACTTAAGTTGTGCTCCGTATTGTTAGGTTATAAATAGTCACATCACATATAATGCTTCTTCGTATCAGGTAGTAACATTTTTATCTTAGCCAACATAGTGTAACTCTGTCGATGTGGAAATAAACTTCAAGGAATTTTCCATGTCCGGTGTCAAACATATTCATGATGACATTGGGGCAGCGGTGGCGCAGTGGCTAGTGCGCTCGCCTCCCACCACGGCGATCCGGTTTCGTTCCCCGGCGGGTTTCGTTCCCGGATTTTCGCATGTGGGAATCGTGCTGGACGATGCCGCTTGCCGGCGGGTTTTCTCGGGGCCCTCCTTTCCCCCGCCCTTGCATTTCAGCGCCGCTCCGTCCTAGGGTCTCATTTAATGTCATGTTCAGGGACGATGGGCACCTACGGGTCCCAGCTGGAAAACCCGTCACTCGGAGGGTGTTGCCTCGCCCTGGGTTACTATTTATCATGACTACATTTGTGCAAAACTAGTGAATAAAATATTGAATATAGGTAACATAGATACTGAATGGTCACTTACATAATGCAATCATGCATTCAAGCTCGTAAAACTGCAAAACAATATTACCTGTGCAATTAGATATGTTTGACAAAATTCATTAAAGTGCAGTTGTGGTTTCATTGAATATAACAGACTTGTCAACCTTTAGTTACCCTTGTTAGTTCTGCGTATTACATGCAGTAGTATTCTTTATTGGACTGGAAACTATGTTGGTAAGCAACAAAAAGCTATTCATTACAAAATACACACTCTGCAGAGAAAATACACCACTCTGCAGAGAAAACACACAAAAAAGGTTTACTCATTATAAGTTATTCAAGTTACAAAGTACCTGAAATCACATTTTGTATTAGGCACTTTATAAACGTGGGAAAAATAAAGCTGGAAAATCAATTTATCGAGTAATGGTGTAAAATTTTTTAGATATATCAATGTGCTACTTTTACGCCAATTTTTTACTTGTAAGTACATAAAACAAAAAGAACAAACATAATTGGATTTCTTATGAACAGTCTTTACTTCTGCATGCATAAAAATAACCAAAATTTTGGGGGCATTGTTGTAATTATAACATTACAGTTATAATATTATGTTGAACTGCTTTTCCGTCTTTGCTGCCAACTTTACCCTAAGTATTTTTGTCAACATGAAAATATATACTGCAATGGGCAGTCATTTTTTTCTTCCAAAGGTTGATTCAGAAGTGCTCAACTGGGACAAGCCCGTACAAAGAGGAAGTAGTTGAGAACCTACAGCTATAAGTTGTTTAGTTTCTCTTGTAGGAAGCAGAGTGTGATTGTATGTTCTGTATTAAGTTGCTTTATGTGTCCTGTGAATTGTTCCCCTCAGATGATCAATTTTCTCTTCATGCACATAATTCCCTACGATTTATTTTCTTGATGTGTCCAAAAAGATGGACACGGGCGTGGCAGAACTGGGAAAAGGAAGGCATACAAGTACGTAGGAAGAATAAAGAAGTTGAATTAGGATTTATTGCCAAAGATTTAGTTGGCCATTCTTATTGAAGCTACCAGTGACATTAAAATTTGTGGGAATATTCGAGGAAAATCTTTTCTGCTGTGATTTTTCTAATATATTTACAAGTAGTTCTCTGTTGTAGCATATTTCCAACCAAATTTTTAAACCAGTACATTGAAAAGTGGAACTTTCATGTGAGAAAGTTTGCATGCATAAAATGTGTGTTCAATATACTTAATAAAATAATTTCACTTTATGCGCTGTTAGTGACCTGTAAACCTCTCCTTCCGTATGATTTATGCTTTAGTCATCTGATAACAAATCTTCATTGATCATATCGAAAACATTTTCAATTTTTTAGTTAATATTTAATGTGTAGCCTAGATTGGTTTTATGTAATTCATTAATTTCGATTTAATTACATAATATGCATGTGCACAGGACACTGGTGAAGTTACATTGTGCTACATACATAAACTAAATCCATCTAATTATTGCGTTTTGGTGCATAAATAGTATGCTATTTTGTTTTACCACTTGAGAAGTATGATTTTGTATATTTGAAATACTTTGGTTACAGGAATGTCATTCCACATAGCATGGAAATATGTTTTGTTGGATACATGAATGTTCTAGAATTTACATACTAGGTTACGTGTGCTAAAACTATTTCTTGTGAGTGGGAAAATACACACCTCAAAAAGGTTTGCCATGACTGACAATAACAAATAATACACTCTCTATTTTTTTTATAACAATTGGTAACATTTTCATTAGTAATTGAGGACAAAAATAACGAAATCCACAAACAACATATGTCAGTCTTGTATTGAACATAATATTGTAAAAGTCTCCATAAAAGTCAAAACCTCTACAAGAATAACCTTTCAGTTTAAAATAACTTCAACATACTAAACAGAAGAGTTTATAAAGATAAACCATTTGAAACTTTAAATGTGATTTGTTTTGAACCATAGTTTTACACAGACCGAGATAATATTTTATGAATTGCAAGACAAACTTTTTTTGTAGATTTGTTGATTTTGTAGCTTCTGTTCCATATTTTTGACAAGCAGTTCAAAAAACATATTTATATGAAATCCACATTGTGGGTTAACTGTGTCGAGTATGTATGGTCTTGCAGTTCTTATATATAGGGTCCACAAACGAACAGCATCTGAATATGTCACTTAAAAGTGGATCACATTTTGTTCTTGATTGTATATTCCATTTATTTGAGTACTGCTTGAGCTTGCGAGGCTCCTTAACCTATTCGTCACTAGCTTTTATACACTTAATAATTTATGCTCACATAAAAATTTACACCGTTGTACAGTAAGCAGAATATTAACACAACGTACACAATGGAACTTTCACGCAGTATTTTGTAACCAACAAATTGCAGAAACTCATTCATTTTTAATTTCAATACAACGAAACCCCTATTTTAAACTTTTCAAGGGAATGGAGAAAAAATTGCAAAATGTAGGAAAGTGTACAAAGAGGGAAACTAAGGCTGTAAAAACAGACATTGGGACCAAAATATTGTATGTAAAATCAGGGGGTGTAATATAGGGGTTCCGATATTTCATTACAAACTTTTTTTTGTCAGGTGTAGCATAGGGTACACTTCTTTCTACTAACACATTGGTTTTCGTCATTTTGCTAGCAATAATTTTCAATTAAAATAACAAATGCAATAAAAACTTGATGTTATTTTAGTGGTTGTTTTGCCCTGTGTTGGTGAAACTGATAGCAGTTAGACCTGAGAGAATGACTTTTCAATATACTGGAGACCAACCATGTGGGTATTTAATAGGGCGTGGACAATATAGATGTTAGGATGTAACATACTAAATTAATGAAAGGTGATATTTCTCTTGGGAAGTGGGACTCACTAATAAAGAGCCAGATCTGCCTGTGAAGGATTGCACCATCCACCTGATGTGCGGGAATTTTTTTGTGCACAGTTTAAATTATTTTACTGGTCACACATTCCAGTCGCAGTGTATTCTCTTGCAATATTAATGTAACTTCTAATGAATTTGTGGATCATGTTCAGTTGAAGGGATGAAGGCTTATAAAAATGTATTTCATAAAAAAAAATTAACATTGTCTCAATAATATTAACTCTGGCATCTGAAAATGGCAGCAAACATTTTTTGAAACATGTTAAAAATGATTTATCAAAATGCAAAATTGCTTAGAAAACTGGCATGTTTGATGATTGACATCTGGTTAAGCTTCCAGAAAAACAGTTGACAGACATATTTGCACTGTTGTGCTGCAACCATGAACTTAACTGGGCATTCTGTTGTCTAAAACAGTAAAAAAAAAAGGTAACTTTGACAATTTTACCTCTTCCCCTCCAGGAAAGTTAAACCTGTGAAAAGGAATAGCCTTAAAGAAAAATCACTTATTTACCATGGTAGTATGTCTCTGAATGTATAACATTTAATGCAGACACTTTAAAAACAAATGGTTACACTTTGGCAGCAAGTTAGCCAGGAAAGCTCCACTCTTGAATCCACATAGTACCACGGGATGCCTTGCATTATTGGGCAAAGGTAGTATGGCACCCACAGGAAACCCGCTTTGGATTTCCAGAACACTTGAACAGTGGGATGGAGCTTGATGAATTTGATTGCTAACATTCTTGGACCACATGCACATCCATTGGTCATTTTACTGTACGTTCCTTAGTCAGTCAGTGGATTGAGATAGTTGTGGTGCTAGGATCTTGCACAAATATAGGGTGAGATTGTGTTGGGGAAACGGCCGTTTGTTTTGGGTGAATACGTCTACGTTGACGCGCTCGGACGCCTTGATGTTTATTTTACGTTCCCACCACCGCTTCGCTCGATCATATGCAGTTTTATGGGTATAACTAGATTGCCATTGAGATACTCTTTCCAACCATAAACAATTTCAGTATTTCAACTTTGCTTTTTGACGAGTATAGGCCAAAATTGTGTTAATTTTTCTAAATTCTTTTACATTAAACGCATACAATTTCACCATAACCACGACATAAAAATATTTTTGTACACGCAATCGATTGATTTTGATGAGTTCTGTCGATCGAAACATAAAAGAGCGCCGTAGCTTCTCTAGTCAAAAGTTACACTACCCGGAAGTTATGAGACGCGGCGAAACGAACTCAAAATTGCGACCCCCCACCCCCCATCACCTTACCCCACACGAAACTTCGCAATCCTCACTCAACGTGACATATTCTTTGATCCTTTGGCAATCGAGTGGTGTAATTGAATTTTCAATGTAGACGATAGATTCGGAGCTGCAATGCCAAACTGTATCCCCCGATTTTGTTATCATCGGATTTTCTGGATTGCATACCACTACGATTGCAAATTTAAAGATATATTAAAATAAAAATGTAACCCATCTAACACATTCATAACCAGTTTACACAATTTTGTACATTATGCACGTGTAGGTTATTTTGGTCAGTGCTGCACATTGCGAAGCTCAATGACCAATGATCGTACCCGTGGGTAAATGATTCGCAAACCGTCTTACTAGTCTAAGTCATAACTGGTTCATATAACTGTAGTCGAACATATAGCCTATAGCTCATTGGCAGTGAGAACGAAGCAAGTGTTGTGTCCACTTAACTACAGCACGGATCATAAATTTCTTTGTTTGCAACACCTGAATCCGCAAATTAAAGTCGATTTGAAAGGGTGAAAAAAAAATGCAAGTTTACACTGTCCATTGCAGTGCTACCGTGTGCAGCATGTGGTAGGAATTCGATGATTGATACCCGAGATATGGCACAGTTATCGAAATTATTTGTAGTAAATGTCTATCATACTGAAAGTTAAGCCAGGCACGCTTAAAACATGACCTACTGTAGCACTACATATGTACAAATTCGTTGGGTAGCTGTTGGTTGGTAAAGACTGTTCACGACAAAGTGAGCACTTTCGAAATAAACGTTCGAAAAAGTCATTGCACCTACCCGCATATATTTCAACGGGTGCCCTGAGTGACATGCGCCCAGTAATGTTGGTAACAATGGATGGGAAAATGGTTCCGTATCTCAACGTAGAAGAAATAGTATTATGTAACATTTTCTGTTAACATAAAATATTTGTTTCGCTTTCTGTTTTTTTAATGCATTGAAGTGTAAAAATAGCAGATTATTAAAATATTTTCTTTTCTAATAATTTCACAGTTTCACTTGATCGACGCATGAATAAAGTGATGATGCCCATGACAATGTTAATCTTACATAAGGCGGAAGAATAAACAACGTGCATACAAGTAGATCTTAAGCATGGCTTTCGAAATTGCTCATTTTATCGTGAATAGCGTATACCGCACATATGACATAAAAGCTCCAGTTTCTCATGCGGCGATTCTTCCATTACTGTATTGGAACATTCAGTGTTGGTCATTGATACTGCTACATATATCTACGAAACTACAAAACAAATTTTAACGGAACTATGTATGATGGCAGTATCAATTATATCCATCAAATTTGTCTATGCGAAGCCTCATTTCTCCGCCATTTTGTAAGATAGCCCCACATGAAACAATAAATATTTTTTGTCTTATCTCGGGAAACAACACACCGATTTCTTTCAAATTTGGCGAAGAATTTGAACTGTGATAATACATATTAATGGATATGTTTTAAGAGTGCAGATCCCTATTTTACGAATTGCGCCTATAAAAACATTTTTGCTTAGTGCTATACCCACGAAACTATCTAACATACTCTAATTCATCTTTGTATATTGTATCTATGACAATCATCGAATGTGCTAATACATGAACTTTTTGTCCACAATTTATGAAGATCGTCACGTGAACAATGGAGGTTTTACGCCATATCTCGAGGACCAATCAACCGATCAATATTAAAATTTCACCCAAGTAGCGGTACAGAAGTGTATGTAAATTAACATGTGCTATATGAGGCAATTATTTTTAATTGGGTTTACATAAATCAGTTAATTGAAAGCATTATGGTATATCTATGAAACGATTCAAACAATATTCAACCAAATTTTGTACACTAACAGTTTTTATTAGAAATATCATTTATGCATACAGAGATCTTCTTTTCTTCCGATTTTTTTTTTTGCAAAATAGTGTCAGGTGAGTAAATTAAACGTTTTGCCATATTTCCAAAACCAATCTAATAATTTGCATCAAATTTTGCACACCTACAGGTCATGTAAAGTTGCATAATTAGATGGGGTCAGAAACAGATTTTCAAAATGAAGGCCATGTAAATATTGTTATATGTTTGGCATATTTATTTAACAATTTAACAACTTTAATCAAACTTTTTATGCTGAGAGTATCTAATAGAAACATCGTGTACAGAACCTGTTTTTAAGCAATTCGGTAAGATAGTCCCGTTCAAGAAAATAAGTTTTTTTTATGCCATATCTCGGAGACCAATCAACCGATTTCCACCAATTTTTCACACGAGTAGCGTTATGGTGGACCACATAAACTGATGGTTTTTCTAGCGGCTCGGCCACTTATTTTCAAAATGAAGGCCATGTAAATATTTCATAATCATTCAACACACTTCATTGATTACATCCGAAGTTGATACTCTGAATCCTGCATCCGTAATGCAGTTGATTTCACGCTAGCTTAATTTCAAGAGATTTTCTGAGTTCGAATCCTGGGTAGGTCTCTGGTGTATTTTAATTGTCTAGGTACTGTTTCACCTGTTTCAGATGTCATCTCTAATAATATTGCTGTCAATGAGACGTCAACGCCTACATACCATCTAAGTTTTGAAGGAATTCACTAGACTTTATTTGCACCCATGTAGAGGAAAGTATGTTCATTATAGGCTGTTCATGGTAAAAAGAGCACTTTTGAAAGCCCTGCTTAAGATCTACTTGTATACACGTTGTGTATTCCTCCAACTTATGTAAAATTAACATTGCTATGGGCCTCATCGCTTTCTTCATGCGTCGGTCAAGTTAAACTGTTAAACTATTATAAAAGTAAGTTTTTTTTTTAAAACTGCTCATTTTTACACTTCGATGTTTAAAAAAAAACAATCAGTGAAATAAATAATTTAATTGATTACAAATTGTTACCTAAAATTTTTTATTCGACGTTAAGTTATTGGCGTATTTTCTATCTATAATTGCCAACTTCACTGTGCGCATGTCACTCAGTGGGCCCGTTAAAATATATACTGGCAGGAGAAGTAACTTTTTTCTAAGGTTGATTTCAAAAGTGCTCACTTTATCGTGAACAGTGTTTAGTTATCAGTATCTTCTTTTTGAACCACGTGCTTTGTACTCAATCGCTGCAAAGCACTTCATGCGCCAGCATGACGGAGACCTTGGTAACAACTTAGAAGTAAAGTGGTCTATATCCACCACTAGCTAAGCAATAGTTCTGCTGGTATCTGTGTTTCCATTAAACTTGAGATAGTTGGGTATGCTGGTGGGTCCATGCAGGCAAAGTGTTGACAGCCTAATTATGTTGTTTAAACTAAGGCCTTAAGATTGGCATATGGTTCCGTGCAATTTTTCAGCATAACGTGAAAGTTAGAACGGAGTTCGCTGGGCGGGTTGGTTGAGTTGAGTTGGGAGATTTGGGCGGCTTTTAACAACGAGGACTTGAGAGCCTATGAGGGTGATGTAAGGCGAGAATGGAGCAGAGCCGGAACGCAAGTGCGGGTGAAACGGGAAATCCCCGAGAAATCCCGCCGACAAGCGGCATCGTCTGGCACGACTCCCACTTGCGGAAATCCGGAGTGACCAGGCCGGGGATAGAACTCGGTCCACGTTGGTGGGAGGCGAGCAGTCTAACCGCTCAATTTGTGATAATATGTTGGTTGATGTCTGTGTATGTGTCCGTGTAAAAAGGGGGGGGGGGCCGTCCGTAAGAGCGGAGCTCCATTCCCTCATCCGCCGGGAAACGAAGGCCTGGGTGTCCAGAAGGGGTACTTCGATGTCCTGGACGATGCTTAGGTTGGAGCAGAAAGGTGGGCAAGGGGAAAAAAAAAAAAATAACAAAATATAATAGCACAGATAGGGAGGGGGCTGTGGGCCTTCGGGTTCGTGGGCGGGGCCATTCGACCGTTGGGTGCCATGACAGACCGGCCGAAAGGCTAGTTAGCTGTGTGCGGGCCCGACGGCGTCTGATCGCGCGGGCGGATTCGTGGGAATCCCGGTCCCTGGTCTGTTCCGGCGGAGGCGGCCGAAAGGATACACGTCGGGGAGCTGTCTCGGTCGGGGCAGAAGAGCTCACCACCTTCCTAGGAAGTGTGAATGATGCTTTTGAATAAAAATAGAATTTGTAGCTTAAATTACGGGCGACCAGACGCACGGCCGCCCTCCCAAAAAAAATTGTGGATTTATATAACTTATGTACTGTTTGTTAAATTGTAGTAGTCATTATAGAATTGAACACCCTAGATGGCTGTACTGCTAAGCAGGGTTAGTGAAATAAAAAAAAGTCTAACCGCTTAGCCACCGCGGCCCCGGGTAGGCGGCTGGATCTGCGCAAGTGTTAACGAACCCTGTGGCTCGAGTGGAGCGACTTGGCAATTAGCAGCCAAGTTTCCTCTGGTGGTGTGCGGGTCTTTGTTCGTTGCGCAATGTCGGCGTTATCTCGGTCGTGCCCGATGCAAGGTCGGCTTTGGTAAACTCGTTGGCAGAGGATCTCCCCGGAGACTGCACTATCTTCCCAGCCATGACAGCAAGAGTAACATCTCCCTGCTTCCACACACGTGCGCCGCCAATTGTCGACCTGAACGGCGTTGAGCTACTTGTGTTAACCCTTTGAGGAGCATGCACGTATATACTCGGCGCTACATTTATAATGACGTATTTTTGCTCTTGAAAACGCATCAGCCAATTTTATAGTTTTATTTTTTTTGGCTGGATTTTATCGGAGTCTAAGAAAAAACATATAACTAGTCAGTATTTCTGTTCTTAAAAATTAAAACGGTTCTTTTTAATAATTTCTCAAACGATTGTAAAATCTGTTACATCTCCTGCGACACATTAATTGGTACACAGTCAACGCGTGACTTCATTGGCTAAGGCCAGCCAGTAATAATATCGTTGCAGAGTACTGCAAGCGTGTCCGGTGTAGCCAGGACCAATAGGACGATGTTAAGTGGACAAAAGAGTCCAACACAAGTGATGTTGGTAGTGGAGAATATAGGCAGCTCACATCAACCTTGTCATCAGCGCCGGTAAATACGTGCCATCCTCAAAGATTGAAGGTGACCGCCTGGTTAGGCCGCTGAACGGACTGCAGAGCTCCAGCAGAAAACATTTGATTAAAAAACCGTTCAACAGGCTTGAGTGAGGTCTGCTTACGAATAGCATTTAAGAAACGTTACGCGTCTGTATACATTTCTCAGTTCCTACATTTCTCTCTAAAGCACGTTTTTGTGATAGTGAAAATGGCTCAAACCAGTGTTTACACGGACATTTTTAGGTATGAAAATTCCGGTACAAAACACTGAAAAAGGAATAGGAACGTGCAGTAACCTTTATTATTATTATTACGTCATAAAATTGTAGGGTCTCCGCTGAAAGTCTCACAGAGACGCGTTATCGACGGTAAGACTGCACGCCAGTTCAGTGCTTTGCGCGTAGAGGCGATGAGAGAGTTGATGCGTATGTCTCGGTCGCCCCTAGCGCTCCCACGCTTTAAGGCCTCAGACTTGCAAATGTCCTTCAACCAGGCGGCCACCTTAACTGGGCGCTTCGATCTTTAAGGACGTTAAAATACCAAAACATTATTTTCACTCTTTGAGCATATTTTATGGTTTTTGTGACGTCTTATCGTATTGATCGGGACTCCGAAATTTCGAACAGTAATATGGTCCCATGCTAGGCATCACAGACGGGCATATAATTTTCACGTGCGTAAGTTGACCTCAGCTGATCCGAAACGTATTCAAGACTATGAACAAATTGAAAACATTTAGTTCTCGGGGTGAACATATTCTGTGTTGTTTTACCGAACACGAGAGTAAGTTCAGGCTGTTGTGGTAACCAATATGGTCAAAGCAATGATAGCTCCATTTTAAATGGCCAAATTGTATGGTTCCCTGTTGTAGAACAGTAGTCTGACGAAAGTGCAAATTAAAGTGGCCAAGTAATGTATATTTTATAATTCTGCAGTATAAATTTCCAAACTCTACATAACTAACACAATATACGTTATTGTGAAATAAAATTTGAACTCACTTGAACACAAATACGAAATATCGAGGAATTTAATTATTTGGTTTGTCCATAGTTATAATTTAAGACTCACTATGATATCCAAAATATATAAAAATAATAAGCACCTAAAGCCTGCCTACCTGCCTGCATGTGATGTCTCAATGCCTGCATGTGACAGGTCAGTTGCAATCACGTGGCAACTCGCTGAATGGGTGGCCGATGTCCGAACAATGTATTAATTGCGTAATTCGATTGGTTAGAAGTCAATACGACGTCATAGGGCTTGCATGCGCGTATTTTATAAGCAATTGTGGTCAGCTAAGAGGCTTAGTTCGACAACGGCTAATGTGAAAGGTGGGTATACTAGGCTAGCTTCTACGCCAGGTGATTCATGGCCAGTTACGTTAAAATATAGTAGATACTTCTTCAGCTGTGACATCTACACCACTACCAGCATCTACTGCCACCAGTGAAGCACGATCATCTGCAGATGTAACAGTACCATCGACTTCTTCAGCTGTGACACCTACACCACTACCAGCATCTACTGCCACCAGTGAAGCAGGATCATCTGCAGATGTAACAGCACCATCGACTTCTTCAGCTGTGACATCTACACCACTACCAGCATCTACTGCCACCAGTGAAGCACGATCATCTGCAGATGTAACAGTACCATCGACTTCTTCAGCTGTGACACCTACACCACTACCAGCATCTACTGCCACCAGTGAAGCACGATCATCTGCAGATGTAACAGTACCATCGACTTCTTCAGCTGTGACACCTACACCACTACCAGCATCTACTGCCACCCAAGTGAAGCACGATCATCTGCAGATGTAACAGTACCATCGACTTCTTCAGCTGTGACACCTACACCACTACCAGCATCTACTGCCACCCAAGTGAAGCACGATCATCTGCAGATGTAACAGTACCATCGACTTCTTCAGCTGTGACACCTACACCACTACCAGCATCTACTGCCACCCAAGTGAAGCACGATCATCTGCAGATGTAACAGTACCATCGACTTCTTCAGCTGTGACACCTACACCACTACCAGCATCTACTGCCACCAGTGAAGCAGGATCATCTGCAGATGGTACAGTACCATCGAATTATACAGCTGTGACGCCCACGAAAAATTCAATAGAGCCATCGAACTTTTCAGCTGAGGTACATATAACACCATTGTCAGCAATACATGCTTATTTAGCTCCAGTGCCTACATGTCCAACAGGACCGTCCGAGTCTTTGCCTGAACCACTACGTCGTCATCAGTGTCACCTTTGAGATAAGACTTTTGCTTTCACCTGCGGTGTACGGGGCGATGAATGCTTCCATTGTGCCAAGAATCCCTGTCGCATGTCATATTTGTGTGACAGGTGCAGTAAGCAGTTCAGCAGAACCGACCATTTTCTTAAACCTGCAAATACCCGTAAAGGTGAAGTGCATTTCTCATCAGTACCTCGGTACATGGTTTGTTGCAGGCAGGTCTTTTGTGACTTCGGTACATGTCCTCAAAAGTGTTTTTACCTACATAACCTGCCTCCAGAGCGAGTCAGTATAATAAATGTCAAGATATTTTCGCACAAGGACAACACAAGTGCGAATAGCCAGATGCATAAAAGACATTTACCTACAACAAAGTTGCATACATTGAGATGTGTGTATATATATATATATATTATATATATATATATATGCATATCGAAGAAGAATATTGTAATATTTTTCGAGGGCATGAACGACTGTATTTATTAATTGATTAAAAAAATACCTGTGAATAAAATTGTGTTTTATTTTATATTGACCTAATTTGCCAGAATTTAATTAAATTATTAATGCCCAGAAACAAAATGTTTTTTTTTTTTTATTATAGTGTAAAGTACCATTGTACTATAAGCACGATTATACATTTAAATAAGAAATTATTTTCCAAATTGAACAACGTAAAATTTTAAAAAATATAGATTTAATAAATTATGCAGGTTGTCAAAAGTCCCGCATAATTCATGTAGGTAAACTGCTTATTGGAAAAATAATTTTTTATAGGATGACAATTACGGATTTTTCTATGCCTATAAAATAGGACTGTCGGCAACTCGCTTGGTGTTGATTGAAACCGACAAACGAACTCCCGCTATGAGTTGAAAATATAATCCAATACTGAGGGTGCCGACAGAACCACATAGGGCTACTATACAAACACAAACAAAATGCCCCCACGTGATGGGTAAATTATCAGCTCGTCTGGTGGGTAAATAGTGAAAATAGTGCTACCGAGTTGTTCAAAATGAAAACAAATTACAAACGGAAAAAACCAAGATGCTTGCATGCGATTAAATGAGGATTGGTGAATGGGTGGAGGCCTGCCGAATTATTAGCGAATGCAAGTAATTGATCGATTAAATGACCAATAAAAGTTTGGTAAGTGTGTCGGTGGATAGATTTATGGAAATATATATATTTTTAAACAAATGTTAATAACAATTTTAAAAATATACTTTTTAAACATATTTTATTTAATTTTTTAGAATGTTTTGGCTTCAAGGTCACCCAAGGTCAAGGCCAAAGGTCAGGGTCACAGACATCTAACTTGACTGATAAGATGGACACTGGTCGACCTTGCGAAGGCCGGTCATGTCGGCAGCTTAGTTGATCCACCTGTCATAGAATCCCACACATTCTACATGTACATCTTTAAATCATTTAAAAAATAAGGTTTTTTAAAAATTTTCTAAATACATTGTTTTTTTTTATATTTTTGGATTGTTTAAAAATTTCTTGATTTTTTTAGAATTTTTTATGGTTCATGGCCATTCAAGGTTATAGGCACGGGTCAAGGTTAAGGTCATGGGCCAAGGTCGAGGACAGCCAGATCCAAGATGACGGTTGGGTGACTTCACAACCTGACGGCCGGCCAGTTCGTGGCTCCTACCCATTCCCTTGTACCCGAATCGGCTATATCATTCTACTGTACTACATGTTGCGAATCTACGTTATCGATACTCACCAACATAATTCGTCCTCGAAGACTCTCTATGTAGTGTAGTAGGATGGCGGATTTGGTTTACATATAATTCGAAAAATAAAGAACAGAATGTCTGTTTATGGATATAGTTTGAAATAAATTTATTTTAAAAAAGAGAGAGAGACAAAAATTTGCAATCGTACTGAGCTGGGATTATTATCTACCAGGTATTTCGAGTATCGCAATGTGCTCATGCTACAATATAGACGTCATACTATGTATTTTTAAAAATGTTAGAGGGCTGTGTATACTTTTTTTTCAATGTTCAGGCATGCGGCAGCTCTCGGCCAGACACTTTTATATTTGTGCTGGTCGGTATAAAATTTATATTCACTCTAGGTTTCTGGCGTTAATTTTTTTTTTTTCACAAAAAAGCTATGCGCATTTCGGTGGGAGGGAGTCTCGTAGCCATTACGGTGTGTTTCGCAGCTCATTTTGCATAATACTGTATCTTGTGTACATACCAGGCACTGGGAGTTCACGTTTCTGACCTCTGTACACCAAACAGTGTCGTAGACACGGATATGTCCATCTTGAGGAGAGGAACACTGCTTATAGGAGGCCATACTCTGTACTACATACCCTTTATAAGCTTAAGAATTGTCTACCACTTAAAGCCAAATTAACATTGGTACAGTCGCTGATATTCCATATTTTTTATTATTGCTACATGGTTTGTGGATACATCACGCAGCATTTGGAAGCTAAACTTCAACGCATACAAAATTCTTATGTTCGATTTTGGTTCAACCTAAAATCGTATGACCACTTGTCTCTTTACTTTGATCGATTTAATTGGTTACGTCTGGACGAACGACGTCAGCTCCACAGTCTCACACTACCGTACTGCATACTAACCTCGTATATTACAACGGCAGAATATTTACGTACTCGGCTGAACACATTGGGGGACGACAAAACTATTAACACGCGTGCTAATAACATATCTCACATAAATATTCCAGCTTACAAACCCAGGTATATGCAAATTATTTCACCATCTCTGCCGCGCGAGCTTGGAATAGTTTACCCGTAGAGGTGAGGAACTAGACAACACTAACAACTTTAAGAGCAGTGCTGACAAATACATCAAGAATAGCGCCGAACATTCCACACACAAGCATGCACACTCATAAATATTCCATCATATTTTGAATATGTTTATCTTCTTTCCCTCTTCAAATATTTGTATACCCTAGTTGCAACTGTTGATTTACACATTCACCTTAATCAATGTGTAATTTGTTGCTGTCAATTTATTTAAAAGAAATTCTGCATTAATTTTTCATATATTTGTAAGTACTTAATAAAGATCTGTTTATTTATTTTAATGAGTCGAGATTCAAATATCTTGTTTTCCTCTAGGGTACACTATAGGTTCTGCACATTTATATTTATGTTTGATATTGAGGATTATGATACATATTATTGTGACATTGTAATTTTATTTTTTAAACATTCCCTTGCCTCGTTTTGTGCTCAAGATATGTTCATACTGTAATTAGAAACGACATATCGTTTTTAGAGTTTTATCTATTTGAGCTGTTATATTTCTGTTTCGCCTCTTGTTAATTAAGTATTTTTTTCTTGCTCTTTATGTTTACCTACATGTACATTGTGTTACACCTGCTTAAGTGTATTCTAAGAGAAGGCATTGAAGCCTTAACTTCGTCAGCATAACTAAAGTTGAAATAAATAAACATAGCACAATACACATATGTACTGTGAAAATATTGCTATAATTCCTATCCATGTATTGAAAGTTATTATCCTCTTAATGCATGGAAAATTTACTATACAAAAGTCTTGGATCATTCCAATACATATATTGAGATTTTTCTATCCACAAAGGTAAACATTACAATATTAATGCACGGTACATTGTCCAATTGTTTAGAAATTATATCATACAACTGGGGTATTTTTATCACACACTTACATAAGAACAATTCCAACATCTGATTAGCAGATTTACTATACTAGTATGGTACTGTTACTAGACACACGCAGGGAACTATAACGTACCATATTGGCAGCTGTAGTATACGAGTATAGTACCTTTACCAGGCATAAGCATAGAATTTATCTCATAACATACTGACAGCTGTAGTGCACAGTATGGCAGCGTTAGAAGAATATATGTACATGAATTATCAATTACCATATGGGCTGCTGCAGTAAGTATGGTACTTTTACAGGACACATGAATATGAATTATTACATACCATATTAGCAGCTGTAGTACACAATTATAGTACCTTCATCATACGTGCATACAGGAATGACCTTGTACTATATTGGTAGATGTAATAAACTTAAGGGAGGTGAGTGGTTTCCAATTTACCACTGAACAGGGCTGTACAACACGCAGAGACTGTGTTAATATGTAGTAGTACACACGCTACCAAAATTGTCAGACAAGTGTGCTTTATGCTGTATGTGAAAGAAGACTGCACATATTTTGTAAGACTGTAAAGTATTATGCTAGAATTTACTTGATAAAATAGTCAACTATTATTAAACATTTTAGCATATTCCTTTTTTGGATGCTTTAGGAAGAACGTTAAATACATCAAGCAAAATCACCATAGTAATAATTCTAAATTGTATGTAATAAAATTTCGCTTACATTGTGGCTGAAATGCATGTGCAAAAATTCCATTATACATAAATATTTGCAAACGTTACTACTTCTAATGTTTTTTTTTCAATCAGAGTAATTATGGTAGTCATGCTTGGAAAAACATTTAAAAATACACTTTCTAAGGCATTCAGAATGAAATTAAGCTAAATTTTGATTACAAAAACTCTCTTTACATGACTTTTTAAAAGCATAATAAGTTGATTCTGCAAAATATTTCACAATTATACAAAACATATCCATCACCTTCCGTGCATAACATAAATCGTACCCTTCTGACAATTTTGGCAGCGTGTGCTGCATGTTGCACAGTCAGGTGGAGTGCTTCATTGGATGTCCATCTTCTACCTGAAGCTACTGAGACTTGGAACTTTTATATTTGCCTCTCGCCGTGACTCAGACCGTGGAATGCACAATGACATGCCACTGTCTACTGCTAATGTTACATTACAATTTGTACTATTCAGAAATGAGCGAAAGCGTATGAAGAGTTTTCAACTTCTACGTTTTAATTCTTAAGATCTGAATTTTGTAAAACCCGTAAAAATTACTGCTCAGTGATAACACGACATTACATTATCCTTTCATATCTGAAACTCAACAATATTTCTGTCGGTATGTTACTGAGTGAATGTGTTGGAAGATTATCGACTGCGCAGAAAGCAAGTCAAAAGTTCTTCAACTCACTATTCTGTGACCACGTGTTTGCAAAAGTTAAGGCTGACTTAATGTGTGGTTGTTGAAAACAACATCGTATTGGACGAGTTCAACTATGATATTTATTGATATGGCTGTAGTAATTTCTACTGCAGCAGAACATGAACGTACGTCTTTATGAAATAAACGTAGACAAATGTGATGCCACATAAAGTAATGCATCTTGCTGAATCTAAAATTTCTCATTTAGCGTTCGAACTATTTCAATATAAAGAGCTACACTAACAAACGACTCATTACAATTTATAGTACAATGAATTTTTTAAATAATTGTATATTTTTGGTCTCAGTTAAATTCATTAAAAACAGTACCACCTCAAAAATAGCGCTGATATGTAGCATATGCTTAAGTGTTTCCAATTTCGATAATTACACATGTAGTTGGGGAAAATACTATTTTATTTAAAAAAAAAAGATTATCTGTTTAATAAAATATTCACAATATTTAATACATTTTTAAAAGTATATGTAGGCGTTTTTATAAATTTTTAGTTTTTAAATTTTTTTTTTTTTTAACCATTAGTAAGTGGGCAGCTAATTGTGACACAATGTCATAAATAGCATGAACGTTTTAATGGGCAAGAAATTATTCCGGTTAATGTTACCTTTCTGAGACTATCTTGTATTTCTTGAATTGTTTTTCGTTTTGTTTCAGGCACAAACATGACGACTATTAGTAAACTAAATGTGTTAATAAGTCCAAATATTGCAAAAGTAATTGCATAGCCAACCGTTTCAGTGAGTGGTAAAAAATAGTTGTTAATAAAGAACCCAGTCAGTGAAAACAAAATCATAGACGAGCCACTGATCCATCCTTTCGCATGCGCAGGAGATATTTCTGCCATTATTAAATTTCCAACACATCCGACACCCAAGTTGAACACCGCAGAGCTGAGCGAAAGACATGCTATTGGCACCCACTCCATGTTGGTTACGTCATAGCCCCGCGATTTGAGAAACAAGTACAGTGACAGAACCAGGAGGAAGAAACTAGTCCCAAGGGTGGACAGAATCAAGAGCATTCTGCGACCAACATAATCCACGGTGACCAGCGAAAAAACAGAACTGAGGAAACCTACACAACCAAACACCACGGTGGCATTGTACGGTGTTATGCTACAACCCGTTGCTTCAAAAATTTCTACGGTGAAACTTAAGAACGTTGTGTTTCCTCCTGCTTGTAGCATGGTCACAAGGAAGACAGAAATGTAAAACGCTTTTGCAGTGTTGGACTTGAAGCTATTACGCGATAAATGTGTCACCGACTTCACGGCGGCAATTATATTTCTTTCACTGGTTTTTTCTACTAGCCGCTGTATGCTGATGAGTTCTGCACTGTTGTCACAGTTTGTTCCTCGCAGCCACTCAAGAGATCTTAGAGCATCTGTTTGTCTGCCTCTAAGAAGAAAGTACTCCGGAGACTCTGGATGAAAAACATAAGGCAAAATGCGAGGGCAGTTGGGCCTGCACAAATAAGGTTCATCCAAAAATACGTAGTGTATGCTCCACAAATGTAAACGTAAAATAAGCCAAAAGTAAACATGAGCCTGAAAATGACTCCAAGAGATCCTCGGATTGAAATTGAAGCAATCTCTTCCAAGTAGAGTGGCGTGATTGTAGAACATATTCCTGTGGCAATTCCTTGGATGAACCTCACTACTAGCAGTACATATATCTGCAAAAAAAAAAAAATAAAATTTTACAAAAAAATTTGACAAATATTTTAGTTTTATAGTTGGTCCTAAGTTTAAATTGAAAAATTTAAAACATAGGAAGATAATAAACTAACTTTTAAACGTATTTATGTATTCATTTATTTTACGTGAAAGAGGGTATATTAATAAAAGTCTAAACCTATTTTTACTTATAGTCACACAATAACTATCAAATATTTTGATAGGATAATTTATTATTATAATTATTTTTGTTAATATAACATATAAAGTATTAAAGGTTAGCTTTGTATTACCCGTCTAACTGAAAAGACGTGTATGAATAATTTCAATTGAAATTGGTTATTTAGTTTCGTTAGTACAAAATTGAGTAACAGTTGTTTCATTACCTCTATAAATACTCGTCAGTAAAATGTTGTTCCCTCTGGCTAAAATTGTACTTGAAAACAATTGACATTTGGAGTCGTTGCTTGGTGTTTCTCATTAAACATAGTTTGTAGAAAATTACCCAAAAACACAGTGATAAAATCCACGGCATGAATCCTCATCGAAAAATGTTCTTAAAATTTTCAATCTAGAAGTCTGGTAATTAGCTTATGCAGTTGTATTGAAATTATATACACTGAATCAGTATATGTGTTCCTTACGTAGAAACAACAGTAACACAAAAAAATTAATTCCTTCTTTTTCAGCAACTTTTATAATAGAAATTTTAGGATAATAATTCGCTATTCTGATTTTTTTCGTACTTAAATTGAAAACTAATCAAATTTTAATTTTCTAATTAAATATATTCTTAATAGCTTAATGCAGTTTCAGTGCTCAAGGAGCTAACTAAATCTTTTAAAATTATGAAAATTTCTTAACTAAGAAAAATATTTAAAACTTGCAATTTTCAAATTTTTGAAAATAATAATAGGAAAGTGTACTGCATGTTTGAAATGTTATTGCCAGATACATAAAAATATGCAAACAAACGGTTTTAAAATTATGACTAGTAAAATAATTACCTTACATATAACGTGACAAAATAAGCTAAAAATAATTATTCGTGATAAAGAATTGTCTTAAATATACAATAAAATATGTTTATTAATATATATTAATATCACTATATATTAATTTACATCAATATATACCAGAGAGTTACAGAAGGCGATGTGTGGGGAGAGGGGAAGTACTCTAAGAAAGGTTGACATTTTATATTGATTTTGCGTGTTAAATGTTTAAAATAAATTTTTAAAATGATGGTTAAGATAGAAAAAATATGGTTTTCAAATTACATTTGATGTACAGATTGTGTTGTTTATACTAGCATGTGTAAAGTTTTTTGCTTTACAAGTTCCGATTCTATTGCGAAGACTAAGTTCATAGGCGACAATTATTACACTTTGTTAAATATCATAAACAAGCATCTGTACAAAATTCTTGGTGGGCTCATAAACAGTGCTTTCAACCCTCCTCTGTTACCCGTTGGGTCACACAAAAATTTCCGATTTCAAGTTTTGCAACCACATCATCTTTGGCATGTGCTGCTCATGCTTAGCATTTGTTATGAAACAGTGAACAACGCTCTGCGTGCTCGAAGAGATTGGCATCAAACACACATGTCAAAGAGGTGTAGAAAATTCCACAGATATGATCAGACAGAAGAGAGACTGGGCACTGATGACTAGGGACACGGAAATTTCACGGATTCATGTGTCAACAAGCTAGACTCCACAATCCTTTGTGTACCCGAGCCTCAATTAGTTGTTCATTGGCTGTTGCTGCACTTTCACCTGAGAACAGGTGGCACTGGATTCGTCGCTCTTTTCCTTGCGTGTTACTTGTTGGTCCAAATGCGCGGAGGGCGTGACTTACAGACTGCAATCCAATTAAAACGATAGTGATATGTGTATATGTTTGACATCTGTATTGTCCTCAAATGGATTCGCGAAATTTTCGGTACTCTACCGAT
This sequence comes from Dryococelus australis, assembly GCA_029891345.1. Classification (NCBI taxonomy): domain Eukaryota; kingdom Metazoa; phylum Arthropoda; class Insecta; order Phasmatodea; family Phasmatidae; genus Dryococelus; species Dryococelus australis. The sequence goes on from CM057009.1 coordinate 316,625,846, forward strand.
GACTTGCTGTGTATAGTACCGGTCGTAAGTATCATTGATGTACAACTTGTTGATGACCGAGGGGACAGTGACTAAAAGGTTAACGAGTACCAAGAGCATTCATGGTACTGTACAAACATCCTCCGAGCACATTCAGAAAATTACCTCCACTCAGTGGTACTTACGTAGCGTTCAGAAACGGAAAGAATCCCCCAGCAAATCGTGAATGGCACTGTTGTGAACAGCAGTACAGATCTTTTGCCGAACGAGTTAGCCGCAGATCCCATGGCAGCAGACCCGACTGCTATGCCCAGTATATGCAGAGAGGCAATCATAGAGCTCTCCGTAATTGACAACTTGCTCGTGTACGGTCTGGCGTTTTCAGAGTTGTTGATACTTGCAGAACTGACATTGTAGAAGTAATATTCGTCTCGCAGAGAGTCTTCTGCAGTTCCTTGTAAGTATGGAAGCGCTGTGGCAGTCCAGCCTATGCACATTCCAGAAGCCACCAAATTCAAGTTAACTGTAAAAAAGAGAATAACTTAGTTAAGAACAAACCAATTTATCTTTATGATACATGCTAAATCTGAAACAGTAATAATCGATCAAAATCAGTGAAAATAGTGAAAATTGATCGACTGTTAATTAGTGCCTAGTAACTATTTAATATGATCGCTTGAGTTCACTGGTTTATTTGTGATTCCCACTGAATATTGAGAATTCCACGGCCATAAGTCAATTGTTCCAAGTTCTTTTCCTTGATTTGCCAGTCGGCAGTAGCTTATCAACTGACTTTCAGTGAATGATATTTCACTGATTGATTCCACTGATTCGGATTAAGAGAGTACATGCACACCTTGTGCCGGACCGCAATTTAGAATAATTGAACATTTTATATAGAAAAGAAAAACTTTAAATATTCGCAGTCTGGGAACTTCCTGCCTGTTGAAAAATTTATTCCTCTGGCCTTCGACGTTGCAAAAAAGCAATCCTCAAGCTGTCATAACTAAAACGCATTATTGTAATGAAAGTGATATTTGCGTGGGTTCTTAATCTTAACACATCCACGAGAGGTACAAAATATAATTTTCTGGTCTTGGGAGTGGGAATGTATGTACGACGTCCATCATAGCAGAGCAATTTTTTATTCCTCGTCAGTACACTTAGGTCGTGGTCATTATGTATTTGTCTGAATTTTATGTTGAACTAAACGTTTCAATTCTAAAGGAATGTTATACATTTCTGAATTCTCCAAGCGCTCAACAGATACTATATGCATTATAACATATTTATTGCGAATGCATATAATGAACTGTCTTATTATGACGTCGTGCATATCTGGCATCCGCACGAGTGCACCCAGCGGTCAGCATGATTTATGTTCAACAACCACTTCTTCTATACCCACGATTTGTTCGGATGTTAGACACAAGTCTTCAACTCAGGGACCCGTCGTTCGATTCCAGGCTCCTCCTAAGGACGGTAAACTGTCAGAAAGAAGTTCATTCCACCACATCACCACCTCTGTCTTATCTGATACACTCTTCAGTCCGGCAACATACTATAAAAATCTTACCCCGGGTATGTGACTAAATATTCGGCTGACAAATTTCCTATTTTGTATTTAGCAACTTCTAAAGCATGGAAACCAAAATAAGTGTTTTGTGTTGAGTGGTTGGTTGGATAAGGGCACAAAAATGAAAAAGTTTTTTCTGTTCCTGAATTTTAACATTAAAGATGTTTCCGGAAATAAATGTTCTTAATACACTCATTCCCATAAAATTGTGCTCATGAACTGAGATTCAAACGAATCTTTATGTGTTTTATGTGTTTTATGGTGCCGAAACAAGCGGCCACAGTTCTATCGGACCAGGTAAATGTCGTACCAACATGCATAGCAGAAGAATGAAACCTTTTTACATCTTTAGACATCGTGCTTGGACGCAGGAAGGAATACAGTTGTTTTCTTTGCAGTAAAACTTCATGTGCCAACTGAATGCTGTGATCATCTCTGTCACTCATTTGTGACACAGTGGACGGAATTATGAAAATAGAAAAATGTCACAGCTCTCTGACATGACCCACATTCCTTAGACTATGCAGACTGACTCGACCAACCATAACCCCCAATTTTAGGTGCGATATGAAATCGAAGCTTGTCTGACCTCCTACTGGTACGTACAATGGCCTTACAAATGCACACCATTTTCCGGCGCTTCTATTATAAAGAAGGGAGCCTCTGATTGGTGCACACAATTTTGTGAACTGAGATATTACGTTCCGCGAATTTTCGTCCGCAAAACTCCACGGGAAGACATTTTGTGGGTGTGTGATGTGACCAAAATTAGAATTTCAAATTCCAAATTTCATGACCAAAATTAGAAATGCATTTCCCAGTTTGGCAAATTATGTATTTGAATACTGTAAATATCCAAATATATAAAAATTTATATGACCACTGATCAGAAGAACCTCAAAACCAAGAAACACGGAACAAACGATAAGTGCCATAAACCGGGTACTTTGCACTTGTTCGGATAATTTTGCAGGACTCAAAATGTTAGTTTTTTGAAATTTCACGAAGGCTTAGTAAACATTACATCAGTATATAACATCAAAACTTTAAAATACCTAGCTGCAGTACTCTGTTTCTTTGCTGAAGGGCACCAAATAAAAATTTTTGAGTGGTGACAAGTTACACCAACTAGCGTAAAATAACCCTGGGTTATGGTATGCAGGGAACGGCATGTCAGTGTCGCTGGAACAGTTTTAAAGTGGGGGGGGGGGGGAGGAGTTAAGGAGGCCTGATTCAAGGAAACTTGATACATTAAAAAAAGCCACTGGGTACTTGAAGGGAAAAGGCAAGATTATTTTGAAGTATTTTTACGAAGGATGCACGAACTATCTATAATAAAAAAGTCTACCGCAACTTGAATAATGGGAAACTAAATATTTAACGTAAACAAACTTCTGCTACTGTCGGAGTACGTTGCCGTACGGATTATTTTGTGAGTTTGTGCATTTTAAGAGTCGGGTTTGGCCGAATGAAAACAAAAACACATGTTTTAACTATTTATTCCTTATTTAACTCGAACATTTGCTTTTTCTTCTGTGCATTACATTTAACTTTTCAAAATAGTTCTTTATTATATTCAAAATGACTACACTAATTATATAGTCAAAAGATAGAAATATATAATTTGAATTCATTAAAGCTGAATAGGTTATTAGGTTGAAAGAGAGGAAATATAGCACTTCTTTGGAATTAATATTGTTGCTGTTGCATTTTACAATAAAGCACAAAATGTCGTGACAGTATTATATAGGAGGTTCAAATGTCACTTCGAAAACCCATACATAATTTACTTTTGAAGAAGATTAAAAATATACTAATGTACTTTCCGGTTTCTGTGTCCATGCTAGTGGCAGCGGTGACTCCACAAATATCCTACCCTCAGCTCGGCGTGCACAGCTGCTGGTGGACTTGCCACTATGTTGAGAGAAACAGGTCGCTACTGTCGAAGAACGACTGCTAAGTTCCCTCCTCGCCTATGTAAGGAGTACATCACCTGCCGAAGACTGAAGTGATCAGTACTTGACTTTGGGCAGTGCAGGGCATTCGGGCTGGGCTTACTTTTGAGTGAGTTGAAGGTATTTGGGCGGCTCTTTACAACGAGGTCGTGAGAGCCGAAGAAAGTGAAATGAGGTGAGCCAGGAACAACGCCGGATTGGAAGGGCGGGGGAAGCGGGAGATCCCCGAAAAAACCCGCCGACCAGTGGCATCGTCCGGCACGACCCCCACTTGCGAAACTCCGCAGTTACTCTGCCTGGGAATGAACCCGTTTTGCCTTGATGGCTGGCGACCAGTCTAATCGCTCAGCCACCGCGGCTTCCTGGGCTTAAGTTATCATATAAATTGTCATTCAGAAAAAAAAACTGTAAATAATATATTTTTGCGACTGAAGATCAATGACGCTGTATTTGCTAATGCGCAAGCCATTGGTCTCCAGCTCCAGAAGGTACAAAATTGGAAATTGCTGTCTTGGAAGGTAATCATTCGCTCCTCCTAGAAATAATACAGAGCAATATATTGCAATAGTAATCCATCGGACTCGCATTTGGATGGGATGCTGTATGCTTCCTTCGAACATGCCATGACTAACTCCTGATTCCTTCCCATTTCCTGCTCACACTGTGAAAAAGATTTTGTTGAATAAAAAAATGTTTGATGCCAACACTTAAATGTATGTGATGGGGAAATCAAATAGTTTGTTGCCGAAACCAAATTATATAGTCGCACATATGCGGATTCCACAAACTTGTGATATTCGGTCGGTGCAACTAAAACTTCTAAATACATTTGAAGGGTTTGGTCCCTAACCATAACTTCTGCTCTCATGTCTTCTCAACCTCTGCTAAGGTAAGTGCTAACACAGACACATTTTCTAATACATGACATCTTGTGAATTAATGGAAATTAAAAAATCTTACGCTTTTATTTATTGTTTTCTGTCGAAATTGTTTTATTGTAATGATTTATACCTTTATTAGGCATCGACAAATGCATTAACAAAGACTTGCTATCCTAAGTGTCACGAAAACTACAAAAAAACTATTTTGTCATATTTTCGAAGGTAATCAAATTACCTGATTATCTTACAGCCAAACAAAATATATGAAAGTTCTGGACCAAGCTGATTCCGTTGCTGCAGTAATTTCGCTAATAAAACATCAAATTTTCCAGGTAACCAAATGATATTCACTTCAAACGGGGTATTGATTGAACTGTACCATGATAATTATAATGTCTACGGTAACCAAATCGATTAGTGAAACGTACATGTAAAACAAATGTGTGTAGGCCTACTATACACCAACAGACGATTTTGGAACAACCAAATAATTGTTTGGCTCAACAAATTAGTTTAAAATGATCTACTTAGTCTAAAGGAAGGAATGGTGATGCAGCTTGAGTGAACAAAATCTTGTTCACTGTAAACAAGTACTTTTCAAACAAATTTATTTTGTATCTGCAAATAAACCCTTATTTCAGTGCACCTGAGCAATTTACTCCGTCTCTAACTACCTCGCTTTCGACGAGAAGTAAGTTCAACATGCCAGATCCTTTATGCTTAGAATGTGTCTTAGGCATGGATTGGGGAAATTACTATACTACATTGTCCCTTTTACGTTATTAGCTACTTCTATGATACATCGTTTTAACTGTGCTACTGAATGAAGAGGCATGCTTCGATTAATAAATTTGGTCACTACTGACGACAATTGAAAGAGACTAATCAGACACGTGTGGTCAACTGTTCTCCCTCTATGCAATCGTTGAGCAGACTGCTTTTAGTTTGTGAGGTCACCACGAGGAGCGCTATGGTGAGACTAGTGTTGTGGCATGTCATTTGCTGTGAGTGTAAGACCACATCCTTAAATTAAGGCGTAGTGTACTCACTTTTATATACCATCGTCTCTACTACAATTAAAAGGCCCCTGCTAGACTGTTCTTTCGTATTGCGTACATTTGACCCTGTTTATACAAAGTAGAAAACTCCATGTTTCCTTGCTGTAACAAGACATACAGCATATGCCTTCGTCACTGTGTTGCCTCTTGAGGTTGTCTCCCACGCAACAAAAGACAGACGGCCAACTGTGGTTTTACAAGTTGCATTGCTGGATTACTGCTAGTCCAGAAAACTTATGGGTTTACAGAAATAATGGCCCTGATATAATTTATTGTTGGCACCCGGACATTTGGCATGCCATTTATGGCACACTGATGGAATGTTGATGGAAATGAAACTGATGGTTGAGAGTAGTGAAATACAAATCGCCCATAACTTGGCTTTCCAAATGTATTCTAGCAATGGCCGAACATAACATAAATTGTCGTGGTGAAAGTATGGGTAGCCATCTATAGGCCATTTGATAGCTGTGAAGTTGTACACGATAGGCCATTGCTGTTGTAAGCATATGGGCCATTCTTGAGCCATTTTCGTTCACCTCACCTGGGCCAGTTATGGGCAGAGTACGCATAGTTAGTGATGTCACTTCATGACCAGCAATGTGCCGGGCGCATGCCCGATTTTGGCCAAGTTTTTGCCGGCTCGGCATCTGACTATAAACCATAAATGGGCAATAGGTGTTTTACTAAGGCAGTGATTCTTACAGGACCTACATCCCAGAATTGCCTAGGTTACAAGACTGTCTGCTTGGCACTTCAAAACAATGTTCACTTAGTGGAATTTTGTTTAGTTCCTCCTACAACACTTTCTTAGAACTATACCAAATTATCTTTTAACTTCGCAGGCACATGCACCCTCCTCGCCCTTTCAACTTCTATTAGTTGGTTTATACTGATGTTCCTCAAGGTTTCATAAAAGAGAAAGACAGATTATGCTGTATCTTAAGGACCAGATCAGGAAGAGTTACCAGATTCTGAAATGCCCCCTAACTGGCCACCAGTTTCTATTTGCAGCCATACATACGTTGCTGTTCATTGTCTGTTTTGCTACAGTATTTTCTTTGATTTATAATGTTCTTTGTCTTTTAGATTTACCCCTGTCTAACTGGTTTATGATTCTTGGCTCCTAAAATATTAAATATCATATTTTGATCAATGGTTTTGATATTGTCGACTTATAGTTTCATTTAGTGTTGTAATACCAACATATTTTTCCGTGGTTCCCCAGAACATGCATTCAGAGAACATAATTTTTTTTTGTTTGCAAAGGCCAAGAAATATGTTTAGTTGCCCAAACAAAATATTTTGTTAGTAGGGATAACGTAGGGTTCCGAGAGCACTGTTACCTCTGACCTTTTACACTGTGACCTACTTTTCAGATGCACTTTTGACCTGGTGACCTTCTTTGAATTCAGTTTTGACCTACTTTTTAAGTAGTTGACCTCCTTTTGAATGCAATTTTGACCTGCTTTCCAAACATTCGCACATCCGGTGCATTTTCATGAGCATTTATGTTTGCAGTTTTTTGCACGTACATATTTGCACATGCACTTTCAGTTGTACAGAACTACAGCTTCGAATACCACGAGTGCAGTTCTTCGAAATTTTAATTTTAGATCTGGGAAATTTGTATTTTTTGATTAGCCTGTGCGATTCCCAGGCAGGTAAATTAATTTATTTTTAATTGTTGAACTTGGGAAGTGTGTGTTTTTTGACTACCAGGTTTGTGTCCCGGTGAGGACGATGTTGTGAAATATGTGGTTTTGGTTTTCGACTACTAGGTTCGATTCCTGGACAAGATAATTTTGGAAAAGTGTTAATTTTTTTTTTGTTTGGAAATTTTTGTGTTCGATTCTTGAACAGGGCAACTATGGGAAATATTATTTGTGAGTTGGACAACCGTTTGGGAAATTTTGGGACTACCAGGTTCGATTCCAGACAAGTTTCGGAGAATTCATCTACTTACACGTGCTGCTCTGTCAATGTTACCTCGTTGGTGTGGCCTCGCCGACTGACTTCCGGTCGACTGATACACTCGATGCCTTTTGCCTTGGTGGTTATACCTAGGCGACTGAAGGTCCTGTGGCAAGAGGGAAATGCGCTTGCATTGTGTATGTAGAGTAGTATGCATATACATACTTCCATAACCATAACTGTAACTGCAAGTACACATAATGTACCAAAAGTGACTACATCCATACTCCATGACACCCAGCGGTCGACTGAAGGCCATTCACATATATGAAACAATTTTTACCCACCACCACCATCTTGGACTGACCAAGCATATAAAAGGACAGAAGGTAATAACATAAATATTCACTACAAGCTTCGAAGTCGAAAATGCTGGTCCGCAGCCAGCCTGTGATAGAAGCATCGCCATAACCTTGGAACTACTGCAAGCGAGTCCTGGACCCAGCTACTATGTGCATGCAACCATCAAGAAAAATGTTACGCCTGTGGAACTACAGCAGGTGAGTTCTGAACCCGACTACGCAGCGCATGCAACCAACATCAACAGAGAGGCGTTCGTGTAGCCGAGAATGAGTTGAAGCGAGCTACCTTGACGAGACATGTCGTTGAGTTCCGTCTACCAATGGTAAGCACAGCATCTGCCCCAAGGCCTTCCATTGAAAGCGGAAGGTTCGCTTTCTCCTGACACTGACCAGCTTCAGCCCACCACAGAAATCGGTTCAAGGTAGGAAAATGGAGAATGCCAGGTGAAGTGATGTGAATTGCGCACGCGCCTACCAATATATCCTGTCTTACGTCTAGTGTGAATATTTGATTTAATGGAAAATGTTGAAGAATTAGCACACTTACCAAATAAATTTTTAATCTATTTTGCAGCTAACAAAATCAAATTTGCATATATTTCCTATCAGTGCATTTGATAGCCGATCCTGACATTACTGTGAACCTGGAATGTGAAGAATGTCGGCAAGGAATTCTGGCTCTAAGTAACGAAAGTTTCACCCATTATCAGCATATGCAGAGAGACTGTCTTATGACGAAAAATTCATCAAATTGTTGAACAAACAAGAGGTTTTGATGTGGCTTATGGATCAAGTGACTGTGGATCCCAAAAGAACACCAAACAGTCAATAAATAAGCAGTCACCATATGGTAGTTCTGTGTAAATAGGTATGGTAATGTTATGTAAAATAGCTATTTATTGTATCACTATAAAATAGTAATAATGCACTGTAATGCTGAGGAAAAGAGTTATTAATTCACTTCATTGCTGTATATTTAAGTAAGTGTAAAATCATTTAATTAAGTTGTTACACATAAAAAGTATTGTGCATTAGTAGCTATGTATGCGTGTGTTGCAGTATTTGAAAATAATTTTAAAAACATATTAATTGTTTAACATGTTGCTAAAACATTTTCGAATGATGATAATAATTCCAAAATACTGACATTTCAGCCACTTCACTCATGGCTGGAGCTTACACCAGAGCTGATATATATCTACATATTGCAAATGTACCAAAAACACAATCTAGAGTGGGATAGCAGTAACTTACCTTACAAAGATAGATTAAAGTGCATAGACGATTTAATAATTCAGGGTTTTCCGATTTACATATCGGGCTAGGCACAAAAAGAAATAATAAGCTAATTAACAAACAGTGTCGTTGTGAACATTCAACACTACTATGAATGTCCAGGTTTCAACATATTAGTGAAAAAAAAATTGAATGTTTGTTTGTTGCATAAGATATAAAATATTAATCAAAGAAGAGCATCTTATTGAAGTATAATCAAGTAAGAAACATCAGTAACCCCACAAAAGTGTATGTGCGCTAATGTTAAATATATATTGTAACATGTTTATGTGAAACTGTATTTAATTATTAATAAAATAACAATTATAAAAATAAACAAGGGTTTTGATTACAACTCATCAAATAGACATGTAGAGATCCTGTTTTTTATTAATTAATTAAAAGTTAAAACTCTAAAATTAGAATAGCAATTGCCCTCATTTCGACACACTACACAAGACTATTATGCCATGACTATGTTAAACTGATATATAATAACCTGACTGTTTGAAAAAGAAAACATAGTGGATATTATTCCAAGGTTTGAAAAAATGCTTATTGAATCCTGAAGGAAAGTTTGTTATAAACATATTTAAATATAATGAACAAAATAGTTTATCCATGCAACTATCATTAATAGAATATCACTAAAAAATTATGGAAGTGTATATTTCCACAACCATAATAAACTAGGAGAGAAACCACACAAAAGTAAAATTTGTAATCAATTTTGAAGAAATAAAATATGCAATAAAATATTCATATCATTTCAACTAACCATTAAATCGAAGTGTAAATAATTCTGGAGTTTTTCTTTTGCAGACATGAATGACTCAGGTGTTGGGAGCTTTCATCTAGACACAACACAAGCCAGCGCTGGCCCCTTGCATTACACAATGCCTTACACAGCGGTGGTAAACACAGATGGAAATAACGTGTCATCCTTCACATCAACCAGTGGCATCTTGATTGTTCTATGATAGCAACGATTATAAAACTTTAAAACCTGAGGCAATACATGTAACCAATGGTACATTCCACAAGAAGTAAAATACTTGTAGATTAGTTGTGTTAAACGCTTGTGAAACCATTCTGCAATGCTCGCTTTTATTCCCGAGTATGTCACGTAGTAATATACCATTATATCTCTCATCAACATTTGGAAATGGGAATTAAAAAATTCAGTCCTGAGACCTGTGTGAAGGGGTTTAGGGTACTTTTTCATTGCACGAGTAATATATTGTCTAGTCTTGGTCCTTATGGCCTCGCTCCATCCATACTTTGAGTAGATGTCAATGAGAGTTAAAATATACTCGTAACATCCATTGTGGGCACATGTAATTTCTTGGTTATGTTCTTCATTACGTATAAATGTAGCTGGCCTCCATTAATTATTCAATAATGGACATTATTTAATTCGTGTGACAGCTGTTCCCCAACTATCTTGATGCTCGAAGCAACTTTAGACAATCACAAATTTCATTTAGGTTGTCCCCATATAAAGGGGTAAGTTTTCTTCCATCTTCTTCTTTTAAAAGTCCGCTACCTACTATACCACTCAATAAAGCTAACTTGGGATGACCGTCATCTGCTAAACGATAAAATACTAAAGCGTCCATTAAATAAGCTCTTTATATCGACCCAGGTCTGTCTCGGAATATTTGTTAAGAAACTTCTTTAATAGTATCTCAAACAATCCTTCGCTAGCATCCAATACTATCTCACCCACTTGGATTTTGTTTTCCGTCGAAAAAGTAATTATGGAATCTCCAAAAAACCAGACACTGTCTTGTCTGCGCACATCAAGAGTCGTGTATCAGGAAGGTGAACTAATATTTTATGATAAATATTTACACATTAATTCAGAAAGTCTCCCAGTTACGGTTTTTTTTCCAAAGGAGGAGGGTCTAACTTAATTTCAGGTGTTTTCTCATTATTTATTGCCTTATCCATTCTACTCATAAGAGGTTTAAATTTTTCTTCCTGTAAAAGGTCACAATCCATTCTCGTGCAGTTATCATGCCTGTAAATAATTCTCTTTCACCGTGGAAATAACTTGATTTAATTCTGAAGTAGCTGCAGACATGATGTACTGCCTCACATACATATACCGTGTAGTTGTATACACTTATCGAGATGGCTTTCTAGGTGCAACAGTAGTGTGACCTGGTAGAACCGGAGGTCTACTAGGCGGAAAAGTGTTGCAGGTCTTCTCTATTTTATCAACTTTACTTAAACTGTATTTAATTTACTAACAAGCCTACCTCGGAAACCATTAAGTACAACAATCAGACGTGATTTCAATTTCTCACTTTGTGTTTGTAGGTCTGTGTGTGTAACTCAATGCAATGTTTTATTAATAATTCTAACACTTATAACCGGTGACAACTCTTCTTCCATTCTTGTTGTAAGTTGCATCATATTAATTGTGTTTATCATATCGTTAAATTCACTTGTTAATTTATCTAGACATTCGTGTATTCTACTTTCATGCTTTTGCATTGTATCCAATATAATTGCTAGGATTTCTGAAAATATACTAATATACTAGTAAATATATTTATTTCCTTCACTTAACTTTAGCAACTTCTCTCGTACGTCAGCTGTCTTAGGCTTAAAAAAGTCCAACATTAAACTGTGTAAGTTCTCCACAAAAATGCGTTTACATCGCATCAGAATCTTTCACTGGCGCACCAACATTATGTATTATATGTTCGTTAATGCTGCAGTTTGCATCGCGAGTGCAGCTTAAACAAGTAGTGTAATGCGATCGCCATATTCCACTATGTTTAAACTTTGAAATACTCATTATTCATCGTCTGGTAAAATGAATCTGTCGATTCCTGACCTGTACCTCCCTTTATGTAGGGGTAGTTATGGGATTACCATGAGAAAACCATACAGTAATTTTCAGCAAAATAAATACATTTCTTTAATCTTTGTAAATGTCATATTACCTTAGACATGGTCATTGTAAATGAGTTGTATATTTAAATTGTCTATATAGAAAACAATCATATTCGAGTTATCTCGCAAATTGTGTTTTGGTATTCGAGTGTAACTTTGCATAAGGTAAAAACAGCCAACGTTCCAGTGTCAACCATAACTAAAGTATTTTGAAATTAGCCTTGCGGCTCATTCCAGACGTCATCAAATATAAATACCAAATTGGGCAATAGTTGGTCTGGACTTATAATTTCGTCTTTATTGCTGAAAGGGGAGAGAACCATTCCAACAATTGATAAAACAGTTGCCTAGTGCTTACACCTGTCTTGCTGTAAATTTTTGGAAAAAAAAAAAACATTCATTTATTAAAACTTGAGTCCGTTTGGATGTTCTAATTACGAAATAATAATGCATGTCTTACCACAACATGGCGGTCTGCTACTATATATCAAAATGTTTGATGGTAAGAGTATTCCATGTTTCTGTCCAACTATGGTTTCATACATTGTTTCATTTATGGAAAGTTCTGCATTCTGTTTAATAACTTTCACTGTACACAAATTCTACTAATGTAAAGAGTATATAAACACACACACACATATATATATATATATATATATATATATATATATATGTGTGTGTGTTTATATACTCTTTACATTAGTAGAATTATATATATATATATATATATATATATATATATATATATATATATATATATATATATATATATATATATTATATATATATATATATATATATATATATATATATATATATGGGGCATTAATTACATGTGAATGCGAAGCTATATATATATGTATATATATATGTATATATGTATGTATGTATATATATATATATACATATATATACATATATATACATATATATACATATATATATATAGCTTCGCATTCACATGTAATTAATGCCCCATACAAAATGCATCAAGAAAGGTAGTGGCATGTTGAACACTTTGAGTGATAAAGTGCCATTTGAGTTACACTTGCCTAAATGTAACTATTTTGAGTTATGTATGAAACTCGCAAAAAGATTGGCACACAATAATCCAGGAATAATTGCTCGGGACAAGGTTTGCTAGAGGAATGACATTGCATAATCTTTAACAAAAAACTTGTAACAAAGACATTTAGCAGACATGGTTATGGCAGATGCAGCTAAAAATACACAAAATAACACATATACAACCAGAGGTGAAAAAATAGCCGCATGGGTCGTTGATAAATTTATGAGAGCAAAAGTGAAAAGTGCCACGGACCTTCACAGAAAAAAGAAGGCAAGGAAAGTCATGAAGAAAGGAGGATTCCTGCCCACATTCCTATTTCCAGCAATAACAGCCCTCGGATCTCTCCTTGGTGGAGCTTTGGCTCTTAGTAGAGCAGTTAAACCAAGTGGAAAAAGCATGTATCTTTAGCCATATAAAGTTGGAAGAGGACAAAAAACTCCAGGTGCAGGAAGAAGCACAGAAAGTCTCAAATAAACTTCCAAAGCATGCACTTACCAATGAGAGATATTATTCTATTTAGCAGGAAATTCAAGATCCCGTATCTTCACGGAGTGTTCATGAGTGATCGTTTGCTGTGGAAAGCAAACGTTAAGGAATGTTTGATTGTTAACTTGGATTCTATGAGAAACGAAGGAGCACATTCGGTTTGTTCCACCTGAACACGCCCACTCACTTTCAGTTGAATCAAGGACAGCGATTGCGACAAGCAGGGTGTGCATTGCCAAATTACTGTATGTAGGAACCCCCACTACTAACCAGAAACCAGGGCAGATTACACAGCTGCGATGCTAATATCTAGCTATGCGGAGTGGTGGCTATTGTCTTTCTCCTCGTGACCATGGCCATGAAGAACCACTACAGAGACCAGCTGTGCTGCCACTGTATAGTCATTTCCAACAGCCTCGGAACTCTACTCAATGTGGGATAAACCCAATAGTGTAACATGAATATAATTAATCAATAAATAACAGTCAATATCTCATATCGCACCTCCCAGTTCATTTAAATTGCATTTTAGTAATTCTAATGTGCATTAATTCAGTAATAACCAGACTCTCCACCTAAACAGTTTTACAGTTAATCAACCCATGTCAACCACTAGCTACAGCCCCATCATTAATGGCAACTATAAGGCTTCTAGCCCATTTCACGTATAAATATGACCAAAAGCAGTAATTAAAATGGAAATTAATCTATTTACTATGTTAGTTTAGGCGACTTGAGACCTCTGGTAGAAAAATTATAACTACTTCAAGGAACCCAAACCAAGTACAATTACATTAGTGAACAATTACCAAACACATATAATTGTGATCACCTATTTTTAAGGTGCCTGATTATTAATATACTGCACTCAATTTAAAAAAAAAAGTGTTAGTAAAGAAATTTCAAACACACTGATTGCAGTTGGTAACTCATAGCAATTGCATTCAGTATAATTCCCAGCTTGGGAATTAGATAGTCAATGGCAAATAGGTTTAATTGAGTTTGTAACTTACAACAGTATCCCGAATGTAGACAAGCACACCCAATAATTGGCATCAATTAAAGGTAATGAGAAACATAAAATAACTATACCAATTGGTTCTTACAAGCTTGAAGATTTGGAAAGTTTTATAAAGTCTAGTGTTCCTGAAAATGTTACTATCCGATTGCAATGTTACCCGAATATGTTAATGTCCCTAATGTATAGCAATGTAGATATTGATGTCATGCAAAATGATCCAATTGAAAGTATATTAGGTTAAGAAAACAAAGTTTACCCTGTGAACCAAATACATGAATTGAGAAACCAGGTTATAATTTGATCAGTTAATGTATGCCACATAAATGTGAATATCGTAGGCAGTTTGTATTTTAATGGAAAACCGACCAACACATTACATGAATTCACACGTTCAGTTGCTTCAGGTTATACGATTATTGAAAAGCCGAGTATGTTGATTTATTTTCCAATAATAGTACATCGCATAGACAAATTAGTTATTACGGTAGTGGACGAAAACCATAAACTAATAAAATTTAGGAACAGGGGAATTGCAGTGAGATTACAATTTAAGAAAATGAATAGTATGTAAACACTTGCATTCTGTGCACTACATAAAAAAACATGTGGTTTGTGTATCATGCATTATATGTTCCCAAAATACATAAAATGGACAGGTCATTTAATAACCAGAACAAGAATATAACTGTAAAAAGATGTACAAAATGAAGAAAAGTGCTCAGTTCAGTTAAGAATCCCATATGGTTAACATATGGTAACTAATATTTTTTAAAATTATTAGGATACAGAGTCAACTGTGATGGATGATGTGCTTAGTGTCGAGCAAGCCATCACATACAAAGATGCAATCACTAACATGGAAATATATATTTATAAGACGTTCCAAGTCAGTTTGTACACTTCCCCCTCGGGGATCCGAATTCGAATCCAGAACCACAACAACCAAACATGGCTGGTTTGCCGCCAGCTACGTCATAAACATTCCTAAGCGGAAGCAGTTATTCTAGGTCGCTACAACTATATATGATATATCTACATCAACAGCAAAGGCAATTTTCCTGGTTCATCATTCACCTGCGAGGTCAGTGTCTCGCTATACAACTGTCAAGTGGTGAGAGAATGCGGTTAGGCCGGTGGGTATGACATTAGTAATTTTGAAATGAGTTCGTGATTGCATAATGGTAATTATGCATGTACTCAGTGTTAATTAAACAGTTATGCAAGTATGCATATATTCATTACACAGTTACAGTTACATCTTTGTTAAACAAGTGCGTACTTGTGAGAAAATGTAATGGTTATGCAAGTGCATATGTGCATACTACTCTACATACATACTGCAAGTGCATTTCCCTTTCACCACTCGACCTGCAGTCGCCGAGGTGGCACTGCCAAGGCAACACCATCGGCTGCATCAGTCGACCAGACACCAGTCGGCGAGGCGATACCAACGAGGTAACATCGACAATGCAGTACATGTAAGTGTATGCATTCCCCGAAACTTCTCCTGTGTGGGAATCGAACCCGGTAGTACTAAAATTCCTCACGCAGTAGTCGAAAACAAAAATAATGTCTCCCATAATTTTCCTATTCAGGAATTGAATTCAAAACTTTCCAAACATAAAAAAGATATTAAATATTTCAAAAAATTATCCTGTCCGGTAATCGTACTCGGTAATCCACCACCAAAATCACAGTTTTCACAACATCACCCTCACCAGGAATCTAACCTGGTAGTCGAAAAACATAAATTTCCCAAGTTCAAAAATTAAAAATAAATTAAGTACCTCGCCAGGGAATTGAACCTGGTATTCCAAACATACAAATTTTATATTTCTACAATTAAGATTTCCAAGACTTGCACTTGCTGGGATTCTAACAGGAAGTGCAGTGCAACAGGAAATGCATGTGCAAAAATGCACTGGATTTGCGAAAATTTGGAAAGTAGGTCAAAAGTACTTTCAAAAGTAGGTCATGGGGTCAAAGGTCAAAGTGGTCTCAGAACTAAACGTTCTCCCTACTTTTTAAAGGATTTTACATACACTACTGTGTTTTTTAAGTGGCAGTGGGTAATGCCTAAAAGTTGTTGACATTTTGTGTAGTAGTTACAACCTGAACGACAACTGGGGAGTATTATGTTTATACTGCGACATTTGGAAGGGGAGAGATACTTATTCAACTAATTTATGAAGTGTGGCGATTAGTGATTAATACGTGGACTGCTACATATTTTCAGAAGTCAAGAAATTAAAATTTTAATGGTGCTACATAATATCAGATATGGTTGAGATTGTGTGTTTGATGTTATTTACGTTAAAGAAGAGACATGATATCATATATTAAAAGCATTAATACGATTTTTGACTGTTTTCGAAGTGTAAATGACCTAATATTGTGATTACTTATTTTTTTGTTTAGAAAACATGCTGTTCTTGATGGCATTTTTTCCCATCTCATTACAAATTTCCATATGGCTCATATTTTCTCTGCAAATGCAATCGGTTGACGTGTGCAGCTCAGCGCTAGCCCATTCACCAAGCCTCCTGCCAAAACTACAGTCAACACAACAGTAACAGAGAGCATTAGCACCATGCAGTGCCCCATGCTACCAGTGGTAGTTCATGTACTTCAGTGTAAAAAAGTGTAACTGTGTAATTTTTTCATGGCCATTTTAAGTATCTATATAGTGTAGTGTCTGTTTTATGAATTTTTCAAAGTGTTAATAAGTTAAGTTCAAAGCCATGTTCCACGTCGTGCACTCTGTGCACTTGTTTAATTAGCAGGATTGCCTCGTGTGCATTTCACCTGTATGTATTCAATCACTAGTGCAGTGTAACAAGCTAGGGATGCACTCAGGGGTTTGTTTACATTGTCACGTATTTATTCTTTGAGGGTTCTACAGTGCATGTTATTCTTTTGAAAGTGTAAGGTGTCAAATATGTTTGTTTATATTAGAGCAATGCGTGTTCCCATTGTACACTAAAGTGTCACATCGATGCAGGTTTGTTTTAGTATTAATTAAAGGTAATGTGTGCTGTATTGTGCACTTGTATATTGATTTGTTTGCCAATCAGAGTGCCACGTGTTAAGATCCCGTGGCATTAGTACATAAAGGAGTGTTGTTATGTTACACGGGTGAGAGCAGACCATGTGGTCTTGTTTACATTTTGTGTTGACGTTTTGCCACATTTTTTATGGTTTTGTGTGATATTTACAAATCTCAAATGTCACATTTTTTCTGTTTACCGTTATTATCGCATCTTTGACATAGGTATACCAAGGTCTGCCTCAGATAATTAGGTTAGTGTTTTTGTTGAGAGTTAGAGTAAAATATGTGAAGTGTAGTGTTTGTCTGCTAGGGGCGTAACTTAGTATAAATAGTAGTGACAAGTTTAGCACATGAGAATATTTTCAGCCACAGAACTATTAGGTCAAGCTTAGTGACACACTCCATACAAGTACCAGTTGTCATATTAAGAAATAAATAGTCAGTGTAGTAAATACTGGCCATGCCAGTATAGTGATCAGATTCACCACCCACCAGCCGCCACACCCGGCAATGTGGCAAGCACGTGGCCAGATAACCTCCAAAGCGAGTACATAGAAATTATGAGTGTTTTATTGTTTTATTGTAATTGTATTATGTTTTGTTATGGTTTTAATTCCTATGATAATATTACATTTGATGCAGGAAGGCTCCCATGGAGCTCCAGATCTGAAAGTAGTAACAGTGAAAAGCGAGGTTAAGGAGATCGTGGCAACACTGCTACAGACAAATATTTGTTTTTATATATTTTATGTTTAATTGTTCACAAGGGTATTACTAAAAGTGTTTTTATATATAATCTGTCTATCTGTTTCGTTATAATGCATTTCATTAATATAAATTAATGTAACTGTTGTCTACAACAAGTCACGTGACATGTTGCGGGAGACCCGCCAACCAGCAGGTTCCATACCAAGTTGCTAACATTAGCGTCGTAATAGTCTAGCAGAGTGGTCGGGCGTGTATCGCCCTCCCTGGACTTGCAACTTTTTGTTTCAACCAAGTAGATTTCAATAGTATTTTCAATTTGAATTTACTGGAACCTTTTTCTTTTGCCGTCCGGGGAGTGAACCACTCTGTACCCGGTAATTTGTACATGACCGGGACTTAACACACTTAAAGTCATGTAGGTATCATGCTGGTTTATTCTGTACTAGTGTTCACCCACTTCAATAGTGAAATAACCATGTATGTGCCTCTTCTGCCGCTTCACTGCCGTATATGCACAAGTTTCCCGACATAATCTTTCAGGTGTAAGGCAGCCTATAACAGCCATGGGAGTGAGTATGAGCATATGGGGGTAGCTCCGATAGCCCTCACTAGCCCAGGTATTTGGATATTACAGAGATGGATTTCTACAACTGCTCCAATTTAAGATGGCGGACATCGAGGGGGGCCACTTAATGCCGTCGGCCAGACGAACTCAACTCTATTTGTGCTTTCCACTGAGAGTGCTGGCGTGAGCCCAGAAGATGATTGTAATACTTTCTATTTCATCCATATTACCTATTCTCCTTGATGGTCCAACCTAGGCATCTAAACGTAAAATGGCCTTGCCCAACTAGGAGCTTCGTCACAGTAAACCATATTACAGACGTCCCTCTGCAGTACTCAAGTTGAATATTTAGATTTATGTAGGCTTAAGTTGTGTTTGTAATTTATTTTACAGTCACAGACTTCTAACAATATTCATATTGCATGTCGTGCAATAATCATTTTAATCACTAATCAACACCGCCCCCTTCGACAGTTGATGAAACAAGATTATTTTGTGTCCCATAAAAAATCCCCTTCCAAAATACGAAGCAAAACATTTTAAGCACTTCAATAAATATTGTTTTTGGAACTGTTTTACTAGAAATAAAAGTGTTTTATTTTATGTGAAAAGTTAAGCCAGAAGGACCCTCAGAAACACATCCATTCTTCATTCTAACCACTTCAATTTGTTGTTGAAATCACTCTAATGTAGTAATTTACACAATTTGCCACTGACAACATTTAACATAAACCAATTTTTTTGACAAATACTAAATGATAGCAATGTTACTTGTTAGCTACATGTGAAGACTGCACATGAACAGTAAGAGCAATAGCGCTTGCGTCGAGGTATTTGCCTGGATGCAGATTTATCTGCTTTTTGCAACAGTATGCAAATTTTTGCACCTCCGTTTTCTAATATTTAAATCCATTTTGGTGCTACACAAGTGCAAATTTTGCACTACACCCAAAGAAACGTGTATTTAATCGGCCCCCGAGGGGATCACAGCATGATGATTAACCCCCTCCCCTCCAGGAACCGACTGTTCAGGTCGCTCCTGACAGCAGCATGGCATGGAGCAATAGAGGAGCAAGAGCAAAGAAAGCCGTAGCAGTGGTGACGACGACAGGAATGAGTCGGGCATCTTATTTTACCTGCGTAAGTCATGGCGGTGGAGATGTACTCCACCAGCACATACTACTTGCGAGGCCGCCCCGATGCCCCACATGCAGCAAAACAACAAAGAGTACAGCAACAGGAAGCAGCAAGCACAGCAGTCAGCTTCACGATGCGGGGAGCCACTCAAGCGCTTCTGTCTTACAGCACAGGCACCAGAGCAGGAGGAAGTGCTTATATTGCAGTTGAAGGCTTAATGACTGCAAACTGTCTCACAGGGACACACAGAAGGGGGGAAGCATTTCATGTATGCTGTTTTCCCCTCTCTCAAGACAGTTTGCCAGCTAGAAAGAGCTCCACAGCACAGCAGAGGGCCGCACTCTACCAAGTGTGCTGGCGCACCAGTGCGCTCATGCGATGCATAAGCAATGCAAAAGGGAACACAGTTTGCAAGTACAATCGTGTGTAGGGCAAGTGCAGTGGAAGTGAAGTGCAATAAGTGCTGAGCGTGGCCAAGCGGCCACGCATGCCACAAGGCACGTGTATAAATATAAATAGTGCTCATGCAAGAATGTTTCTAAAAGGGCTTAAAAGGCAAGGGCACTGCCACACAGACACACGAATACCTGAAACACCCTCACAAGCCGCCATAATGCCCTAAAGTAATTGCAAGTGTAAATTTGTGTCTTCTTGTTATGTTCATTTGCATTTGTCTTCACCTTCAACTCGTTTCACATCTAGTTTGCAAGTGTGCTATCGGTTTTATAGTGCAAAATATCATTATGTCTTGTCACACGCAAGTATGGAAAGTGTAAAAGGGGTTTCGCAGAGCATCTTGAGAGGGTGGATTTGTGTAACCTTACTCCGCAGTTCGCACGCTCAGGCGGTCAACACCTTTTGTTAAAATCATTTAGTATGCTAATAGTTTAATTAATCCGCAACCATTTCGTTCTCGGTCACTTGGGATTCCGCCCCTCGCCTTCCCCAGTGCTCGAATTGCCTGGGGAAACTTAATTTACATGTAAATTCATTGTATAGCTTTGCACTAATTTCACAGTTTCACTGTCGCCGGCATATTTAAGCCAGGCACTCATGGAGATTGTTTCCTAGCGAAACATGTACTGTTCAAGCACCGAGTAAATACAGCAGTGAAAGTTCAATGTGTGTTTTAATGTGGTCGGTCACAAGGTATTTCAGAGCGCAGGTCCTCACCATCCTGCCAGAAGTGTCAAAGTCTACGAAAGAGTTTATTTTCAGTGTCTTCAAAGTTTTCACAACGTAATTACATAATTTCTGGGCGTGTGATAAGCCCTAATAGTCTACCGCATAGTACACATATAATTAATATATATGTAATGACGAGCCTTAGAGCAATGCACTTGGAAGGATCGCTACCTTTGGTCGTCGGCCACACATTTTTGAGATGGAGAGTTAACTCTACAAGAACTTCAAGGCAGCATTGTCTTGGTAATGCCTGGCACCCCGGATAACCAAACCATTTCCAAAAAAAATTAACCCACTCTATTCTTCACCGCA
This sequence comes from Dryococelus australis, assembly GCA_029891345.1. NCBI lineage: Eukaryota > Metazoa > Arthropoda > Insecta > Phasmatodea > Phasmatidae > Dryococelus > Dryococelus australis. The sequence goes on from CM057009.1 coordinate 316,647,285, forward strand.
CTTCAAATTCCACAACAACCTAGTTTCAACCCACGAGTATTATTTAAGTGCACTGAGTTGCTGATTTCGGCGATTGGATGGAACTGTTCGCAGCCTCGGAACTGTCCAGTCTCGGAGCTGTTGCAGACTCTCGAATGATTCCGGCAAATCAACAGTTAAGGAGACGGAATCACTGTTCGTCACTATCTGTTGTGAACTCGCGAAGGATTCCGGCGAACGAACTGAACCTCCTACAGTAACAGAAATGTTCAAGACACATAAAATATAATACGAAACCCACAGTGTAACGGAAATGTGAATAATGTCAATAAAAAATATTATTGGCACACGAACACCACAACAGGAGTATATTTTAAATTTAAAATGTTTCGCTCAGACTTACGTTATTTTTTTTCTCAAACCAAAACCTTTCCCTTGCGGTTTTTCTACGTGCTGCAAGTTGTGTGACAGTACATATTACAGCCTTAATGAGTAAACAATAAAATATTTACAATATATAGAAAATGTAAAAAACGACTGTAAATCCTCAGTATTAGGCGATAATTTAAATACTGATAAAACTCACTAAAACCACGATTACCATTATGTCTTAATAAAGAAAAGGACAGAAAAGTAAAACACAGCACATATATTCTCTTCACAAAAGGCATGGCAATTTAAGAAACTGTCCCTAATCGAAGTCCACTTCACCGTCACGTTTTACATCGGAAAATTAATGCCTTTCAATGAAACACATATATTTTATGAATTTGCATAACAAAGACAAGTTAATACATTTAGTTTATTTTAATACAAATATTGTGATTACTATCACCCTTACTTCTAATAAAAAAATGTTTAGTGCATATTTCCTCCAGCCAGATGTTTGTTCTATGTTATTTGTTTTATCTATTTTAAATAATGTATATTTTGACAAAGGCACAAAATATGACTTCAAATAAATAATACATTAATCATACCTGAAATACTTTTTCGCTACCTTTCGGCAAATTTGGAAACTATGTTTCCAAAGAGGGAATAAAAACAAAATTTTTACGTTTTAAATTTTAAACGAATGTAATAACTTAATAAATACCTTCACAATAGCCTGCATGAGGACAATTACGTCGTCCTGTTAGGTGGACAAGATAAGGGTTTTACCGGGTTAGCAGGCGCCAGTGCGGAGTGCACGAGTAATGATGCCGATCATTATCCGTTGTCCCAAGTGGCCATCTCTGATGCTCTACGTCTTCTGGGCCTATTTAACAAAACTACAAGATTACTAGTTATTTGTTACATCTACAGCTATTTACAAGTGCTTGTCAATTCCGTTTTACGAACAGCAATAATATCTACAAGGGCATGTAATTTGTATTTCCTGAAACGTTTCGGTGTACTAGTTATTACTAGTTCTTTTCTACAAGTGTGCTCGTTATTTTACAAGTAAACAAAGTGCCGAAATCAAATAGAAATAAATTTACTGCACTGAATAAGTTCAGAAAAACTAAATAAATTTTGTTTGGTACTTTTTCAGATAGGTTTACGAAGCCCGAAAATTATAAAAATGGGAGAATATTCTAGACTGTGCTTAAATTTTGGGAAAGAGATGTCACCTAAAAAAAGAATATAATCTAGTCAAATTTGAAAAGGGAAAAAGACCCATTAAATTGGTAAGAATCGAAACACTACTATTTTGCTACAACATTAGAAAAATTTTATGTTACATGCACCAAAAAAATGGCAGTTTACTTGTATGTGTACTTGAGTGTTTTGTTATGCACAGTCTGTATCCCGTGGCAAATGGCACGCTGGTAATTGGCAGAAAACATGGCCCCTGCTCCAGTGCAATAAGAGAATATATATGTATGAAAGAGCAGTGTACTTGTATGCGAAGTTGAGTGTTTTGTTATTCACGAACTGTATCCCGAGGCAAATGACATACTGGTGAGTGGTGGAAAACATGCTCCCCACTCCAGTGTAATAAGAGTGTATTTATGCATTTAAGTGTTGTGTTATGTATGTCATGTTATGTCTTGTGTGGTGTAACTGCCTAATGTGCAGAAAACCACGTGTCTGCAAGTCAGTAAGTAATGAGTAATAAAATCCAGCATAACCCAATAAACGAGTGTGTAACAAAACAGCCTTTTTGTAGCATCGCAACACATAACATAAGTATGTGCAACAGCAAAAGCTGGAAGTGTTACAAAATTTTTCATTTTTAGGCCAAACTAACCTAACGAAATTACATTTAATAATTTTGATGCAGTTAGAGAAATTTTTGGCAAGCAAGCGCTATTTTTGTGCGGGAAAGAGGGAAGTGTGCGCGAGGCCGCCATTTTGAGACAGGGCCACATCGTGTCATGCAATCTACCACCCTGCATTTTGACCCAGGGTCGCAGGGGACGTGTCACCAGCGGGATGCGTGGCAACAGAAAAGGTGACTACCCTCCCCTCTTTTTTTACTCTTAGACAGCAACGGGACTTTTCCCGATGTGCGCATAGGGAAAATGGGTCAATTTCAAAGACTACACAACAACTGTCACTATGGCAGATGCGACACGGAAACTCTTTGGACAGTCGTGCAGTACACGCCCCAACCTAAGATGCACAAGTGGTAGAAAATTATGAACATTATGCCTAAAGTCCTTACACCCCATCGCTGAAACAGATGCAGCCCAGGGCATCGCTTGCCCAAGAGAACGAGCAGTAAGGGAAGAGAGGAGAGTGCAAAATCTCCCACTTCAATGCTGCTACTGCCCTGAAAAACACTGGCATAACGAGTGCCCAGCCCTGAAGGCCAGAAATGAGCAGAACACCACAGATAAACAGACGGGAAATTAGTAACCCGGGGTGGGAGGGCAAGACACGAATTACCCCACTGAACCACCGAGCATTCAAACAGCAGAAAATCCCAGAGGATTAAAAGGACCACAGAAGCATTGCAACAGATAATACTCCAACAGACTGAAGAGGCTACGCATCGGATGCTGAGATTTCTTGTGATTATTAACGTCATTAGGTGTTTGGCATTAGTGGACACAGCAGTGTCCCACAATTTCGTCAGGAGAGACTTCATGAAGGGTCAGAGACCCAACCCAACTCACCAAATGGTACACCTCGCCACACACCCCCATACAACGCAGACGATCGGAGAGACAGCAATGACAATCCACATTCGGGACGTCGAAACAAAAACGACAGCCCTGGTATCAGAGGACCTGCAGGAAGATGCTATACTAGGCATTACATGGCCCAGAGAATCCATTAGGATGCAAAGAGCAGCGCACGGTGTATGAACTGGAATCTCGCATCAACTACAGCACACCAGAAGTCAGCCTGGACGAACTAGACCACGAAGTACCGCAGGAATACAGTGACACAGTGCAGGGGTTATTCCACAAGCAAAGATATGTGTTCGCGGTTGCCGACCCACTACAAAGAACAATAATTGCCGAATATGCAATACCACTGGAACACGACCTACCATTATTTGTTGGGCCACGAAGTTAACTACCACACCAGAGCGTGATTATCAAGGAGCAGATCTGAGAGATGTTTGCAGATTGAATCATAGAAACCTACTAACTGCTACTACAATAGTGCCAATACACTCGCACCGAAGGATGGCACACAGGATTTTATGTGGACTTTAGGCCACTAAACAAGATCACACAGAGCATACCCCCACCCTACATAAGTGTCAAGGACGCCTTACACACTCTGGGCAAGGCAACAGTCATGACTTCGCTAGATTTGCGCAGTGGATACCGGCAGGTACCAATTCGAACACAAGACAGACGCAAGATGGCTATCACCGCCCCTGATGGGGGAAGGTACCAATTTTGTGCCATGCCCTTTGTACTGAAGTGTGCACCAGCAATGTTCCAGGCCACGAAGGTCCGAGTGCTCGACGGATACGAAGGTGACTTCATGCTTGCATATCTGGACGATGTGTTCATCTGATCTGAGAACTGGGAACAACATCTGCACCACTTGTCATTAGTCATAGAGAGACTCGCACTCAACCAACTGACATGTGCGAACATGAAGTGCCACATCAGCAAGAGATGCATCGAATTCCTTGGGCACCTGGTGGATGAGCAAGGCAGACAGCGGACACCGGAACAGCTTGGACTGATTGAACGGCATCAACCTCCAAAAACTTACAATCACCTAAGGAAGTTTCTCGGTTTGGTCAATTGGCTCAGGGACATCATTCCCGGATTTGCAACAATTACAGCGCCATTGACTGACCTACTCTAACCCACACGAAAGTTCGTATGTCCATAGGCCAGGAGGCAAGCTTTCGGGAGCTGAAGCAGCAATTCAGGCTGTGCACAGTCCTAGAATGTCATAATCCCAGTAGGCACCTGTATTTACATACAGGCGCTAGCGAGAAGGGCTTGGGTGTAGTATTGTACCAACTTGGGTAGAACAATGAGAGACAAGTCATTGGTATATGGGAGCGCCAAGTTTGTCCCAACCAAACCTCGATATGACGTAAACAAGGGAGAGTGGCTATCAGTCATGTGGGTGGTAAAGTGTTACCACTCATAGTTAGAGTACCAGGATTTTATGCTGAGGACCGACAACCATTGCCTGCTCTGGCTCCACACAATGTGTGAAACCAGAAGCCAACTTGCGTGCTGGGCCATGCTGCTGCAAGCATATCATTTTGAGGTCCAACATGTCCAAGGTGCTGAGAACCAGCTTGCAGATGAGTTCTCACGGGCAACAGGTCCTATGGTAGCCATCGATGCGGCAGAGTGGGAAGATCTGCTTCCCTCCTTACACAGAACATCAGTGGTGGACGAAGTAAGAGTCGCAAGGTGCTACGCAATCGAGACGGAAAGGCGCATCGACCAAGTTCAAGAAGTAATACCAACCACACAGCGGGAGTGTGAACACGCAAGAGAAAGGAGAGAGAGAGAGAGCAGCTAGCACAAGGACATGACGAATGGTGGCGAGTGTGGAACGGCCAGATTGAGTGTAGACCCCACCATCTAGAGGCAAGGTTGAGAACATTCGTCACCAAGAGGGCACAAGAGCAAGTGTTGCAACACATGCACAGCAGCAGATTGGCAGGACATCCCGGGGTTGCACAGACATGCGGAACTTAGGGAAATTTTTCCACGGGCTAGGGACCACTTGAGATGTGAGGAAGTTTGTGAGGCAATGTATCACATGCAATCAGTTAAAGAGCAGACGATTAGATGAGGCCAACAAACAGCAGCCTAGGGTTCCTAAACAAAACCCTTAGAAAGGGTTTCCATGGATTTAATGGGCCCATACCCACACACACCCAATGTGGAACGATTCATACTGGTGGTGAGCGACACATTCTCTCAATGGTCAGAAGCATATCCAGTTTCTATTGCACATGCATGCACCATTGCGCGGATGCTGGAGACAGAGTCCTTCCAATGCTGGGGATACCTGAAGAATGTACTGATAGATAACGGGTCACAGTTAACAGGTCGATTGTGGAGGGACCTGTGCTCTTGGTGGCAAATATCTCACCTCACCACAGCCATATACCATCCAAGAGCAAACCCGATGAAGAGGCGCAACCAAGACCTCAAGACCCAGTTGCGTCTCCGAGTCGGGGATAATCATGCTTCATGGGCAGAACATATGCTTGCGGCACTCTTCACAATCAGGTGGCGGGTAAATTTGGCAATGGGGCAGACACCACAGGCAATTCTGGAAGGTAGAGAGTTGCCCGCCCTGGGAGAATTCGAGAGCCGACGTGAGGAGGAAGGCATTGGGCAAGAGAACGGTGTGGAGAAGAGACGTCGCAGAGGAGCCAAACTGCCAGCAGCTCGATAGGTGCAGGAGCGGTACATTGCCTTGTGGATACCTGCTACTGAACGGGCCCCGTACAGGCTGACAGCAGACTAGTTAGTATATGTAAAGGAGCACTGGCTTTCCAAGAATGCCAATCAGTTCTGTGCAGGGTTCGCGCCGAAGTGGAATGAGTCACACACCATCATTAAGCCATTAGGGTACACCATTTATCTCGTGAGGTTGAGCAGCAGGCAAAGAGTGGCCATTCACCATTATGACCTCCACCTGGCTGTAGAGGCCACCAGTGACACGGTACCAGGAGTGCTAACACCAACACAGGGTGGCAGGCAAGAACAACAGCCATAGGCACAAACACCAACAGGAAGCAATGAGAAAACACGTAGAACCGAAAGTGAGTGAGGCACGAAAAGAAAGCTGTTCCCGCCCATGACGCCTGACATTGATGTGCCCGACAGGGACGTAGAGAACTCAGTGCTGTCTGAGGTGGGCGTGCAACTGTTGGTACAAGCAGAAATTAGTATCAACAGTGCACAGGAATAGGCAGAGGCTGACAGCAGCACAGAGGCCAGGGTGGCCAAAGAGCTGCAAGGCGGGGAAATCGCCATATGTAGGGTGGCAGAGGCAACTGTGGGACTGATCCCCCCACAGGAAAGCATAATGGACACCCCAGCCACAGCAACACCAGCAATGCAAACAGCAGCAGTAGATATGGGGGATGATGGACACAGCGATGGGGGGAGTGCGACTGGCTTGCACAACCTCTCATCAGGGCCACCACCTCCTCCCCCCTAGCCAGTGTCCAGATTGCGGCAACAGCAGCAAAGCAGCACAGGCAAGAGACAGAGCAGCAGTAGGAGCATTGGAAAATGCATCAGGAGGAGAATCAGCAAGAGCAGCAGTAGGAGCATTGAAAAGGGCATCAGCAGGAGCAGGAGCATCAGCAGGAGTAGCAGCAGTAACAGTGACAGCAGGAGCAGAATCAGCAGCAGTGGAGATGTGTTGTCTGCAGGGAGGGTATCGACCCCTTGACGATGAGCCAAGCAACTTCGACGCTTGGCCAGCATGGCATGCGTGGGTTGCGGTGGGAGCAAACCCCACATATACCCAGAGACGGCAAAGCAGCGCCGACACAAGAGTCATCAGCAGGAGCCTAGTAACAGAGTTGCAGACAGCACGGAGTGGCATGGGCCATACAACCTAAGGTCTAGCCGGCACCTGAATGCACTAACAGCCTGCTGTGCCTGATGGCATGGTGGAGCTCTGGGATACTGTAGGGTCCAAATTGCCACTGGAAAGGAGGGGGGGGGGGGGGGGGTTAACATGATCCGAGTGCTCACATGTGCTCTTATGACCATTTGTGCCGCCACAGTCAGCTATCACATTAGCGCACGACGGGAGCGAGTCGAACAACCCAGAGTATGTTGGGGCAGGCCGCCGGGAACTGAGAGTAACTTTCCCAGTGACCCAAATCACGTAACTCCAAATCGGCCATTTAACCTATTTCTCACAAGAGGAGACTCTTGCTGACATTGCATCCCTGTGAAGCCACAGCCGTCAGACGATAGTACCATTGGACGGAACGTGGGGGCTGCATGTACAACAGCATAACACATGCCTCTAGTTTCGCATGTGAAGGCGGGCATGTAGGCAGAAGTATAGATCTAGCGATGATGTGAAGTGTGTCAAAAGGCTAGTTAAGATACCCCATTTATTGTGTCAAGATGCCACTCGTGTGTTCACACATTTTAATATGAATTCCTTTGTAGGCTTGCAGAATGAAGCTGCACTTAGCTCGTTTTAGCATTTAGCTGAATCTCATAGATGAATGCCATAGGTGTGATGTCAAGGAAAGCGTGTGTTCAAATGACGGTACTTTATATAACCGACGCCCAGTGAACGACAATGTGCAGAACTCTCTACAGTACCAGATTTGGGCAGAGTTTTTAAGATAATAAATATACAGGGGTTTAAATCATCATTATGTCTCATTTTTCACACAGTGTTCATCCCGCATATTCATGTTTATATAAAACATTCTTAATGGTGGCGGCATTCCTGTGGCTTCATCACAAAACTTATTCATTTAGTATTTAGAGCCACGGGAATGTCGCCAATATGTTTAATGTAGTAAATTAGAATTAAGAGGGTATGTAGAAATTTTATTTAATCTGTGTGTGATAATTAAGGGCCAAAGCATAATGAGCTTACACGAATCTGAACGCACCCTCAGCTTTCGTCCATGCGAAACTGAGCATCGTTTGGAGTCTGACCATCATCAGCCAGGACGCTGCTCGGGAACTTCGCTCTTCAGTGCGTCCCCTCGGTATAGCAACTTTTGTGTGTAAATTATTAAGTTATCAACAGTGTATATTGTTGAACCTTTTTGCTTTTATCCTAATACCGAGGGGCCGACTGACAGCTAATTTTTAATGTAAAAACTTAAGTGCGCAGTATGTACATTTTAGAAAGCAGCATCGGCTAACTGCAGGCCACAGTGCCGAGCCCACATAATATAGTTTTGTAGAGTACAAGGTCAGTTGTATTCAGTTAGATGCAACAGAAGTGTGTGAGATTAATTCCTGCCTTTTATTGTTTTTACCCTAGCTAATTTGGGGCATGGCATCCTTAAGGCCGAAGTTTTACCTCAGTGCTTTGTGTTTAGTATTATGGGTCATGCCCTCCATAGTCAGGGTAGAGTCAGTGTTTGACAAGGACTGTGTTAGGGGGCCTTTACCCTTATGCCTGTATTGTGGTAGAAATCACTATTTTAACACTAGTGCCAGTGAGTGCACGACGAACACCACAACTAGCACAACGGTAACCTCCAGGAATCCCTGTTACTGTCTGCTCATGACCCCTACATTTGTTCAACCGAGCTGGAGCCGGGCAACACATCATCTCGCCCTACCTTGGGTAAGAGGCAGGGCGACCCAAATCATTCCTGAGAGGGGCACACGTCATACAATCGCTTTAGCTGATATGAGTGCGACACACATTTATGTAGACGTTTTTATTTTGTCTTGCATGATACTGATGCACGGCCGATACCGGTAAAGGTTGGAACAGGATTTTTCTGGAGCTCTGATGGCAAAAGAAAGAAATATATATACCCAGGACGCCAGACGTCGTCACGCGACGTCAAAGATGATGCTGCTTCTCTTAACCTCAGGGTTGTGGTCCGTCGATCCGGGACCAATCTCCTCGCCGTGGCTGTTAAATTGTTGTCATCCGCCCGTAGATTATTGCTCCAGATGCAGGTTGTTTCCTAAACGATAGCCTATCGGTCAGATATGCACCATTGTTGCTGTTGGCCGCAAAACCTCCTAACCATAATATTCGCATACGTGGGCTGTCAGGGCCTCCCACGCGCCCAAACAGAACGGAACAAAACTGATTACACTGAAAATGAGACTTAACTGTTGATCGAGCGGGATTATTAGTGCCCGTCCTCTTTGATGCTTACACAGTCGTGAATATGTGAATAAACAACTGACTTGAAAACAATTTATTTATTAAGCTAAACTTAGACCCCTTCTCTGAGGGAACTTTACACAAAACACACTCAGATATTTTAACCAGCTGTGGGGTGAAGTGGAATAATGTATGATGACAGTTAAATAATTATGTGCACATTAAGCTCTCCGGGGCGATGCTAATGCAACGGGGTTTGGAGGTTGCTTACTGGGAGACGAGACAGAAAAATGTTCCAGAAATAATTTGTCTATTGCAGTTACATGTCCAGTTGCAAAAAGTTTGATGGTCGCCCGGCATACAGGGGAAATGCCGAAGCCTAACACACTCACTCCACCTCTGTGACTTGCTGCTAGCTGACTGACTCTCCCACCCGACACAGGGGATCGCTGTGGTTTGCCCTCATGCCGAAATGGGACTACTTTCTGAGATGCAATGGACGATTGATTTTTGTGTTAATGTTATATAATAATTAAACTAGTGAAAACTATACAAATATTCTTACGACATAAATACCTGTGAAATGAGGTGGACAAAACACTCTTTGGAAGATGAAAATAAATAATGACATGTTACCTTGCAACACAGTAAAGGTACATCACCGGCAAAACAAATCATGAATATCTTAATGAACAACACAATAAATGTCTTTTTATTAGGCCTGGAGTGTTCCAGTTTCATCCACTGGCCTTATTAACCTTCCGCGGCATTTTGCATCGTCATGGCAACCACCGACTGCACTTGCACCGGCGTGCTCTGCTCCTGCACTGCGCCTGGTCGCTCTGGTGATCGAGCGCACATTCCACACCCAGTAGAGTGCTCAACCCTGCTGTGGGCGCTGCAGGCTACGGCCGGACCAATGGTCTTAGGCTGGGGGACGCACACATGTCAATACTATTGTCTGTCGATAATGAGATGGATTTATCATCAACATAAACTGTAAATATAAAACACACATTGTAATTGTATTCAGGGTTTATAAGCTGCTTGCTAAGCCATTATATACACACAAAAAAAAATATATATCCACACACAAAAAACAAAACTACATATCCACTCTTAACCTAAATGTTCTTCGACGTCTCTAAAAACAGTAACCAAGTACATTACACTTATTTAATCTTCTTCTGAATAGCTAATAAACATTAGTGTTTATGATTAACCAAAACCAAGTATGAGACATTCTATTTATATTGAATTGGATGCCAAACAAGCCATTATTAAGAACTTGTAGAAATTTCTAACCATATCTTCATTCTTGTAAAAAAATTATGTTTTTCACAAGTGTGATGCGTGCTGCGTACCCCCTCCCAGAAGTTCATTCTCCCACAACGCCAAATCAACAAAGACTCAACAAGCAACACAGCGAGTACACATTCTTCGCTGCAGGCTGTACAGGTGCAGTGCAGTGGTAGTGTTACTGGAGCAAGGCAAGTGCAGTGAGCGGCAGAGCGCAGTGTAACGAAATGAGATCCCCACATTTTCTGTTTTAATAGTCTAAAGGGCTTAATGGCAACACAAATGGTACATAAGTACACATGTACACATAAATACTCCAGTTAAATGCCTTAATGTCCTAACATATTTCTTATGCAGTGTTTTTCTTTATGTACGTATTTTTCATTCTCACGTGTAACCATCCTTATTTCATATCACAGTGTCATTATGTAAGTATATTCTTTTGTAGTGCAAGAGGTTGTTTTAGCAATGTGCAGGATCCTCTTAAAGCAAATGTAAAGTGTTTTTCATGCAAGGGTGCTATCTAGTAAGTAGTTCCATGTGGGGTGCTACCCCTCCAAGCTAGCCAAGACGCCACGTTTTTCCAGTCAGTCATAGTTAGTCTTGCGAGGGGTGTAGCGCGTTATGTCGTGACTCGTGTTTCAAGTGCTTGATGGCCATCAACTATTTGCAGAATCTTTTCTTCAGCAATATACTTTATTAATCAACCGGAACCGTTGTTCATCTGCCGTCGAGACAACACCCCTCGTACCACCCAGTGCTTGCATCGCCTGGGTGGATTTTATTTGTTCAACCTAATACATTGTGACCACATGTCTGTCTATTCTGTATAACCCACGCTTATGGGTGCAGCTCAGCAGCAAGTGTAAGTTACGTCAGACGAGGCGTGTAGATCAATACCTAGTAAATTACACAGTGGCGCAAAATACCGCTGGTATTTATTTCAGGTAGCCACAAGGAATATAATACATGACCCTTCTATTGCCCAATTTACAATAAGCATTCAGACAGTGCAATAACTGTTTTAAATGGACACATGTAACAGCAACATCGTAAGTAAAGTGTCGTACGGGCGTGTGGGGAGCACTGATACCCCACAGTGCCATAAGGAAGAATATGCAATGCTTTTCAGAGGAGGTCTTCCAATCCCTGGAGGGATTACGCCGTGGTTGTCGGCTGAACGATCCTGAAGACGAGTCAGCTCTACCGACATCATTGTCATTATTCTGGACTTTAACGTCTGGCACCCCGGGTAACCAAAATTCCTAAACTTCCAATTTAAATATTTTATTTATTTACCGCTCCTCTAACTTAACCTCAATCCTCATCTGACCACATGACACCAGATCAAATTGTCGCCCAACTTAGGGGCGTATCTCTCCAGGAATCTCTGAAAAATTTCCTGCAAAAATCTGAAATTTCCAAAATTTTTCCAAATTTTTCCTCATAATTACTGCAATACCCTCAATGAGGAAGACACATGGTCAACCAGGCGACCAGAGAGGATTCCGTGGCAGCATTGTGACACCTTGCAGATTCCCAGGATACGCCAGGAAGGATGCACATAGCCATGTGAGTAAATCGTGCCAAAATAGCTTTGCATCGCCATTACTTCAGCACAAGTTGTAGGGGTGAGAAAGTGGCAAGGAGCCCTCTTTGGACAGTGGCATGCTGTCACAGCAGATGGACAAATAGTTTAAGCCATCTGCATGCATTTAGAAAATTATTAAAAAATCATGATGAATAGGTTGTGCAGCAGTTAGGCGGCTGAGCCAATGAAACGTGCACATCGGTTAACACAAACTTTTATTAACGTTTCTCTCTCCACTGAGGCACTGATGCATACAAATCCCATAATAGCATGAGAGCTCTAAAACTGAAAAAGGCACGAACTCGCAGATGTGAACATTAAATTTAAATTACACCCTGGCTTTATACAAGATTGGCCTGATTGTGGGGTGGCACTCCCTCCAGATTGAAAGTAAACAAACAAAGGTTCCGGTATACTAATTCAATGACTTGACATGTGCCATGTTACTTCCTTCCGAGTTCTTTGCTGGCCGCACCACATTTTATCAGCGTAGCTATCAACGGCACTAGAACATGCAGGTATTACATCAGTGTAAGTGATGCAATGCACGGAATGCCCCAAGCAAGTGTGGAAAAGTGTAGAGCAAAAATTGTGATAGTGTAGTGCAACAAGTGAAGTGCTGGCCGAGTAGCCGCATGCTTTACAGCGTGGCATGTTACACACCAGTTGATGTGTGCCACGTCCTCGTGCCCTCTAAGTCCGCTTGACAGCCGCATCGTAATGTAACAGTGCAGCGCACACATACACTTACAAGCAAGTGAAGTGCAGTGCAATGTAGAGCCATGCAGACATAAACAGAGTAGAGCAGTACAAAGTGCTAACTGTGCAGTGCGACGTCTGAATGCCACGTGCTGTAGTGTGGTGCATGGATACAGTTTCTGCAAGCAGACCTGCTAAATAAGGGTAATTATATTATTAAGGATTTTGTATGTTAATAGTCATCACGGGCAACCCCTTGCATAGGAATGACAGGTAAAGGAATAGCCTGGTGTATCAGCAATGCAGTAATAAAGTGTTTTTATAGTGTTCTTGTAAATGTACGATTCATCACTTGTGCCATCTTCACCTCATTAACACAATTGTAGCAAGGTAAGATTATCGAGTGTTAAAGATGGAATTTTTATGTGTATGTTTCAATGCAAGGTAAGCAACAGAGTTATTTTTTTGTAGTATGTGTGTGAAAGTAGGTCCACGTGGCCTGCCAACGCTGGCCAGCACACCACAGAGAGCAGTCAGCATCGAGCATCTCGGGAGTCTGGTTGTATGCTACCATGACTCGGGTTTCGTGCGCTTATGCCGCCCTCAACTTTTGCTTCCAATCATTTTCATTACAATAACTTTATTACTACTGGAACCATTGTTTTACTAGCCACCCGAGACACCACCTCCCTCTTCCCCAGTGCTTGCATGATCTGGTGAAGTCTATACTGCACATTAACCGATTTATAGGTGTCGCACAAATTTTGATTGTGTAACCTTACTGGCAGGTGAAGCCCGAAAGTGTTCATGTAAAGTGTTGGCCAGAGAGCCATGGCACCAAATGAGTAAATACAGCATTGAAAACATTTTGTTTGCGATTTATTTCGTGACCTTCGGACTCTTCACTGTATGAACCATCATAATACTCACCCTATTTCCAAGTGTTTATTAATATGTATTTTTTCGCAAGGGGAATGTGCATGCACCATCGTGTGTGATGACATAAGGCATGTGACTAGCCTGGATATGTCATGGTGTAATAGTAACAGAAAATATTCAGCGAGCTTTCGTTTACAATGTAAAGTATAAAGGTGTGTGTGCTGACCCAAACAGGCCATGGTGCAGTATGCAAATTAAATAACTTCTACAGAATATTCTACAAGGATCTGCCATCCTGAATTACGTTTTGGTCATCGGCCGAACGACCCTGTAAGAGTCTGCTCTACAGGCCTGGCACCCCGGGTAAAACCTGGCACCCCGGGTAAAACCATCCAAATGAACCTTTTCAGCCTTCCAATTTCTTTAACCGCTCCTCAGATTCCACCTCTACCCACTGAGGCACCATGGCACCACGTCACAGTGAATATTAGGCTTAAATATTTTTGCAAGTGCTTTACGGTAAATGTCGTGTGACGTGAGGTCTCAGTGACACAAAATATATCCCATGAAGCAGCCCTTTGTTTATTAAAGTATTCATAAAGTTTATTTGTTATTTTTTGCCTGTTCACATCAAACACGTTCTCACCCTCACGTCGTCTGATCTCCTTTTTGCAAGTGCTTTATTGATATGTAGACACAAGGGAATTCTATATGTTGTTAGCTAGCAAGTATGGTAAGTGGCAAGGTATTGTTTGCTCACTGTATGTCTAGCAAGTAGTTCCACACGACGTGCCTGCCTGCCAAGTCGACCAGTGCTCCACACCCCAAAATTAGTCATTGTATAGACCTCAGAGGGGATGGACGTATCGGTGTGTCTCGGGTTTTGCGCGCCCGGGCGGCCATTATCTTTAAGCACAATCATTTAATTTGCAATAGAATAGTAGTTTACCGGAACCTTTGTTCGTTCAGCCATCCGGGAAACCAACCTTCGTCTTCCCCAGTGCTAGTAGCATCGCCTGGAAAAGTTTACTGTATTCACATAATTGTTTCATCTAATCGCCTTAGGTCTTTTCGCAGTGCTATTCACGTTGGCAGGTCAAGTCCAACAACCATGTCAAATGATCTCCTAGAGGGGTAATGTAATGTTCATACCGAGTAAAATGCAGCAGTGAACAGTATCACTTGTGTTTTTATTCCGGTTTTCTTAGGGCACTTAAGGGTGCGGGTCATCACCGTTCCCGCCTAAAATGTTAATGATTTTGTAAATGTTTAAATTATGTGTTTCAAGTCGTCATCTGAATCTGCAACGTAATCTAATGCATTATGAGTGTGTGTGGTCAGCCCGGATAGACCACCGCGTGTCAATCAAGGGCTATATACAGTCATTGTCAGGAGTTACCATTCTACTGCCGAAAGGATTACTGCCTTGGTCGTCTGCCTGTACGACCCTGGGATCAGCAGAGTGTGCTCTACAAGAAATTTATTGTATCACAAGCACCTGGATGATACCTGGTGCCGCAGGTATTAATCCAATTTTATACCAAATTTCCACCCTAAGTTTTTACCGCTCCTCAAAACTCGCCTCTGGCCACTTGGGGGCCACAACACCCTGTAAAATGTCGCCCAACTTTTTGGCGTAATCCTTTTGTCATTCTGGCCTATGAATTTTCCACAAATTTTACCACAACAGTTTTTCGAACTTTATCCTGCAAAAGTTTTCCCTGTCAATATTCCGCAACTACCCATAACAAGGGAACAATATGGATTACCAGCAAAGCCAGCAGCAGTGCCACGACTCCTTCCAGATGCTTCCAGGGGGTTGCGATGGACGCCCCGACATTGTTTGGTAGGTTAAAGTGTGCGAATGCAGCGAGTTACCGCCATGATAGCAGCGTGAGTGGAGCGCATACATGAAAGCAGCCATCTTGGGATGGCACGACATCAGTTTCCCGTCACCCGTTCAGCACAGCGGACAAAAGAGTGGGGCGCACTCCCGGATCCCCTCCTCCTCCAACATCATGCCGGAACAGCTGGGCTGCTATCGATGGCTGAGATTGGGCAGCATGAGCTGTACTCACCCCTCCACTCTTCGCCAACTGATCATTGATCTCCTTCGGCATGCCACACGGGGGACAACCATGTGAGGGGTAGGTGCTCCCTCACCTCCAATGCTGCACCACGCTGCCACGATCATGCATTCTCGCCACGCGCATGACTTTGTTTACAAAAAAACCATGGCTGGCCAGACGCAATAAAGTGCACCGGCACCTTTGTGTCTTCAGTGTTTGCGCCCTATGCCCTATGACAAAGTGGACAAATATGAACAATTAAAACAAGTTTGATAGAAAACTAAAAAGTAAAGCTGTAAAACTTGAAATATTTATTCGTGCACGCCCTCAAGTATTTGAAATGTTTGTATTTAAAAATATTCCGATTTCGCCAATGGTTTCTTTAGATGAGGCTGATAAGGTGTAGCGCTTGGGCACAGTTGATCATAGTTAGAATCCCGGTTGGGCTTCAAGATTTTTCACATTAACCGAAACTGTTTGATGAAAGTAGAGCTAAATAAATCTTTGAATGCACCAACTAAATATTAGTACGGAGCAACCAAATAAGATTAATGAAATAATTTGATTTGTATAACTAAATATTTTATTGCTGCTATAGAAAAATTAATCTTTTTGAGCTAAAAAAAACTTTGTTTGATTCAACCCACATTGGAAAGAGCATTTTATCCTCCCCTGGTGTTTTGCCTGAAGACTTGTCAGTAAACTGCTTTTCACGGGATTAACTTATGAGGCGACTTAAACTTACACTCATGCCTGACCTAGGATTCGAACCCAGAACCTTGAGCATCGCAGACCAGAGGCGCAACAACCAACTGCACCACGGGAGGTCAGCATATTGTTCAACGAAACTTGTCTCAGTTCATAGGTTGTTGTTTTAACATGCTTTATAAATATTGTTTCCAAATATTTATCTATTTCTTATTGTGTAAAATATTTATTTAATATTTTCGTACACTTAAATTATGGGTTTATTAATATCCAATTACTTATTTTTCAATGTATCTGTTTAAAAAATGGTATACATATTCGTACTTATATTGTTTACTAATTTTCGTGGTCATATTGAGTTCGAATACTCCTCTTTATGTGATTTTTTCCCTAGTTATTTCTAAATATGTTGTAGTCAATTTGTGCAACTTCTATATATGTTTATCATAAGGTAAATTATTTTTAGAATATTATGCCTGTTTACACACATTTTGTCACACAATTTTCTCCAATAAAATAGAGAGGTAGGGGTTCAGACATCTGCTGACCATCTTACAAGAGTGGATGTGCTGTGCCATCTTTACGAGAATCGAACTTTTAGGGTCCCACACATCCCACTTGGTTGTTTGTTTTATGTAAGTAATTTTTTACTCGTTGTTCTTTTTCGTTTCTTGTATATTTTTGCGATTTTTTCTGGATTCTTCTAGTTTAAGTTCATTTGTTTTAAGGTCAAGTCACCAACATTCAACAGTGGTGTCGGAATCCGCGATGTAATACTTTCGTAAACTTTTATTAGTTTCTTTTGGTTTTCTCCGATTATTTCTAATTTTTTTTATAATTGGTAATGGTTGGAAAGGGGGTGAGAGGGTGTAATAGTAAGAGTGCGAGTTTAACATTATATGTTCCTCTATTTAATATTTTTTTTTATATTTGATATTTTCTTGATTTTTTAATTTTTGTTATTGTGTTGTATGTTGATTGGGGAGGGGATTGTACGAGGGTGGTGGGATGATCGCGAAGTTAATATTATATGATCCTAGATTTCTGAATTGTTAAAAATATTTTTTTGCCACTTTACTCCATAAAAAAATTATCAGTAAATACTTTATATTTGGAGTCGTAATTTTTTTTCGGAATGGACGAATTGGGCTCTGGTTGTTAATGGTGTAAAAAAATTATTTACTAGCACTTTCTATAGTTTCCAATACTGGCAAAATATGAGTTAAACTCGTTATTTAGCATCGAGTTTTAGAATTTTGAAGGCCAGGGTGAGGGTGGGGTGATGGTGATGATGGTGGGGGAGGCGAGGGTTTTATGTTTGGAGAAGGTACGAAGTCGTGTTGGGGAGAGGAGATGGTTCTGGTAGTGGGACGTAATGGGGTGTTGGGTTTTGGCGAAGGGGTGTGGTGGAGTTAGTGGGGTGTGGACGGGATAGGTGCAAGTCGGCACTGAGGGAGGGTGCTAGGTCCGCTGATCCTCACCGGTCCAAATTTTGCGAGAGCCATGAGTCGTTTAGGCCATCGCTACACTATACCCGATTTATGCTAGCTTCCGTTATACCCATGGGTACAAAAAAAGTGATACAAATTTATATAGCAGAAGGGAAGAAATAACGCATAAGTTCATACCCACACGTTGCCTAAAGTACCAACAGTAAATTGAAAAATGGAAGGCAAAGCAACTCGCAGGGGGGCAGGGGTACAAATGCAACGAAATGTTGTATATGTAGGCCCTTTGTGGTGCTTCCAAAAAGAGGAAGATTGTTTCTTTCTCCTGAAGACTACATTTATTTAGGTTTATAAGCACTGAGACGCACTGTACCCCGTCAGGATGCAGGGAACTCAAATGTACCTCGTTCTTTTAACTACGTCACACATCCCTACATAAGTCCATGGGGCAAAAAGAAATCTCGTCTTAAGCAACTCTTGTGTGTCAGCCTCAAAGCAAACCATACTTTACTTAAATCACTATGTTAGTTTAACAGAATACTCATTGCTGCAGAGTCTCTCAATTTCCAAGCAAAAATAATATTGGGCTCCAACACTAATGTCACTGAGGTCGACAATATTACGTTTCATTAGAATTTATTTATGAAACTGTATGTGATTGGGTTACACAAGATTTTATTTTTATGGCACACATTTACATTTAAAATGTACGCTAAAAAATTTGGAAATATAAACAGCACTAATTATTTACCACAAATATTTTCATGCATTATATCAACTATAATGAATATTACTATAAAACACTTTAATTTGATGGCTCCGGATTATGGCTACCAAACGTACGTCTCAAATCGCCCTCAGAGTGGGCTTCGCACCATTAATGTTCGCCGACTAATCGCCCACGAAAACCATCAGGCGCAATATTAAAGACGTCGCCTCATACCTGCACACATTTCGGCACACAAAACGGCGTGCATTCAGCGATGAGCACCCCGCAAGAAACTCCGTTGATCAGCGATCCAAGGAACGATGATGTGTCGTAGGGCGTAGTGACGCCGTCGAACAGGGCATGGCGCTCGGCGTCCAACGCAATGTAGAATCACGGTGTCATTCCCTCATCGGCAGACCGCACACGCGAATAAAGTTGTTTCCTCGTACTCAGAACAATCACTTGCCTTCTTCATGCATACGTTAGTATCGAATGGTATACTGTTTACAGTCCCAGCTACAAAATTAATCGCTCATGGGTGGCGGCATAATTCAAGCAGGCAGTACTTTTGCGCTGCAAGGAGATTTGCAACAAAGATAGCTTAACAAGCACGTTGACTTTACAGCAATAAAAGTGACGTGAACCAGCTGACGCCATTTCATTTACAGACGAGCAACCTTCCGTCACAACCAAGTCGTGTAAAACAAATACGTTTTCATCCGTGTTCGTACTCGAGTGCAAGTCATTCGTAAACGTAAATGATTTTCACACATTCCAGATGATATACGGTTCACTCGCCACACACCCGTTACACCCTCGTGGGCCAACTGCCCCATTCATACTGGCGATTAATCCACCTCTGGCGACAGCTTCCCTCAACAGCTGGTCACCGACTTCCTCATGTGCACCCCCCCCCCCGCCCCAACCTCCCCGCTGCGACCCAAGCGCCCTAGGCGACTTTTAACATAGATAAATATTAAGTATAAGATCTTAATACCAATTTATATAGAACAATAACACCAATAAAAATGATTGCAAATTACGAACAGATAAATGCATATAAATTAATATAGGTATATGCCAGCCTAAATTATGAATTATGAGAAACGGTAAAACAAAAAAATAAAATTACCAAACATTACTCTAACTATATTGACAAGCATTGCCAACCACGGCGAAAAAAGTGACTAAAAGGCCAAAAAATATATTGTGACCATAGAATCGTCACAACTACTCCTTTTGACATTTACTTGGGGTTTAAGCACAAAAATTAGCATAATTAAATTATAACAAAAGAATCACACTCCAGTTCTTCCAAACCCTAACAGTACACGCTTTAATTACTGGGGCGACTACAAATAGCACAACAATAACAATATAGTATTCCCCCACGAGTAACAGATCGAAAGAAGCAGTAGAACTGTAAGTAAGAAAATACCCATATCAACTTAGATAAGAATCTCAAATACAGTTAGAAAACTACTCTCGCCCCAGTAATTTACCATCTCATCAGCTGTTAAGATTGCACATCATTCCAAAAATGCATTCATTTCTTTTTCCCATCAGGAAAGCAGTATTCTTTCATTTATGATAAATGTTCTTTCTTAACAATAAAATCACTAGACGGATCACCCAACATCACTTCTTCGGGTCCCCGAAATCATAAATTTTTAATGGTTTATTATGTGGCATACCCAATTTTTATGAGAAATGTTCAGCTTTTATCAGTACATAATGACGACAAACTACTAGGTCACCTATAGTATAAGGATTATCTTACCTTGTAGCATTGAAGCAAGATATATATAATTAGTATATTCGGGAAGTATTTCAATTGTCTGTATTTCAGTCAAGGATAGTAATTCGTGTAATATTTGAAAGGTCGTGGTAATGACAACGTGTTTGTATTTCATATATTTCCGTTTTTTCCAAATTTGTTGTTTTTCTTTCCTCATTTCATCAGCAGTAACAGACGTCAACAACGTCGTCAACAACAGACATCATAGGACGACAGCGCATATTTTCCTTTTCACTTTGTTAGTAAACTAAAAACATTGCCACCGCAAGGCACAACATGGTGAAACAAGGAAAATAACAGAGGTCACCTTTGGCTGACGTGACTGACTGCTCGAAAACAATACGTTTTCAATGAGGAAACTTTCTACCAATATATAAGGAAGCACGACCTTTCTCGGGTATCCCAACAGTTCGTCGCAGCAGCACGAGAGTTTGTCAGCTGTCAGCTGGACAGCCTGTAACGAGTGATCACGTTACTCGCACCGACCAGCGCTCGCGACTTTAACCTTATTTTGTATTTCGGACATTTCCATTCAAATATCTATTAAATTTATTTTCCGTCGGTGCGAGGAGTCAATAGGGCGCCGGGAGAGAAAAGTAAAGATTCTCTATCGTCTTCGTAACTCTTGAAGTGAGAAGTTTTGTTTTATGAAGGCTGCAATTCTGTCTGTTTTTTTTTGTCAGCTGCGAGTGTCAATTGTTTTTCCGAGACGACAATAAAACTCCAGTAAACATTTAACTTCTTCTTTTATTTATTGGCAATCCTCGTATCAACAAACTATCATTATTATGTAGTCAAAGTCTCCAACTCACTCTGAGCTAGTCCGTTGGTGTTTACTGAGAACAACGAGAGAACAGGACAGTAACCTGTTACAACCTATCATCGTATTTATTTTCTACACTACTCCTGGCCTTTTCTAAGTTAGCACAAGTTTGATGCCAGATTTTTTCCAACTCTTTACCCCAGGTATTTTCCAAGGATTCCGGGGGAATTCCCCACCCATTTTGAATAATCAATGTAAGATCTCGCCCTAGAAAATCCTTGCTAGGAGAATAACCAGTGGAACTATGGGGAACAGAATTTAAAGCTAAATTTTACTCCGGTAAGTTTTCATCCCAGTTACGCTGGTCGACGTTATGAAAGATACCGAGGGCCACCATTAAATTCCTCTTAATTCTTTCCACCAGGTTTGGACAGGGGTAGTACAGGCTTGTATTTACATGTTTAATGCCCCATTGAAAACCATATCTTTCATTGTGCCTGAGTTGAAATAACTCGCATTCTCGGAAACTACAAGCTGTGGGCTCCCAAGGATTTTCCACATTTTCTCCTCCAAGTCTATTAACAATATTTCCGTCTTTCATAGCTCTTAAAGGCAGTAATAAAGTAAACTTGCTAAATACGTCTACTAAAATAAAAATACAGTTGCTTTCTCCTCGTGACCTCGGAAGCGGACTATAAATGTCTATAAACACTTTTTTTCCCTTGGTCGTGTCGGCACTTTGAAGATATATACCACAACCTTGCTATTGTGAGGTTACTTTGCTAGTTGACACTCATTACAGTTCTTAACAAATTCATCTATTAAGTGCCTCATGTCAGGCTAGAAAAATTTCCTTTTGATCAGCGCCTTTGTTTTCTCTCTGCCCATTGAGCGCCCCTTATTGAACTATGAAAATACTTCAACACTAAACCTCTCGCTTTTTGGGAGACAATAATCTTCTTATTACATATATTTACAAACTATGTAATTTCTTTATTAAGATGGTATTTAGAATTTTTTCCGCGGTGATCATATCTTTAATCACGTCACACTCTTTGTCATCCCTTTGTCAGTCCCTGAAATCGGTAAAAAATTCAGCCATGGTTCTAACTATAATACAACATTCCTCGCTACGACCCTCATTCCCTTCTCTTTCTGCCGCAGGCATTATCTTCCCCTCAAATGCCCCTTCAGTATCCTCGTAATACGCGACAAGCAATCTGTGATCACGTTGTCCTTTCCTTTAAAATGTACAATATTAAATTTAAAGTTATTCAGTTTTGTTATCCATCGACCAATCTTCCCTACTTGTTTTGCGTGGGTTTAGATCCACGTTAAAGCTTGATTGTCTGTTTGCAGGTCAAACTCTTTATACTCAATATAGGTAGAAAATTTTTCAACTCCCCTAACAGAGGCTATGACCTGTTTCTCAAACGCACTGATGTGCATTTTGCTCTCATTTAAAGCTGGACTAGCAAATCCAATGGGTTGTAAACAGTGTCATATGTCCTGCAACTAAACTCCCTCTAAAGCAACAAATGACGAATCTACCTGTAACACAATTTTTTTGAAAAATATGGCAATGCCTTGACGTTAGGAGCGGGCGGGGACAGGGGGGATGAGAGATAGAGTACTTCAATTCACCAAAAAACCCTATATTGAGACTCGCCCCAAACAAACAGTAAATCCTTTTTCTTTAAATGATTTAAAGGGGTATTTATCTGTGTGTGGTTGTCAATAAAACGAGAAAAATAGCCAAACATTCCCAAAAATCACATTACCCCTTTAACATTTTGGTTTGGGTGAAATTAACGATCACAGCAATCTTTTCAGGATCCATGATCAGATTGCCCTTAGAAAGTAATAGTTCAAAAATTTTATCTCAGCCCTTGCCCACGTCACCTTTTCGGGATTAACCGTAAATCTCAGTTCCCTCAGCTTGTCTAACACTAGCCAGATATGTGTTAAATGTTGTCTCGGGTTTTTGGAGAAAATACAGATGTCATCCAAGAAAAGAATAAAAAATTTAAAGTGGTATTCTTCTAAAGCCTTCTGTAATATGCGCGATAGACATCCCCCCCCCCCAAAGTTTACTCC
Source organism: Dryococelus australis (assembly GCA_029891345.1). Classification (NCBI taxonomy): domain Eukaryota; kingdom Metazoa; phylum Arthropoda; class Insecta; order Phasmatodea; family Phasmatidae; genus Dryococelus; species Dryococelus australis. The sequence continues at coordinate 316,670,543 of CM057009.1, forward strand.
AAAAGGCACACAATACCACTCATAATGCCCCCAGGGCGTGACAAATGCAGCGTATCCTTTACTTTTCTCACTTAACACACGCTGATGAAAGGCCGTATTAATATCGATAATTGAAAATATTTTGGCTTCCCCAATAAATTGTAGCACATTATCGATGTTGGGCATAGGAAAGGGGTCGATACTCACCTTATTATTTAATTTTCGATAATCAACTACTAACCTGTATTGACAGGGGTTTATCTTTTTGACCAGGAACACAATAAAGACGTACAGTGACACAGATGGCCTAATGATGTTCTGCTCCCGTAGATCTGCAGAAATTTTTTTCTAAAATCATTTAATTTCGGTGGCGAACACTGATACAGTTTTAGCTGTATTGGGGTCTCATCAGCCACTTGAATAGTATAGGGGGCATGTGCACAACAATCTACCCATTTGGTAATTACATCATTGTATTTCTTCACTAACTGATTCAACTCCTGCTTTTGCTTATCATCTAATAGATTCCCTTTACTTTGTATAGTACAGTAAGTTTTTTTCCTCCCACTCCCTTTTCCAGGCAAATTTTCGATCCCTTCGGGTCTAAACCAAATTTTAATTCAAGGTGTTGAAAATCAATACTTGCCTTTGTTTCTGCCCAAAAACCTGAACCTAAAATTACATCATTAAATAGTCCTGGCACTATCCAAAACTCTTTCATCCCACTATATTTATGGATCTTGAAATGCAGACCCAGTTTTACCGAGACCTTACATGATAACCCATTTGCAACTATCAATTGAAAACCTCCCCCTACCTGTACTTTTCTTTTCAGTTCAAGAAATTCTTTTACCAACTGAGTTGCTAGTTTCTGGCTGATAAAATACCCACTAGCACCAGTGTCAAGAAAAACGACCTGGTCTTTTCCTCTAATTTGGATAGGTACATACAATTTCCCTTTTTTCCCATTTCGAAGACATATCATCGCAATTATTTAATTCGTACAATTTTCACCCCATTTTTCTTTTTTACCTTTCTACAATTTTTTGAAGGTGTCCTTTTAATCCACATCGGAAACATTTAGGTACCTCCGTACATACTTTGCAAAAAGCAGCAATATGCCCTTCTTGCCCATATCTATAGCAATTTCTATACGCAATACCCAGTTGCGTCATTTGACCCTATTCATTTTCATTACTCTGACCACTTTCACATTTACCTGTCGCCTCCTGATCGTATAGGCGCGATACATAGGCCTTATTTTCGACATCCACAGCCCATTTCCTAAATTGGTCGAGAGAGAGCGGAAGGCTCTGACCTATACTGTGAGACCTTACATGAGGTAACGAATTCTCAACTAATAGACCTACTAACTTTTCCTCTTCAAAGGTAATGTTGAGGGCCCAGGCAAATTCACTTACAAATTGATGAAACTGCAAAATGTTTTCAATACTTTTCTGAAAATGGTAAACGTAATTTTTACCAAAGTCTTCCGTTATCTCTTGGGTCACAGGTTTTACTACAGGTTTTCCTTAACAACGTGTCATTCTTCCCTGTTTTCTATTCCTACTGCAAAAATTTCGCTACAACACCAAAGCTCTTATTTATTATTGACTGTAACAAACTTGTTTCGTTTGGGAAATTTTTTCTTCTATGCACTTTGCTAACTTGCAAGCAAACAGTTAAGATGCTAGTAGCATTGCAATCCCAAAGTTGTTGTACCACGTCTAGGGAAGAAATGGCGGTTGATCGCGCAACATCACCGCCAAGATGTTGTTCTACTTGACCTGTTTGACTACCATTATCTGTAACGTGTAGTAACCTTGCCATTTTCTTACGAAACTGGTCAATACTCTCTGTCTCCTCAGCCATGATGTTAGCGGCGTTTAAATTTATCAGAAGAGTGGACTTATAATCTCTAGATATGCACAAAATCATGATTACAAAATATAACAATTGTACCAATAATCACACGAAACTGAGCATAACAAAAGCCAGCAGAGTCGCCCAGATTTGAGACACCCTCTACCCGTCAGGGTGCAGGAGACTCAAATGTACCTCACTCTTCTTACTATATAATATATCCCTACACCAGCCCGTGGGGCATAAGGCAATCTTGTATTAAGCAACTTTTGTATGTCAGCCTCAAAGCAAACCTTACTTTACTTTAATGACTATGTTAATTTAACAGAATACTCATTGCCGCAGAGTCTCTCAATTTCCAAGCAAAAATAATATTGGGGGCCAACACTAATGTCACTGAGTTCGACAATATTATGTTTCATTACAATTTATTTATGAAAGTGTATGTGATTTGGTTACACAAGACTTTTATCTTTATGGCACTCATTTTCAATTAAAATGTACTCTAAAATATTTGGCCATATTAACAATATTATGTTTCAATATGATTAATTTATGAAACTGTATGTTACTTTGTTACACAAGATTATTATCTTTATGGCACTCATTTGCAACCAAAAAAATTCTAAAATATTTGGTCATAACAACACCACGAATTATTTACCACAAAATCGGACCTCTATTTTCACGTGTTACACCAACTATAATGGATATTACTATAAAACACATTCATTTAATTGCTCCATATTTTTGATACCAAACGTAGGTCTCAAATCTCCCTCAGAGCAGGCTTCGCACTGGCTTTGACGTTCGTATTTGAAACCAAATGTTCGCCGGCGTAATCGCCCACGAAAACCATCGGGCCGAAAATTAAAGACGCCGCCTCATAGCTGCAGAAATTTGGGCACGCAAACACGGCGTGCATTCAGCGACGAGCCCCAGCAGGAGTCTGTGTTGAGCAGCGATCCAAGACACGATGACGTGCCTCCAAGTGTAGGGCGCAGTGGCGCCGTCGAATCGGACCCCCGAAACACAGCAACCACGCACCTGTCCAATGAAACGTAGAATCATGGTGTCGTTTCATCAGCTGACCGCACACACGTGAATAAAGTCGTTTCCTCGTACCATGTGCCTTCTTCACGCATACATCAGTAGCGAAGGGCATAATGTTCACCGTCGCAGCTATAAAATTAATCGCTCACTGGTTGCGGCACAACTCAAGTAGGCAGTGCTTTCGCCTCGCAAGGAGATTTGCAACAAACACAGTTTAACAGGCACGTTGACTTTACAGCAATAAAAGTGACGCGAACCAGCTGACGCCATTTCATTAACAGACGAGCAACCTTCCGTCACAACCAAGTCGTGTAAAACAAATACGTTTTCATCCGTGCTCGCACTCGAGTGGAAGTCATTCGTAAACGTAAATGATTTTCACACATTCCAGATAATATACGGTTCACTCGCCACACATCCGTTACACCCTCGTGGGCCAACTGCCCCATTCATACTGGCGATTAATCCGCTCACAATAGTGTGCGCACAGTGCCGCGCGGAAGGCACACTCTTTAGGCGACTTTTACACATGGGCGTTCGTTTAAATAGTAAATATTACATCTGAATACCACAACACCAATAAAAAATATTAAAAACTACGAACAGACAAACACATATAAATAAATGTAGGTATAGGCCAGCCTAAAATATGCAATATGAGAAATGGTAAAATACAAAATCTAAAATTACCTAACATTATCATGACTATATTGACAAGCGTTGCCAACCATGGCTAAAAAAGTGACCAAAAGTCCCAAAAATATATTGTGACGATAGAATGATCACAGTACGAGAACTATTTATGTATGGAAAAATATATAAGTAACGACACTGCTTGTGTATGGGAAACAAGGTAGTGTTTTCACATGCATGTACGACGGACATTTACACCACTCATTAAAATGAAAATTGTCTAAACAGGGGCGTATCCAGGATTTTACTTTTGTTAAGGGATGGTGTTTTGGGTTTTCGGTGTGGGGTGGGGGAGGAAGGTGATTTAATATTTCTGTTTGTGGACAAAATACGAAAGCTGTGTTATTACAAATTAATAGTTAAAATATTATTTATAATCAATGGGCTAATATATAGATATGGAACCACACAATGCTTTAAACATATTTCATGTTCAAGGGGGATCATTTTGTTTTCACATTTTAAGTTTCAATATTTTATTTTTATTTCGGTGGGGGGGGGGGCATGTCCCGATACCACCCCCCTCCGCCCTCAGGGCCATGGTAATTACGTATATACCTTTATTGAGTATAATAAGCTATCTTGGGCTTTCCGTAATTTAAGAAGCTTTTACAGTTGGAAGACCAAAAGAAGGCAAAACTGTAACAATATTAATTTTAAGGCTTTTATATGGATGTGTTAACATTATTCATGCTATACAGTTCAAATTGTCTACTTTAGATATCAATAGATTTGACTAGCATACAACCACAGCTAGTCGATTGAACAGTGCTGTTACTTACGTATAATTGCTTCTAGACAAAGTGATTATGGAAGTAAACGTTTTCTAACAATATCATAAGTTATAAACAGCAATGACGTGTCCCAAAAATTGCTCTAAATAATGGAGATTTGAACACTTGAGCTTAATTTTATGCAGGGCAGACCTGCGCACCAACCCACTGAGCTACACACAAGGAGCTTATGGAACTTCCTTGTGATTATGTATACACATTATTTAACTCCAAATTGTTCACATATTTTATAAAGCTGTGTTTATTGTTTTAGTATGACCGTGTGAGTAATTTGCAACGACTCCCATTTATTACGCGTACATTAAGTTTCATTTTGTACATACATATGTTTTACAGAATGCATAATCTTTTCTTAAACGGATTTATACGTTTTGAGGTAATTACTCGGGTGTCCGCCATCTTGTCTCTCCCAACTTCGTGGGTATAGCAGACTTTCAGAACACGTTCTACTTTTGTGGAGTTGGGTCTGGGAGCGACAGTGATGGAATATGAGTGAGAGAGAGGGTAGGTGTCACAGTGGCAACACAGCCAACTTCCCCACGCAGCCGCCTCGACAATGAACTAGCGCTACATGGTGTTCATAACCAGAACTACAGATTCTTACCTGCTGAAGAAGTCAGAAACTTTAACCTGGGGAAGTTCACTCTAGGTATATCTTTACTCAATGTCAAAGTTAACAGATAAAAAAGTATGGGAACCAGGGAACAAACGAAAGACGAGTAGCAGAAAAATAGTTTGGGATGGCTTTGATCTGTGCGTTGTTGAACGCACAATTGAAAACTTTTATGCTAGCAGAAAAGAAGTACCACCTTAAAAAATGCAGCTGTCTACAGTATGAAAATACAAAAATGGTTCGCAGTAAAAACTATCGCTTAAGGCCATTTCTACAATGCACAGATACGTAAGAAAAAGGACTTGGAACACGTAAATGGAACGAGCGGACGACTCGGGATGAATGATTAACTATTCTATAATACAAAGAAACACACATTCCTGCAACTTACCAAATAAAAAATACTCAGCTGTTGCAAATTACTGATATAGGTTTCATAATGACCCTACACATCTCATTGTGAATATTTCTAACGTTTAACACTGTGTAAATACTACTGTCAAACCATGTGTACTTACTTATCAAAACAAAAATGATAGTAGCCACGTAAAAGCCGAGCACTTGTTGACGTGTATACCATTATGGCCACGGAAACGAATATCAACAAACCCAATACACGATTCCTATTGGCTACAAGGATTCACGGACACTAAGAGTTAGGATTTTCCCAGCTTTCTTAAGTGTATCCGTACGTTATCCGCATGTTGATGCATCTCATTGTAGATTTTGCGTGCCCCGCTTCCGTGATCCGAATCCGCATCCGTGTCATTGTAGAACGCTCCTGTTCAGAGCTACTTTGCATTATCGGCTCCCAAGACCTCGCTGTTAAGAGGCGCCCAAATCTCTTCACTCACTCACTTACTACTTTGCGATGTTTATTGCCAACGCACAGCTCCCAAGTATTACATAGACGAACTTCTTGAAGCGGCCATAGTCAGACTGCCGCCATATAACTGTAATTTGAATGCCATAGAATATATATCTGGAACCTTGTCCAGCCTCGTGCAGCTGATAAATATGTATCGCAAAGATCCGACTAGATAGTGTTTACAAATGATGCTATAAACATTATTTCAGAATAAGACTGGAAATTAGCTGTGTTATATGTAAAAAAAAAAAAAATGTGACGCAAAATGTTGGGAATACGATCGTTGCATGGAAGAAGAAATGGAAACATTTGTAGTAATTATGAGCGGTGACAGCGTGAGTGACAGTGAAAGAGATAATTTACCACGATGACAGTTTAATGGTACAAATTGTAATGAAAATCATATGGTGCAATTTCAGGAGTCGAAGAATTGGCATAGAGAACATCATGTTTTATATGTCGGTGTTTTGATTAACAGTGGACACTTAAAGTTTTAATGGTGTTTGTTGTGATGTGTAACATAATATGTTTGTTTACCAGTTGTATTAATTGAGGATTCTTATCATGTAAAACAATTCACTCTTTTAAGAGATGGACTAGACGCAAAATTTCTGGACAGGGTTCACTTCAATAATATCATAATCCTTATGGTAACTGTTTTTATCATGCTTCTGTTGTTCCAGTTTTGCTCCTAACGATTAATAATATAAATAAGAATGTTGAATTTTTTTTTTAAAGGAAATGTTCAAATTGTACTTGCATGCATGGTTGTTATGTATTTTAAAACAGCACAATTAAAAAATAAAACATGATAGCTAGGGTTTAAAAAAATAGAGATTGTGTATACTTTGAATGCAATTTATTTTTAATAAAAGAACATTTGAACTGCGAATAATTTTTGTAGGTCAGTCATATGAATTCTATTTAATGTTTCCTGTGCATATAATTTATGGTGCTTTAGATTTGTAGATTGCTATCTCTCATACTTATTTCTTAACACCAGGCAGATATTTTCATGTCGCTCCAACGAATCAAACTTTACTCACTAAAAATTTAAAATGTTCTTTTGATATAATATTCTTATTCACCACAAATGCGCATTATATCAAATGCCACTGTGATGTTTCTGTATACTCGGTGATCACTAAACCATTGGAACGACGTATGCCATCTGATAAACGATAGTGAAACCACCCTACCGTTTTCGACGTCCCCGACCGTGTCGCAGACGGTTCGTTGTAGTTTCTGCTGAGTGTACGTGTCTTCCCCGCCGAGCATCGCGCGAGAGTGAAAGAGCTACGCCTTCCCCTCATGGGATCGTTCGTTAATTTGGTCGTAGTATATAAACCTGTTTTCTTAGGACTGGGACATTAACCAGGGTATCAGTTTACACGACAGTGGTACAGACCGGTTTTCTCCCATGCAACCATTAATCTGCTTTCCAACTAAACATGTGAATTGTTGCTTTTATAATGCTAATTAATGACATGTCATGTCAAATTACTTCAAGCGCAGGGTTACAATGTTCTACGCAATTGGACCTCCCAACCCCTATTTAACGCATGAAGAGGTATACTCTCTGTAATGTCGTTTTATGTGTAACCTGCCTGGTAAACATTATCCTGTATGCCATCTTGCGTTGCTTAGAAGCCAGTGGTTTCCCATTTATCTGTTCCAACCGCAACGTTCCAGGGACTCTACCACCCACTGAAATTGCTTTAGGCCCTATGTCGTATCTACGTTTCCTTATTTATTTGTCCTAAGGATTTCGCTCACACCGGGTTAGCATAAATTAACAACCCACTCTGTATTTATTTCGTCTAGAACAAAATTATTTTAGCCACACAGCTACAAACATTTTCTGGTAATGGATTATAATATAACTCTTGAAGCATTTTCGCAGCTATATACGCACATCAGGCTACTAATAAATATGGTCTGCTTAGCACATAGCTGTTTTTACACTGTCAACCGCATTTCTGATAACCAACTTTATATTACAATTTCCTGTATATTGTTCTGTGCTTATAGCTGTCTTACCTATGAATGCTGCGAGGTACTGCGTCCATATCCTGTGTCCTTGCGAATGTGTTTGGATAGTGTTCGTGCCTTCGAGGGCCATTTCACCGTTGACACACTACTACCAGCTCTGATAAGCAACTTTATATTACAATTTCCTGTATATTGTTCTGTGCTTATAGCTGTCTTACCTATGAATGCTGCGAGGTACTGCGTCCATATCCTGTGTCCTTGCGAATGTGTTTGGATAGTGTTTGTGCCTTCGAGGGCCATTTCACCGTTGACACACTACTACCAGCTCTGATAACCAACTTTATATTACAATTTCCTGTATATTGTTCTGTGCTTATAGCTGTCTTACCTATGAATGCTGCGAGGTACTGCGTCCATATCCTGTGTCCTTGCGAATGTGTTTGGATAGTGTTCGTGCCTTCGAGGGCCATTTCACCGTTGACACACTACTACCAGCTCTGATAAGCAACTTTATATTACAATTTCCTGTATATTGTTCTGTGCTTATAGCTGTCTTACCTATGAATGCTGCGAGGTACTGCGTCCATATCCTGTGTCCTTGCGAATGTGTTTGGATAGTGCTCGTGCCTTCGAGGGCCATTTCACCGTTGACACACTACTACCAGCTCTGATAACCAACTTTATATTACAATTTCCTGTATATTGTTCTGTGCTTATATCTGTCTTACCTATGAATGCTGCGAGGTACTGCGTCCATATCCTGTGTCCTTGCGAATGTGTTTGGATAGTGTTTGTGCCTTCGAGGGCCATTTCACCGTTGACACACTACTACCAGCTCTGAAAAAATAAATTTTTCCTGTATACGATTTACTTCTCGAGCAGTTTTGGGTTTTTACTGTGATGGAATCATACATAAATTTTAATTGTAAAAGTTCTTGCATTTAAGCACCATTTTTAAATTATAAACATTAGGATCTCATTATTTATCAGCTGCGGATTTCATATCTCGGCTTCAGGCGGAGACAGTAAATAAGAGCTCGTATAAGTCCCCCTATTTACTTTTTCGTTAAGCAGATAAATTATTTCTAAATTCAATGATTTCAATAATTAATCTGTCTAGGGCTCTATTTAATCCAGAGGGATCTTTGACAAAATCATACACAGTTACTTACAACCTAAAAGTTAGTTTTATTGATTTCAATAATGTGTGCTCGTTCTGCCTACTTGTACTGCATAAGTTTTACTTATTTTGAAACACTATAAGAATTACCCAAATGAATTAACCATTAGATTGCTAAAATTATTTATTTACAATATTTATTGCTTCCCAATTGTTAAGAATTTTTATACTCTATAAATTCGCTACCCCATTCGATCAATTAATTAAAAGTGTATATATGCATTTATTATATATGTACGTATTTATTATATAGCCTACCGTTGTAACAAAAATTCTATACCGAAACTTTGAGTTATAATATAGGAGACCATAACTGAAGTTTTTTCGTTAAACAAACCATCAGTAACACATAGTCCCTTAAATACGACATTATGTCAGAGTACAATATCTGTGCTGTGACAACACGCAGTATTTGGTAATATGTTTAGAGCGGAGCGATAGAGCAGTCCAGGTTTGCGCTATGACAACAGGCAGGCAGTCAGTTGTGTGTTTAAAGCAAAGCAATGTAAGATCATATATTTGCTGAATTAACAGGCATACACATGTGTTATGGTGCATGCAATGGTGATTCAAGAGCTGCTACCCGTCCTTATGCGGAGCTATATCCTGGTCAGCATGTGCCAAACCATCGCACGTTTGTTAAGATATATTGCAGCTTGCGTAAAACCGGTTCACTGTAGGCAAGTTTATCAAAATCGATGCTCGTGACCATGTGTTACTACAATTATTTTTACTGCACAGTATCAATTTAACAGCGCTGGTTTTTATGTCAACGTACCCGACGCTGGTCGTCAGCGCATAGAGCGCACACACAATTTTGAGAGGAGGTTTTGGAACAGCTTAAGAAAAATCCATTAATCAGCTCACGATATGTTGTATAGCAATTGCATGTTGTCCACGTGGCTGTTTGGAGTGTTTGTCATGAAAAACAGCTGCAAACATTTCATCGGCAAGGGGCGCAAGCACTCCAACAGAACGACTATCTCCTCCGGGTCGAAATTCTTCAAAAGTAGTCTACCTGCAGAAATGCTATATAGATCGAGAGACCTGAAGAATTCGCAGATTCATTTTGGGACAAGTTAAAATTCAAAATACATGCTTTTATTAACTTTAGCCATTGTGCTTGACAACTCCTGGAGAATCATGTTCAATTGTTGCCTCCCTTTGTGGCAGCAGACAACCAATGTGCAGTTGATATCGGCATATTTGTACATAAGAATGTAGAGTCTAGCCTGCAGGTCATTGAACTCGTGAATTTTTCAGGTCTCTATCGATAGAACCTCGTTTTGTACATTTTGTGTCATTTACCGAGAAAGCATCGTTAAACCAAGATGGAATAGCAAATTTATACAATTAACACCCTTGGGCACATGAAAACTCTCATACCATATCCATTTAGTTCCACCAACAACATTGGCTGTGGGCAAATATTGTTGGGGATAATATGTTCGGGCCGTGTATTCTGTCATTGCATCTCAATGGCGAAGTGTACCAGCGGTTCATAGAGAGAACATTACCTGACCTCCTCGAAAATGTTTCTCTTGATATTCGACGTCAGTTGTGGATTCAACAAGATGGCGCAACTCCTCATTTCTCTCACGATGTCCAAGAACATTTGCACTGCAGATTTGGTGAGCAATGGATTGGCAGTGGTGGACCCATTCCATGGCATGCTCGTTCTCCCGAACTCATCCCAATTGATTGCTTTGTGTGGGGGCTCTTGAAGAACCTGGTGTATGATACTACAATTGAATCATTGCTTAGGTGCTTGCAGATTGTAGTTGTTATTCCTTTTGGCCTAACCCTAACTGTTCATGGGTGACGAGCCAGCTGGTTGTTAATAATATATCAATTGGAAGGTGTAGCTTTGAATTAAAAGCTATGTTGTGTCTAAACTATTTATTAAAAACACAATCACGTTTCAATTTACACAACTCGTACAGTCTTTACTTTTCTTAATTCAGGGAGTTTATTGATATGGTTTAACTCAATTATTTTCAGCCACGAAATAATTATCTAACAAGTCTCTGCAGTAACTCACTGAAACGATATCACCTTGTTAATGATGCCGAAGGCCGCTAGTAGAAGTCTCGGAATCGGCGGCTACAGAAGGCCCTCTTCGGGTGGCAGCTGTCTGGCGGCAGGTCAGCGACAGGCCCTGCTTCAGTCCTCCGCGAGCGCTACATATGTGGCGCCGGATTGTTGCGAATGTCTGTTTTAATAATATCTCGCTGCTCGTGGCCTTGTCCCGAATATTGTCGTGGTTGGGGTGGTACCCAGCCAAGCGCAGGAAACAGCTTGGTAGATCACAGCAAGATGCTTACTCTCCACAACACATGCCGGGGATGTTTGAATGTGTACAGCAAGCAGTGGAACATTGTTGAAGAGATTTTATTGCAACAGAAGGCTCCACTTTGGACAGTTTTTGCAAAGGGTTACAATTGAACTTAAATGCAATTGTTTCATTCTCATTCCGAACCACGTCAAAATGTACCTCAATTATCAATTTTCGGTCTATAGTCATTCAATAAAACACATCTGTTTTGGTCTCTATCAACATATCTAGAAGTCTGAGTATTGAATTTTGTGTCACATAACATAACACAGAACTTTTCCTTTCTTTGTATGAACAAAAGCAGAATAAATGTTTTTAATCCTTTGAACCATTTTGATCCTTTAAATCGTATACCAATTTTGTACATAATTTAATTCCTTGTATTTATGTATGAAAATTCATTGTCTAAGAATTTCGTGTTTTATATTTTCATGGTAATTTAATTTCCACAAATTATGTTTATTAACTTGTACCTTATATTATGGTTCAAACATATTCCTAGCTTGATCTTACATGTTTTGTAAAAGAAGCGACAATATTAATCAGGGTTTCGTGAACACTTCTTCCATTGTCCCAATTTAAACTCAGTAGCAGTTTTTAATCACTTCTTGCCTTGGAAGAATATTACAGTTACACATGTATATAAGCTTGCTTTTTCAACTGACTAATAAAAGGTATAACCAATCCCAAATAGTTTTGACTGATTCGAAAAATCTCGTCAATAAGAGTATCATGTTATAAAAAGACGATGTCACTTTTTCGAGTAAGTGATGTTGTTAGCTGGACAAATGGCAAATAAAGAGTTTAAACACCACCTTTATATGAGGAAGCACCAAAATTTTAACTTGTATAGAACTTTTTTTTGTGAAATTTAAATGGATACTGAGCATAATTGCAATTAGTAGTGTATCAGTCGAGAAATTACATTTAATATACTGGCAGCGACAACAGTTTCTGAATATTAAAGACAACTATTTTTTTTAAAATGAGGATTATTAATTTATTGGTTTAAGGGTCCAGCTAAAGCTTTCATCAAAACCTGAAAGTTAATTTTATATTTCCTCTACATATCAATAAAAATTTTTTTGACAAAATGTGTGATTTTAAAGGTTATCATAATGGTGACAAAAATTATAAGTAACTCTCGCATGTAAAAAACCAAATTTTGAGAACAATTCGTTCAAAAATTCAGTAATTCTTGTCCTTTCCGACAGAAAAAATGACCTCTCATCAATACTGTTTGTTCTATCTCGATAGAATATACTTAACACAAAACGAAAATTCTACTGAAGTGAAGTTAACAAAATCATTATATATAGATAGTGAATTAAATATATTTTTATTATAATCAATTGGCAATAATTCATGTAAGTATATTTAATTTATTATTTACTGTAGAATCGTCATTAAAAAAAATTCAAAACAGGCCATCTAAATAAAAACATATATATTCGCACTAACATTTTAACTGAAACAAAACTTGCCAAAAGTTTTTCAGTGATGATATTATTCATTCCTAATTATTACAAATGTTTAGGTGTTAATAAAAAATAAGAGGAGTAGATATATCTAGCTGATACAGCACCAGGGATTAGGGTATGGAGCTGCGTAGTTGGCCACCATCATCTTGTTTCTGCTGCCATCTTGTATGAATTTGACCTTATTTTTGATAACTTTTTTGTTTTATGTCATCGCCACCATTTTTTATTACGTCGCCGCCATCCTGTATTACGTCATCACAACCATCTTCGATTACATAATCATCACCTACTTGGATTTTATTTTATCGCCAGCTTGGATTTTATTTTTCTTAGTCACCTTCGATCCACATCGTGCTCTATTATTCCGCCTCACCTTAGTCGCCTTAGCTCAACACCAAAATATTGACATCATGCTCTGTCATTCCACATCAAATTAGTCGCTTATCTTACACCCTGCCATTTTGAAATCATGCTCGGTCATATAATGTCCGCTATCTTGACATCATGCGCTCATATTCCTTTTCACCTTCATCTAAGTCGATGAATGACACACGATTACTCATTATATCGCCTGCTATTTACTCATCCTCCTAGAACCGCCATCTTGGATTTCGTCATAATATGGGCAGTCATCTTTGCAGGACTTGTAAAATTTTTCGTTTAGTCACTTTTGTTCCACCTCGTGTAGGACTTACAATATTTTTAACCTTGCATCGAACTTTGAGTAATTCTTTGTAAGTAACAAACACAGTGTGTATTTTCCAACATACTCGGAAGTTAAAGTCTAAGTCTAAAATTAAATATATTAATTGACTGTTATTCCAAATGAGAGAGCTTTCAAAAGTACTCACTTTACCTTAGGTAATTTCAATAAGCCATGTTATGTAGCCCAGGGATGGTTTGATTGCTCCTTTGTACATTGATTCGTTTATTATGGAGATTTAACCAGAAACACTTAACTACTTTCAATGTAGTAAACTTACTATTGCAGAACATTACAGTGGAGTGGAGAGATTTGGGTTGCTCGTAATATCAATGTCTTGAAAGCAGATGAGGGTGTAGTGAGGTGAGTATGGAGCAGCGCCGGAATGGGTGGGTGGGGGAAATGGAAGATCACCGAGAAAACCCGCCAACCAGCGGCAACAACTAGCACGATTCCCACATGCGGAATTCGGGGACATACTCCGCCGGGAATCAAACCCGATTCACGCAGAATATTACAGGTAAGGATAAATATAATTCTGCAAAACAAATCACAAATACCAAAAGCTTTTTAGTATAGGCTATTCACGGTAAAGTGAGCACTTTTGGAAGCCCGCTCAATTGGGAAAATGGTCAAATAATATGTTTTATTTTAGCCTTAGATGTTAAATTCTGACTGCGGTGGAATATATATGTTGTGTTTATTACTTACATGACAATATTTATTCTCAAATGTTGCTAATGGATAGAAATGTGCTCACTTTACTGTAAACAGTCTACAATAATGAACGATTTGCTTCTTGTTTGTGTTATGAAAACATGCCTAAGAAATAAATTTATTTTGACAAAAATCAGAATAAAGTGGATTTGTTACGAGAGTATGCTAAGAAATTAAATCTCTCACCTTGTGTGTCACTTCTTTGAATCCGAAGAGTATCTCTGACTGATGTAGCACCCTGTCGTTGTCTGGGTTCCTGCTTTACGCGTCCACACAAAAGCGTGCTTAATCTAATCTTTCCAAACTTGCGAGCCGAGTCCAAACGCTTCAAATGAGTCCGACCACTTGTTACCGTGCAAGAACAGGCACAAGTCTAAAATATAACTTTGTACCTTCGACGTGAAGACAAAGTATTGTTTTGGCAACAAAGAATGTCACGTAACTCAAAGTTGGGCAACAATTAAATAATGCTCATGCAACAAATACATCACAAGATGGATACAATAACACCGGTACCAGAACATATGTGTTCAACTCCTTCAACTGCAAAATATAGTGGAAGTAAAAATTGACGGAAACATATCCTTCTAGAGTAGGATTTCTAATATGTGGCTATAGCGCGACAGCGGACGTGCTATATCCTAAGAAACCCACCCTGTAATGTTACTTCGATGGCAGGAATTTTGTAAGCCCTGTAATTTTTTTTTTTTATGTTAACGCTAACCTTAGAATATTCGATATCCAGAAACTTCTTCTCAACATCCCTTTCACAAGACTTTCATGGATTCCTTTCCAGCAAAATTCCTTCTATTTCCTTCAGATTTCCTAATCAGTTCCATTTTTCAAACATTCGTATATTTACGAAATGTACACATATACTAATATTTTCGCATATGTTACCAATAGTTAGAAATCCACCTTTCTGAGGTTTTTCTCCACTCCATTCACTTAGCTGTCGCTCGAAATCCGGAGTGTGTAACTAAAAATAAGTACTTAAAACTTAACATCAAGTAAAAAATTCCCGGTGATAATTTTTGATATTGTTTGGCAACAATTTAAAGCATTTATTGATGAAGTAATCTATATTCTCAATTTTAATTAACTATTTTGAATATGTACCTCCATATAAACTATTTTATTCATCTTCGCATTTTAGACTTTCACGTAATGTTATAAATAAAATTATATTTAAACAAACGCTTGATCGCATGCGTGAATAGTTGTATTGGCCATAGCTCTATAATATAAGCCGTAAATGATTAAAAACACAATATTTCGGATATTTTGGCTGACATTTTCCGTATCTTATTATTGTTAAAAGACAAAAATTTTTACGAAATATTATCTGATGCCATAAAAAAAAACCACTTTCTAAGCCACTGAGAAACCCAACAAATCCACTCGGCCTTGCAAGTTCTGGGCAAGAGGGAACCCACTTTCTAAGCCACTGAGAAAAAAAACAAATCCACTCGGCCTTGCAAGTTCTGGGCAAGAGGTAACCCACTTTCTAAGCCACTGAGAAACCCAACATATCCACTCGGCATTGCAAGTTCTGGGCAAGAGGTAACCCACTTTCTAAGCCACTGAGAAACCCAACATATCCACTCGGCCTTGCAAGTTCTGGGCAAGAGGTAACCCACTTTCTAAGCCACTGAGAAACCCAACATATCCACTCGGCCTTGCAAGTTCTGGGCAAGAGGTAACCCACTTTCTAAGCCACTGAGAAACCCAACATATCCACTCGGCCTGGCAAGTTCTGGGCAAGAGGTAACCCACTTTCTAAGCCACTGAGAAACCCAACAAATCCACTCGGCCTCGCAAGTTCTGGGCAAGAGGTAACCCACTTGCTAAGCCACTGAGAAACCCAACAAATCCACTCGGCCTTGCAATTTCTGGGCAAGAGGTAACCCACTTTCTAAGCCACTGAGAAACCCAACAAATCCACTCGGCCTTGCAAGTTCTGGGCAAGAGGTAACCCACTTTCTAAGCCACTGAGAAACCCAACATATCCACTCGGCCTTGCAAGTTCTGGGCAAGAGGTAACTCACTTTCTAAGCCACTGAGAAACCCAACAAATCCACTCGGCCTTGCAAGTTCTGGGCAAGAGGTAACCCACTTTCTAAGCCACTGAGAAACCCAACATATCCACTCGGCCTTGCAAGTTCTGGGCAAGAGGTAACCCACTTTCTAAGCCACTGAGAAACCCAACATATCCACTCGGCCTTGCAAGTTCTGGGCAAGAGGTAACCCACTTTCTAAGCCACTGAGAAACCCAACAAATCCACTCGGCCTTGCAAGTTCTGGGCAAGAGGTAACCCACTTTCTAAGCCACTGAGAAACCCAACATATCCACTCGGCCTGGCAAGTTCTGGGCAAGAGGTAACCCACTTTCTAAGCCACTGAGAAACCCAACAAATCCACTCGGCCTTGCAAGTTCTGGGCAAGAGGTAACCCACTTTCTAAGCCACTGAGAAACCCAACAAATCCACTCGGCCTTGCAAGTTCTGGGCAAGAGGTGACCCACTTTCTAAGCCACTGAGAAACCCAACATTTCCACTCGGCCTTGCAAGTTCTGGGCAAGAGGTAACTCACTTTCTAAGCCACTGAGAAACCCAACAAATCCACTCGGCTTTGCAAGTTCTGGGCAAGAGGTAACCCACTTTCTAAGCCACTGAGAAACCCAATATATCCACTCGGCCTTGTAAGTTCTGGGCAAGAGATAACTAACTTTCTAAGCCACTGAGAAACCCAACAAATCCACTCGGCCTTGCAAGTTCTGGGCAAGTGTTAACTCACTTTCTAAGCCACTGAGAAACCCAACAAATCCACTCGGCCTTGCAAGTTCTGGGCAAGAGGTAACCCACTTTCTAAGCCACTGAGAAACCCAACAAATCCACTCGGCCTTGCAAGTTCTGGGCAAGAGGTAACCCACTTTCTAAGCCACTGAGAAACCCAACAAATCCACTCGGCCTTGCAAGTTCTGGGCAAGAGGTATGTTACTTTCAAAGGCATGACCACGCATTAGGAAAGTGTTAATAGTATGCCACTGGTCTCCCTTGCTACTTAAGATAAATACATTGAAAATTTTCCGTTTTATTGTTTGTTTATTGTGGGCACTGCAATCAAATGGGCTCCAACGTCCTTGAAGGAAACATTGCAGATACAACTATGCCAGGCTTGACTATACCACATGATAAATATAGGTTATGACTCCTGGGTCCTTGAAATGGCACCGCCCATTAACAGAATACTTATCATCTCTCGCCACACCTATGATTGTTTCTGTTAACTGCGAATAGTTTTTAAATATTTCTTAACTGTTGTGAACATTTTACTATTGATTTTTACTACATTGAAAATTATTTAATTTCTATAGTAAACTTATATTTCATCAATTTTGCTAATCAAACCAATTAACTTAAACCGAAAATTGGTTTCTGAAAACAAAAAACAATTATAGGATCCTAAATATCGTGTCTGATTTTGAAAGAAAAAAAAACGTATAAGCTATTTTATTTAAGCACGGAAATAATTTTATTTTTCAGTCTATTTTCTGTCTTTGTTCATAAAATATCAGTAGCATAATAATGCTTGTCATTAATGTGATAGACGCTTCATTAGGTATTATTTGAAAAAAATTTGTTGTGATCTCACTGATGTGATTCTAAGATTATAGGAGATAGAACTATTGTCCGCATCTGCTTGTTCACTTGATACCTGTCAATGATCGCCGGATTTCTAAAATGCAACTCGCCGAAGAAGTGTAGATACATACGTTCCGTATAATATGACTTATTGAAGTTAACGAAGAGCCGTCTCTGGAAAATGCAGAACGGAGTATGGAAATTAAGGGTGGTATAAGGTAAATGTTGCCCAGGTATCGTTTAATTACACCTTTGTACATTGATTTGTTTATTATGGAGACATATACCACAACATATTAGATATATCCTGCATAAATATTTCCATTTTGCATTTTGGCAGTAATTAGGAAAAAAATTGAAGATTACTGACCCTAGTCATTTTATAAATCGAAATTACCTGGGAGCGGACCCTGTAGCCTCTAGTACATTAAGTCAGTGTAAAATGACGATATTTTAAATCGAATTACATCTATAGTTAAAGCAGGTGGTATCCCCAATAATTAATTATATTGTGAAGTCGACCTTGCATGGAGTCAGTCCTCTATATTCGCATATAAAGGGACAAACACTCGTACTTTAACCCTCATTTACCCCCATATATAAAGTATGTCTTGCACTTAGGAAGGAAAGTATAATGTAGTATGGGGCAAGTGAGTGAAGAGATTTGGGCGGCTCTTAACAGCGAGGTCTTGAGAGCCGATGCGGGTGATTGGAGTGAGTATGGAGCGGCGCCGGAATGAAGGGGCGGAGGAGACGGGAGATCCGCGAGAAAACCCGCTGACCAACGTCATCGTCCGGCACTATTCCCACTTGCGAAAATCCGGTGACCCGGTCGGGGATTGAATTCGTTTCGCGTTGGTGGGAGGCGAGCGTGCTAATCGCTCAGCCACCGTGGGCCTGGCCCCTAACATGGTGCGAGGAAAGCGAAGGATAATATAAGGAAAACATACGAGGTTATACGGAAAATGTAGTATGTATTGTATAAGTAAGTGGTATATGGAAAATGTAGGATGCTATAAGGAAAATGTAGGAAAAAGTAATTGAAAAAAGTAGACAATAGCAAGGGAAATGAAGGTAGTAATGGACACTGTCTTATGGTGTACTTTGCGGAAATGGCTGTGAAGATAGCAACTGCAATAATAGCAATTGCAATATCATACACTAAGAGCATACAGAAAAAGTAAAATACCAGATGCAATTTTCAAGAGGTGCTTACAAACTGATTATGTTTGTCTGGTTACACTATGGATACCTAAGAAGTAAGTGAATGTAATCTGTATGTATACTGATATCAGGCGTATGGAATTTAATGCTTGCCGTTTGGAAATGGGTTTAGTTTATACATAAGAAGAGCAAATGTTGTATACAAATGACCACCGTATTATAATCCATCTTGCCAATGGCGAGAACATTGGTAACATGTGATCAGTTGGACTATAGCTTGCAATGTGTGGCACCACACATTGCAAGCTATAGTCCATTCCCCACTGGAAGCGACCTTCTCGGAGCCCTGCTAAATATCTACTCGTAGGCCCGTCTAGTATCCTTCCGCCAAATGTAAACAAACATTGACATGTAGCATCTGTCAAAATCAATGTTAACATTCCATCGTGTGTGTACATATGTTCGTATACTTTCGCTACACCTACAAATAAACATTGAAATGTGACTTCCACTTTTATACCTGTTAAATGTGTTGTTTAAAGTTTACAGCTTTCCAAATAATTCTGTCATATTCCAAAAACCATTCCGTATGAATATTCACAGTTTAGGCGTATAACGTTATTTAGGTCACCTTTATGATGTTTTAAAAATGCCTGAATTGAAGACAGTTCTTACGGTTAGTTTACATTAACATATTTGTTTTCCACAACATAGCTCAATACAGGTAATGCAAGTTAGTATCTTGCCGCGACTGTGTATAACACTATTACAACTGCGAGGTAAAGGGCTGTACTGATTGTATTTATCATTTTGTTATTGATATGTGTTGGGTCATTTCTCTAAAAGGACGGCCTCAGTTGGAATAAATATTGAAACGAAGGAACAACCAGCGAAAAAGTCATATTAAATTCAAGCACGCCACTCGTGTTGCTCATTTTTGTCATACAAACTTTAAAAAATAGCGGTGAATATGCACCCAAATACGCCTACGATAACTTTTAGTCCACCCATATTTCTATGTATTGCTACTTACTGTTTATTAGGTTGTCTATTTATCGGGTTGGGCTTAGTATTTTTCTTCTGGGATTGTGGCAAATTACGCGTGGCAAATTATGCTACACGACTGTGTTTCAAAGCCCTTAAGGCAAAGGTACAACGTTGTAATAAATAAACAGTCGTGGATTTAAATAAATAACTTCGTCATAAAAACAGTTAACACTTAAAACGTATAAATAGCGCTAATCAAATATTTGAAATATTTATCACCACATCGTAACTTGCCTAGGTAGGTTTAAAAAACACAACGTTTACAAACGTGATAATTTGAAGTATTTTTAGGAGTAAGAATAATTTACGTTTCGTTTGACAAAAATGAACACGCCATGTAATGGTACACCACGTCTGCCAACTTAACTAGGTAAGTGCCCCGCCATCATATATAAATATTTTAAAATACGTATTCAAGCATTAAAATATCTTTTCAGTTGTAAATTACAAATTCAAAAATCATTATTTTGCTGTAATAAGTATGAAATATGCTACAATTGAAAACATGCATAATTTAGATGATTTAGAGCGAAGTGAAATTTCCCCAGTGTGAAAGAGACAAAGAAAGAGAAAGAGTGAGACAAGCCTCGCCAGCAGACAGTTTTTCAATTACTTTCTCTCTTGATAAAACAATACAGTACCATTACGCCTTACTCACGATATTTTCCGCTGTTATTTTAAACTGTAAAAATGAGACATGTTGCCATCGGAGCTACTTAAATATTTAAATATTTCGATAGGCACAGTTTAATTTACAAATAGTATACTACAAAACGAGGTTAAAAGAATATTTTAACTGTGAACTATTTCTTACTGGTCGTTGCCAACACATCGCTGCACTCGCTGTTAATTCATATTTAAAAATAATAAATATGACAAATTATAGAAGATATTAAGCTAAAGGTTCATTTATTCAATAATACAGTACTCTAAAGTTAACCACAGTGTTATATATTTGTGGAATACAGGTTATTGAAAAAACAGGTTGACATGTTATGCCTAGAGTGTTTTTTCAAAGGTTGATTTTCGTAAGTCGCTTCTAATCGGGAATGGACTATAGATATCGTAAGGAAGAAGCCAACAAAACTCAATACCAAACTATAAACGTAAAGATAATGTTAGTAAAATACATTTTCAATATATTAACTTATATGACTAGTAATATCAAACAGGCAATTCCCATAATTTAACAGCATGCATAGAGAAAATTGTATTTATAGACCTGCTCATAGTTTTACAACAATAAGTAGGAAACATAGAAAATATTTTACATCTCGAAAAATAATGATGGCTGTGAAATCATGTTGGGCTAGTTGAGACTTGAGCTCACAACTTTAAGGTTAATTTAGCATACCACATGACTAACCTATACCTATACGTGATTATGATTATCATAAAAATTCAGAATGCATAAAATGTATGAAATTCCAATATGGTGGTAAACTCTAAGTCTCTTGTTGCATTTTGGGTCATCGTATATCACCACAAAATAAACACGACTGTAAGAAATACGTAAATACAAGATGGTGGCAGGGGTTTTACGTTCCCTGCCCTGATCACTATTAGGAATTAAGCGAAACTGAATGTTAAATTGGTTGATTTATTTATAGGGTAATCAGGTCGATTATTCAATTACCTGTCATCAGTGAAATATATGCAAATTATGACTTCCGTGATGCGAACGTTGATATACTTCGATGAGTTGGCATTTCCTGTAAGACAATCGGCAACTTAATTTTAAGATGAAAATTCATGACCTTTTCTATTTATAATACTAATGGAAAATTGTTTCTGTGTGGACATCTAACTTTCTGCTTCTGGTAAATGCCAGTAGTCGCTTCTATCAATATGGTATGAAAAATACAAAACATATGTAGAATCCATGGGCTCATTTTGATAATGCATGCTGCCATTTTTATAAAATTAAATTCCAGACCTTAGAATTACCCTTGTGGTAACGGGTTTTAGAATACCACAAAAGCCAAAATGTGTTTGTCATAAGAGGCGACTAATAGGAATACAGTAGGGATCTGAAATTACTTCGGACCATCATCTCATGCTTCGTTTTCGTTTTCTTCTCTTTTATCATCTTCCCCTGTCTACCTCATCAGGTCCCATTGCATCTTCCTTTTCTCCAACTTCATCTCAGTCCAGGGCGATGTTCTTCTTCCTAATGAGGGTCTGTCCTCACCAATGACTGTTGCCTCCATATTGTACGACCATGCGTGATGCCTTTGTTGGTGACATACTTGCGGCGAACCACTCTTACTGGCCCAACAGGCAAATCTAGGCATGGATTCTATGTCCACGATCCTGTACACCTACGTAGCATCAATTGGTGCCTTCTTGGCAGAAATGGGTTGTCGTGGCCGATTAGCCCATGCGACTAGACCTGCCGGGAAGACATGTTATCACTGTATGGGGGAAGCTGGTGTAACTAACCATAAGCCCCCTGAAATGACACCAAAGAGTATCCTCCATAGTGGGGAGCATGGGATGTTTTCCCCAGTAGGGAAATAAAACTGGCCTCTCTCAGGATATACGATTTGACCCTGGTTTGCCCTGGTGTAAATTTCGGATCTGCTACTGGGGCAGTCATTTGCAGTGAATAGTGGAGAAGGGTAGCTGTTCCTATGTACTGCTTATGTCTATGGGAGGTTGTTACCTCTTCAAATTGCTCAACCTGTGAGGCATTTTAACTGCTGGCTTCCGGTTTATTTTCTTTCCTACCCCCCCTAAAGGGAGGCTGAAACCGACCTTGTCCTAGTAAGGGGCCCCGCCACAATGGCTTATAACAACACTCCCCGAAAGGCTGGCACCCTCAACAGCCACTTTAAATGGCACCACGACGATGATGGTTGTGATTCCAATTGAGGTTCTGTATTGCATCAGTCTACTCCTGTTAGGTTACATACGCCATATTTTTTGGTTATCTGAGGTTTAGAAGGGCACACTTTTGAAAAGGTGTCACCTTTCGAATTACAAAATGTTATCGATGGAGCATCCTGTTGTTGACTTTAAAAAGATCAATGAAGGTTGTAAGCTTCTGGCCGAGACGTCGAATGCTGCCCATTTATGGTGGTTCTTGGCGATAAAGATTTTTAGTGGGGCACCTGCAAAATTCCCTGTTGAGTTCAAGTCCCATGTGTCCCTCAACTTCAGCAAGGGTCTCATTTGGTGTCCCATTCTGATTGCAATCCCAGCAAGCGAAATCTTACATGAGTCGCGGACTCAGTGTGTCATTGATGTCCACCATATGCTGAAAACAACTGATGGTGTTAAGTCATCTACAGCTACCCTCTTATTTTGACTTTTGGTATGCGCGACCTCCTATCGTTTATGAAAGTCGGCTATTTGAATGAGGATGTTAATCAGTTTATTCCTGATCCTCTACATGGTTACAACTGTCAGACGTTTGGCCACTCATCAGCCAAATGTAGGAATCCACCAGCTTGTCTGAAGTGTGCTGACCCACTACATTCTGATACAAATGAATGCAGCAAACATCTGAGGTGTGTAAACTGCAGCAAAGTACAACCTGTCTTGACGAATGAGTGCCCTATCTACCAGGAGGAGCAGTTTGTTCAGCGAATCCAAGCCGCCGAAAGGTTTAATTTGTCGAGGCATAGAAATGTTTCCATGCTTTCCAGGGCCAGAAGCCTGCTGTTCCCTACAGTGTTGTTGCCAATGCTCTACCAGCAGTAAATGATGCATGTACTCAGACAATCGATGTGGCTACCTATACGTAAGTGTCCATGAGTCGATCGAAGCCGCAGGGAGTTCTGACGACCTGAACCATGACAGCCAGTACACAGTGTGGGCCAGCTGACAAAAAATTATCGGGAGTGAACCTGAACACATGATCGCATTATAAACTCCAGAACCAGAAGTTGGGATGGTGGTTGATGTGGATGCGCAAAACACTGGCGAAGGCTCAGGGAGCTTTAAGACCGTGATCAACAGACGTAGGGGGAAATTGAAAGAATTATTTTTGCACAGTTTATTTCCATAAATCATGTTCCTCAAAAAATGGCACTGCTGTGGTTACATTCATAACCTTGAATAACGTAAGTAGCTCCTAGTGTCCCTCAGACCTACAGTCATTTGCCTTCCGGAAATGCACTTTCGTCTCATGGGTACGGCGTCTCTTCGAGGTCACATGTTTTACCGCATGGATAACACGTTAATAGACTGTGCCTGCGGTGGTGTCTGTGTTGTAGTGAAGGATTCTGTTTATCATGAATCTGTTGTCCATCGCACTGCTCTGCAGGCAGTGGTGGTTAGAGAGTTCTTCGGTGTGTTTTTTTTGTATTTGTAGCTAATAAATACCCCCATACCAGCATGTCAGCTTAGCTGACTTTGAGGCGCTTTCATTTCAGCTCCTACCTCCATTTCTGGTGCTCGGCGGCTTCAATGCTCACAATCAGGTATGTAATTCTGACCACAGGGAAGTCCAGGCTCGTATAGTCGAGTCATGTCTCATGAGATGTAATATTGCCCTGTTAAACACTGGTACTCCTACAAACTTCACCACCTACATTAGCATTTTGTCCTGTATTGATCTATCTTTCTGTAGTCCAACTTTCGTCACCCACTAGGATTGCTCTGTTTACCCCAATCTTTGCGGAAAGGACCAGTACCCAATCATACTGGATCATGTGTAATTTGCTGTTCTACAAATGCTACCTAAGTGGGTACTTAAGAAAGCTGACTGGGCTCATTTCCAGCATTCCCTTGACCTCACTGCCGAAGTTCCACTTTATGTGAATGTAGCAGTGGCATTTTTACATATTTTAACTTTTCAATAAATATCACATTAGTTAGTTGTATACTAATAAATAATTAAAATAAGTTTTAAAAATCTGAAATGCTTTATTTTCTAATTGTTAGAATTTTATATTTTCGACTTGATTTTTTCAATGTTTAAACAAACTTTCGTAATTTTTCTCGATGGACATTCTGTCCAATAAACGTGGTTTTGACAACACATGACCTTCTTGGTGTTGCAAATTCAATGGCCAGCAGCATATATACTAGCTAGTTTGTACCATGCTCATATTTTCACTCGAATACTCACATTTCGAAAATTTGGAGTTTTGAAAAGTTTTTTTCTCATGTCTGGGAAGTCTCCTTACATAAGCTTCCATTGTTAAGCGGCTCTTTTTGAAGAGCTCATGTCGCCAATTATTGCAGTTCAAATTACACAGTTTTATACCCTATTGATGGTAAACTCTAAAGGCTTGTTTGTTGTGATAACTATTTCAGCATGCTCATGATGACACTTTGGATCCCCGTCTGGGGTATCTCCAGCCATGCTGCCTCGATGAGTGTCCAAAGTTCATCTGTCGTGGAAGCAGATGTTCTGTATCAGGTCCGTTGTCTTCCGACCATAAACCCCATGTTTTCGATGGGCAAGAGATCCGGTGAACCTGCAGGCCAAGGAATCAGTTTGACATATCGGTCATCCAAAAGCTGTCGGAGGATATGTGCAACATGCGATCGTGTGTATTGTACTTTTGGTACATGACCCCAACTGGGCCCTGAAGATAGGGGACAGCAACAGGCTGCAAGACCTCCGCGATATAACTGCGTTTAACAGTGTACCAGCCATGTGGTATAGGCACGAAAGGAACTGGAATCCGATGGCGCATCGTTCTATAATCCAGATGGTGGGCTGGTGTGATGGTACATAATGCAGGGCTCTGTCAGGTATTTATACGGTGCCACCAGACACGAATGCGACCATATTGGAGCTGCAAGCTGTAGTAGGATTCGTCGGAGAAGACGATGGCATACCATTCTTTCCACCAGGCCCGACATTCCATGTAACATTGCAGACAAAGGTACATGTGGTGTACAGTTGGTGGCAGCTGTAGAAATGGGCGCCAGGACATGATACCTTAATGCTGCACATTGATGTGCAACACGCCTGAACTCCTGAGCGAGGATGTTTGATGTTTCTGTACTGACTGTAGTCGCCCTGTGCACCAGATAGCTGCCCTCGCGCTTGTTGGTGAAGTGGGGCCGTTGGCTTCCTGGTCATCGCTGGACCTCATGGGTGTATGTCGTGTGGCTTTCCACTGTGTTCCCTCGCTTGACCTCACTATGTGTATAATAAGAATTTGACGAAGAATTCACACCACTGAAAAATATACTGCAGAAAATAACTAGTGTTTCCACCGGTATTTTACACTAAAATTTGTGATTCAGCAGTTATAATGTATTTTTAGGTATGGATTATTTATCAGCAAGCTTAATTTGATAAAAATATTCCTTTGTGTTATTTCTCTAAACCAACTGAATTCGAGGGATTCACACATTGTCCTATACCTATTGTATAGAAGACGTTTTAATGGTCCCAGGTAAATAATAGTCGTCACAGGCATCATGCTTTGATGACTACCAATATTTAAGTATTTATATAAAAACTGTTATAGCAAGGGTTAAATCTAATAGTTGCAAAATGTCTGACTAAATAAAATATCCAAAGCAAACGTACAAGACAACGGGACAACAACTGAGTTAATTTTCGTAAAACACTTAATTGCTTAGCATACAACACATTAATTATTGTATTTCATTTCTGTAGCACAAACTTCTGAAACATTTTTTGTGCTTCGTATGGACAAATTTAAAGAAAGTAAGTATACGCAGTCGGAGTGGAGTTAGAAGTTGGAGTGGAGTTAGAAGTTGGAGTGGAGTTAGAAGTTGGAGTGGAGTTAGAAGTTCGAGTTTCTGGAATGCCATTTCTTACACCCAAGAGTATTTAAAACTCCTTAGGTGATTTACACATCTACAGGAAATTACGCTGAAATTGCTGCAATATGCTTACTCCAAGGACGTCATGGTCTGTTGTTGTATAAAACAAAAGTTTAATGTTTATAACGCCAGAAGAAAGAGGCGTTAGTTTTATTGCAAAACAAATTGTGGCCTAGTCTGCAAATACGCTTTAATTAAGCAAGTCAACACACGGCAGTTAAGGGGGCGCGGTGGCTGAGCGGTTAGTATGCTCGCCTCCCACCTAGGTGAACAGGGTTTAATCCGTGGCCGGTTCACTGGGTTTTTGCACGTGGAAATCGTGCCGGACGGTGCTACTGGTTGGCGGGTTTTCTCGGGGATATCCCGTCACCCCCGCCCTTTCATTCCGGAGCTGCTCCATACTCACCTCAGTCACCCTCTTGTTTTAAAGAGAGCGTGCATGGTGTTCATGTGCTTGTCGCAGCCCTCTGTGGCCAACCTTCGCCGTTATTGAACAGTCTAGTATCAAGCAAGACTAGAACTCGTCGTGCACAGAACTCGCAGCAAGTCACAGAAAAGCTTGTACGCGCCTGGAAGCTTGGTGCGATGAGATTAAGCTCGGATGGAGTGGTCACCTAAACAAAAATTATCAACAATGTTCAAATATAGGACTACAGTTGTCTGTGATACAACTCGAATGCGAAGTGCTGAAACTTCAGGTAAGCGTTAGCATCTATATACCACTTGTTTTCCACGCGACGTTCTCTACAATGCATATATATATATATATATATATATATATATATATATATATATATATATATATATATATATATATATATATATATATATAGACACACACACGTATGTGTGCGTATGAAAACTTCAACAAAAGAAAAATTCATAAATAAACATTTTAATAGGTTTAATGACCATTTCTGCATACTTTCCACATAAATATTTCGTCCAGACTATACACATAAGTATGCATATAAGTATTAGGATTTGTATGCATGCATAACTGTATTATGTGTCAACGTACAAGTTTACACGTTGTTTTGTACGCAAAAAAAGTTTAATTGCATGGATAAGTAATGTATTTACATATGTATGAGTCTCACCACACTATTAAAACTTTTTTAATCCACGACTGATTTTAGAGTAATTTCGTTGAAGCACCATGCCACGAACATTGACTCTTTATGACATTACTTTAAACATATTTTTTGTGCAGTTTGAACTATGAAAGAGCAAACTCCTGAAAACCATATAATACCACTCCACTTCATTATACCTCTCCCTTTCTACACTCTATTATGTTTATAGGCTATTCACGGTAAAGTGAGCACTTTCTAATGCCCTGCTAAATTTTTCCTTTCAGTTAATTGATACTTTTCCACCACTTTTTAATGTAAACATTGCAATATAACTAATAAGAAAAGTATAAACTTGCCATCACTCTCAAAAGTTAACATCTGAGAATGCGATAAAATATATTTATTAGGGATTAATGCCTTTTGGGAGGGCCTTAAAAAGTGTCCACTTTACCGTGAACAGCATATACATTGGTGTACAAACAAGTATATTTCGGAATTGCGTATTTTGTGATTTTGAATGGCTAATTTGAGCAGCGAAAATTTGATAAATATGATTAAGGTTCAAATGTTTGAAAGTATAAATGCTGACTGTTGGTAGCCTTGATAACACGAAGGAACGTCTTGTGATTGGATAATAGGTTTAAATAACTGTGTGTCATAGACTGTATTATTTCTTGTTCCATGTGTTATTAATAACTGTGTGTAACTTTCGAAATGCCTTCATATAGTAGAAATATATTCTAATTATAGTTGTAAATGTATATTCAGCTAGGTATTCAGAAATAAGCTCCAGTGATCGTGGCATAATGCGGAAATTTAAAATCATACACGATATTGCAAACAAAACCGAAAAGCAAAATAACTATTTAATAATTCACGAAGTACGATATGTATAAAAATATTCTGAATATATGTACATAAATGCATTACTTAAACTTTCGTACAACATACATTGAATACAGAAAACATTACAAGTAATGCATTTTCAGATAATTATATCATGAGAGTCTGTTGTACATTGTGTACTGTATTTAGCGTGTCTACTGAATAAAAGACCTTCTGAGCGTTCAAAATTCGCGAGAGGCTGTTATCATAACATTCGACTCAACTTCCACGCTCACCACTCCACACGCGACGTTCTAAACGTGTTCACAGTAATTCCTCTCATAAGTTGTAAACCGAGTGCGTCGCTAACAAACACACGTATATGTTAAATTACAAACAATTTGTTGGTAACCAGCACCCAATATTTCTTCTACGACAACGAAAAGACAATTTTACGACCTGTTTGCCAAAATACTTTAGCATCTCTTTGCTACTATAAATATAGCATCTTACAAAATAAGATAGTAAAGTTGTTATAGAGTACTTTCAGGGTAATTTAAAAACTGATTTATGTTTAGATGCGATTTTCCGCGGGGAAATCCCACAAGAGGCGGTAGCACCCTACGACCCTAGTAATGTGAAAGAACGCAGGACGTAGACTGTGCGAAATATTATCTGTGTGTGTGTGTGTGTGTGTGTGTGTGTGTGTGTGTGTGTGTGTGTGTGTGAGTGAATTTTAGCGAATAGCTAAAATGTCTCAGCAATGTTTGATTTGCTTTAATTGATTTTGATTTTCAGAGAAGTTCAGAGGATATGTGTACACACACACACACACACACCAACACACGGGAATATGCCCAGCAAATATACACTGTACATAAATATATTAAAAGCTCTCTGCATAGCAAAGAAAAGCATTCTATGAGGATGTTTTGTTTACAGTAACAACATATTGCTCTGATTCAATGGGAATGCTAAATAAAACTATGTTTGCTGTTATTACATTTTTATCTTCATACTTATTTGTTTAATGTCAATAGCACGTTTCTGTGTTGCAAATTAAATCATTTCCTTCATGTTGTTTTGTTTACGGTAAAAATTATGTTTGTGAACACCAAACTAAAGTGCTAAGTTGCATCATAACGTTCCTTTCGAACATTCTAGTTGTTAGTACGTTATGAAATTTACTAAATGCTAATGTTGTAAATACGAATTCCTTTCATGAACCAACGATAAAATGGTTTCACCTTTTAAATACAATAAATGACTTCACCACAAATAATGCTGCCGAACTATAGTACCAAAAAAGCAAGGTTGTCGTCATGAACATACAGATGATATGAAAATTTTGTTTACAGCAAACCTAAGTTCCAGTGGTTCTTAATTATTAAAAGCATTTTGCAGCAAAAACGTGTTTTGAGTGTGTACACTCAGTACTTAAATACATAAACAAGTAATTTTTCAATGATTTCTTACAATACAGCTCTTTTTCTGAAAAAGAAAATGTTGATTAAAACAATACCAGTGTTTAATATAACCATCAAAGAGACAAGAGAAATTGAAAATAACACACACAAGGAAAATCCATCAAGAAACGCCATGTAAATGAATTGAAGAGCAATAAACGAAAAGAAAATATAAGTAAAAACTACAGGCGTATACAAGAGAAATGGGATTAAGAGAATGAAAATGAAAATAATGGCAATGGAACGACGTTAACTTTGAACAACTAAAATGTGGGCGTTCGGTGCATGAAACTACGTAGGCACAAACGAACCCATTTCCACCATGTCATATGATTCGCTGCACATCTAAAGCCGTCTATCGGCTAACATAAATGAAAGAAGGTATGAGAAAAGACAAGAAAATAAAAAAACTTATACAGAGTGATTGAATCAAAGGGCCAATGAAAGGGCTCATTCCTTACATTATTTGGAGCAAAATATGTTATAGACGTGGGCCCAATCAGCATACCCACCCTACAGTGGAAAGGAGTTTTCAACACCATTTCAACAACAATGTGTAGTGTCCTACACGATCAGCTGATTGGGCAATTCATTTCCCCAGAACGCTTGACTGATGTAGTGTAACTGAAATTTTTTTGAGGACAACTGCCGCTGTTTCTTGAGGATATTCCGTTAGCAGTGAGATGTTTGATCTTCCAGCATGATGGTGCACCTCCTCACTTCCACTGTGCTGTGTTTGTACACTTATTTGTGAATTTCCCTGAGAGATGGATAGGACGAGGCGGTTTTCATCCCTGGTATCCTCTATCTCCATGTCTATCACCACTAGATTATTGCGTATAGGGATGGATGGAGGATATTGTTTAACAAAGGACTGAACAAACACACGAGGAACTACTAGCGCGTATCATGCCTGCTGCTACAGAAATCAAAGACAGCCGTGTGCAGCTAGGTGTAGTAACACGTGCAGATCATAAACATGCGGCCTAGTTTATAGTACTAGATGGAAATATTTTTGAACATCTTTAGTAAGTTTGTAAGACATAATTATGTTGCTCAACTATAAACAACATGGTCTGATAAAACATCACTGTATTTACTTCTGAAACGGTTATTATTTTATTCACCATTTTTCAAATGTTTCTAATTACTCTGTAAATATTGGGAATATGACCTACAGTTATATGACACATTTTGCTCCAAATGATGTAAATAAAAGGATCGGCGAGTGATGGTAACTCCTCGTGAATTATCCTATTTATACAAAGTATTGAGTGCTTAATGATAATTCGGGAATAAAACACATCCTGTGTATATTGAGATGCCAGGCACATACTGAGCCCACAACACTCTGCGAGCTGGGAAACATATTCGAGACAGTTATGAACAATTGACAGAATCTGAGAGAGGCCAAATCTTCGGACTATGATAGATAGGGCACGTTGTTCTATCGAATCACCCGCCACCCGGACCATTGCAGACGAAACGGTCGACTGTGTTGATAGTAGTGGGGACATGGGGAAACACACATACAGATAAAGACATTTACATACAAACACGTGCATTACTTGAATAAATATTGACATACGGAACACTTGTTAGACCAGCCTATCTCCCCTGCTCCCCACTACATATCTACAAAGTATAGAAATGACAAAATTGGAAATATGTGTGTTTAAACACATACTCGACTTGATAAACATTGTCATATACAGAATACTTGTTAGGCCAGCCCCAATTTTTCTCACACATGCTCCACACGCACTATACATCTGCAATTATGGATATGATGATATCTGAAATACGTGAAACAAACAAGAATTTGTGCACATGTGTTTAAACATATACTTGAAAAAATGACTCTCTCTCTCCCCCACTTCATATATACTTATACTGAAATGACAACCTACACTTTATATTTATTTTAAAATCCAATGTAGTGTGTGTGTGTGTGTGTGTGTGTATGAATACACATATACTTGAAATAACAAAATTTCGTGACATACAGACCACATATTTGAGGGTGTTTATCAGGCATGTCATAAGTCAGTTCAGGTACTTATTAGCCTTGGATGCGGGTATTGCAGGGAGGCCTGGAATAGCTGTTGCTCTCAGATGTGGCTGTGCCGATTGAAGCAGACCACATGTATGACATATAGTCTTTGCATGGTCATTGTCATCACTGATGGGTACAGCTATGGACACCACAGTGGTGATGGACATCTCGTCATTGCGATGTCTGTGGATGACTCGGCGGTGTCTCCGCAGCACCAGCAGTGCCGATGAGTCAGATGACGCGACAATGGCCTGGACCCTTGTCTTCACAGCCCTCTTACATCTTGATGTCGATAGCATAACGGACATGGAGA
Organism: Dryococelus australis; assembly: GCA_029891345.1. Lineage (NCBI taxonomy): Eukaryota > Metazoa > Arthropoda > Insecta > Phasmatodea > Phasmatidae > Dryococelus > Dryococelus australis. The sequence goes on from CM057009.1 coordinate 316,703,164, forward strand.
CAACTGGCAGCTACGTAATCTCGTCATCGGCATCATGGACAGGGGCTGATTCTACTGCTGCTGGCTGTGGGACTGCATCCTAGGCCAAGGCTGGTTCCACTGCCGCTGGCACATAACCAGGCCTGTGGAATGCCACTGTGTAATGCAGACATGCAGATTCAAGTAATTCATCCTCTGCGCAGGGCAGTGCTATGTCCTCCCGCATGTAGGACACGGCACACTCGCCCTATGCCATGCACCCAATCTGTTGTTGAATGGGTTCATACAATGCAGGTTCATGTGCCGACAGACAGTGCATTACACTAACACAGTCCTCCTTGTATGTCTGCTGCATGTCACTGGCCTGGCATATATACATGACAATATTGTGACTTGGGGTCATGCTGGTATAGTACATATCTTCGGGATGGAATGTTGCCATATTCGCCAGACTACTACTGACACATACAAGCTGGATACAAGGGACTAATATGGTTCAACAATGTTTGTTTGGCAGTAGGGCGTAAGGCCATCTCTCAGGATTCCATGATTTATTATATCTCTATATTAAACTATAGTAATCTGGCAAGGATAGGCAGGTCTCACTTAGCTTGTTAGTCCATTTTATGAGAATGCGATCCTCGTGTACAGTTAAAGTAAGAGTAAACGTTTTGTATTATTCAAATTAGTGTAACTTGCATAGTTCTATTTAATGTATTTAATGTTAAAATAAATGTGCTTTGTATTTAGAGAATTACAATTGCTTGTATCATTTGCCATCTAGTTACTAACCTCCACGTGCGTCGTCCCTCTATGGTATCTTGCTTGATGGATAGAGTAAACCTAACATACCGCAGTATATGAGTGAAATATTGAAGGAAAATAGGTTGGTCTAGGGAATGATGGCACACTTGGCCAGTTGTACCAATTGTGCAGATTCTCTTGCTGTTAACTTATTTGAATGTTTCTTAAACATTTTAGTGACTATGACCTTATGTGTATAAATAAATAAATATATATATAAGGAAAAGAGTTAAGTACCATTGTTTTCATGAACACATATTCAGATATAAATTCATAATAATTAGGCCCTCAGGCATACTAACTTTCCAAATATAATTTCTCTAACAGACAGCATAAATTTCTGCCTAGTATGTTGTAGAGCGAATTCATCACCACACACACTCTCTCTTCAAACATCCCCCTTACCCATGTCCACCGCCTAGTCTTTCAGGTGTTTACTAATTTAATAATTAAATGTGGTGCTGGACATACTCCCTTTTGTCCCATGGTCTCGCTACACAACACACAAAGGTATTAGTTATATGGTTGACCTTAAATGATTATGTTTATCAACATAACCTCTATTATTTTCTTGGTAAAACTTTTTGCATCATAACATGTATATGTATTTTAATTATAGTTACGCCATTCCTTACCAATAATGACTAGGGACCTGCAAAATTTGCATTATTTTCTGAGTGCAGGCTAAACTTCAAGACGTTGTATGCTGGGTTGACTTCTGCCATTGGTCGACATCTTGAGTGGCAATTTTGCTACGACGATTTCAGCCAATATTTAAAGGCGAATGGATGAACAGCCAATCCACAGTGAAGCGATCACACAGCATAATGATGCCATAAAGGTTCCAGTAGCCAATTAAATCACAAATTGCGCTCAGTCAGTTAAATGTCAGTGAGTTATAACATGTCTCGAAATAATAACGCGAATTTTGCCACTCTCTAATAATGATGTTTTAAAATATAACAATTCATGAATTTTGCTGTGGCATTAATTAACATCAATTGCACAACGGAGTCTCGAATTTAGTGTTACGTTCTCAAAACTTCCCCATTAATAAATTTGCATAAACCCCCCTTCGATCTAAGTACGTCTCTTCTGATAATGAGCCCCTCGACCTTCCTGTGGCCCTAGACCTCTCTCCCATATGGCTCCAGCAGTCTACACCTTGATGATCCAAGCTCATTACAGCAGCCAGGATGGCTGCTTCTTCAAACCAAGAGGGATGTGTAGTGGCCAAAGTTGGGCCAAACACAGTATTTTAAATATATTGGAGTGTGGTGGCCAGAGATGGGCTGCCCACAATATTTTATAAACTGAAGAGCCTGAACCACTCAGCCGAGGGGTAAAAATATTGTGGTTGCGATGCACCACCCCTCTCCCCAGATGCGCCCCGACGTTTAAGAAGAGTCAGTGTGAGTTACTTGTTGGAGCAGACGACACCGAGGTCCCACTGAGACTGAAGCCGAGTCATTCCTTGGCGCTCCACATCAGGGGACAAGAAAAACCGGCCAGTGCTTTCCAACAAAAGGAAAACCCCAGCTACTGGACCCCAACATAAGCACCTAGGTGCCCCAGAGGAGGACGCGAAAAGGAGTATCTCCCCTCCAACCTGCAATTCTTCAGTGTAAAAATAAATAACAATTGAGAAAGGAAGCCCAGCCCAAAATAATTATTATACATCTAACTCCACTCTCTTAACTTGTTCTCCATTCAGGTACAAAGTTCTGGGTTTATTTTACTGCCCATCAAAAGCAACAACAGCACTCTCCTCAATAAATAAGTTGAAACATGAATGTGCACTTACAAAAAAAAAAAGGTAGTAGGTACTAGTTAAGATTTTTTCGTAACAAATGAAAAAAAAAAAACCTTTTTATCTTGTTTGGGTTTTAATTTCAACCATTTTCTTTTCCTTTTTACCACACACAGAATAAGAAGAAAAAATAGATAATAGTTAAACAAAACAGTAATTGGTATCATGAGTATTACAGTTGCTTCATACCTGTTACAGTTAACAGACTGCTTTTTCTAGTGTTTGTATTATTTTTTTTTGTATATTTCCTTTTTTTTATATTAAGCACAAATAACTTAGGGCGCACCCAAAATTTAACATTTAAACTACAGCTTTCGCCTTTTTTTGATTTTAGGACTCAACACCTCTAACAAGGTATTACATTTTAAACATGTTGTTTTCAAGAATATTTGAGTCCAGTATAAAAACACGGTGCAACAGATTGAAGGCAGCCACTGTCGTGGTGTCATGTAGTAATCAAGAAAACACATGCGAAAATAAAATAAAGTTTTGACCAAAAAAGGTGAATAGGCGGTGGTCGAGGAGTCGACACACCACTATTGCTTAAATTATAATGTGGTCCGTGGTCCCATCACTTGAAAAGCATAAGGCTGAGATCACATCACCAAAATGGCTAGGTCGTGTAGCCGGGGAAGCGCAATGAAAAAATTACAAGGGAAACAAAATAACTGAGCACCGATAATGCAACAACAATTACCGCCACCACTTATCAAAAGGTAAGTACAGATAACTCACCTATGTAGTGAAGTATGACTGTTATGCCATAATAAAGCTGAAAGTCTGGTAAAAATTTTTCAAAACGAACTACATCGTGTGGATGTAAAAGTCGTAGAAGACAAGTTCAGCACATTCTTACACGTACAACAGTGACTGTACGATGTTCCAAACTCGCGACATGAATAGTCGATACATATCGGAAAGCCATACCACAGAGTTAAATACAACAGAAAATTATATTTGCATTTAAAGTTAATTAACTGAACGACAAAACAAATAAAAGGGTTGATATAATTAAATAAATTGCAATAACGTAGCAAACAAGTGTAACACACTATAACCAGGAAAATGAAAATTTTGATACAATTAGTTTACGTTATTATGATACTAGTTTTGCCACCTATCCTAGCAGTGGACAGGCACGATCATAGAGACCCGAAATTAAGTTTCTAAATTTAATAACTTATTACTATACTGACATAGTTTTTTTTCGCTCTTTTGTCACCTACAACTCAACATGAACAAAGTTATCTTTTTTTTTTCAGAATTAATACAAACTTTAGAGTAACATAAAAAAAGACAATAATTACCGTGTACACACTTAATACAGCGGTAAATAAAATTATTTGAACAAACTGCCAATATTGACATAATGGCTGTATTCGTTATATGTTACAAGTGCTGCCCTTAGAAGTGAGCAGCAGCAGATAAATAAATACATAGTTTAGTATATTATGTCTTTTCTACTTGGCAAACAAAAGTGAAATGCAAACATTATTTTTTTTGTCAGAGTTAAACATTATAAAAGCCAAGAACATTAACACATATTTACCTTTCTGGTTTGCAGAGATAATAATAAAGAAAATTAACTTTTAACACATTAAAACTAATGTGGTGTTCCGACTGGAAACAAGGGAGATTATAAAGAAAGAAGAAAATAAAATGGCCTTTGCAAAAAAGTGTATTGCTTGAAAAGCAATAGGAAAGAAATAGGTTAGGAGAGATCATGTGCAAGAGCTGCCGAGTGGGAAGAACATTCGAGAGGGGAGGAAGGTGGGTCAACACTTCTGCGGAGGGCGTCCACTTGATGTGCAAGTGTCGTCGATGCCAGATGTGGCAACAACTACCAGGAATCGATTGGGAACAGACACTGGATGGGACGCCGGAGAAGTGCAGGCCAGCACTACCACCCCGGAACAGCATGAGAGGAGAGAAGATGTTATGCAAGCAAATGAGGGAGCATTAGTGCAAGCAAACGAGGGTGGTGGAGAGCAACGTAGGAGGGAGGAAGCAGCCCCAATGGCACTTGAGAGAGTGGTGCCAACAAGCGCCACCACAATATAATCAGTGATGCTACCAGCACCTGCACGGACAGCAGCAGATCCAAGAATGTATGAAGTAATACCCATAGAAGAAACACTGCTGGGCGACAGGGGAATTGCAGCGAAAGAGTTAGCACGAGCAGTGGAGGAGGCAGGAGAGCCGCACCAGCATAGTCCACCCCTCGTGGTAGCAAGAGGCGCGGGTGGCACTTGCCACTTGAAAATCATGCAAGGAGGGAGCAAGAAAGGTGATAGCACGAGCATAAGTAGTGACAGCGAGGGCAGCGGTTCGGCTGGCTCGTACTGTCCTCGCGAATCATATCGGCGGAGGAGACTGGCAGCGGCCTCTACAGCTTGCGGGGGCAGGAACACATCCCGCAATAAGCAGCATCGGAGAAGGAGGGTACCTCAGCGAACACTTCGAGACTGTGTGGAGGTGGTGAGGGGTATATACCAGCTATGGTCCAGAATACAGCGAGGGAATCAGAGCCCCTGCTGTGTGTGATGTGTGTGGCCACAAACTGGCTCAAGGATGGGAGAGGGGGGATTTGACATGTGCCATGTGTCCCGTCCAAAGCCTGTTTGACAGCCGCAATGCCGCGAAGCTGCGCAGTTGGTATGCACACACAACGAAAGGAGCAGTAAGTGTAGTGCTGTGCAAGTGTGAACGCAACACAATGCAAATCGTAGCATGTGATGTAAGAGCAGCTGCAGTAGCGCATGAATATTAAACACATCTATATTTTCAGTGATATATTTCTTATTTAGGGTTTTGCATGTGATTTGTAAGCACAAGTGTTTACGTGTTTACGTAATTTATGCAAGGAAACAACCCCAGTGCATCCTCACCTCTTTCACCAAAATGTGAGCAGTGTTCTTAATGCAATGTAATTTTAAGAGTTATTTAGATATGTTCCAGCACAAGGTAAAGGATGTAGTGTTTTAATATGTATTTTGCAATTTTGAGAAAGTACGTCCCTGTGGCCCGCCAAATGCGACCGGCGTGACGTGGCATGCAAGGCAGTCAGCTATGAGCATCTCGGGTTTTTGGTTGCATGTTACCGCGGCTCGGGTTTCATGCACTCATACAGCATTCAACTTTTGTTTTTTAATAAATCAATCTCCATAGTCTTTAATTGACCAGAACCATTTTTTTTTAGCTGCCCGAGACTTCGCCCTCCTTCTTCTCCAGTGCTTGCATCACCTTGGGAATCTTAAAAATTTTCACATCATTTTTATCGGGTTCATGCCATTTTTGCAGTGTTACCTTACCAGTGGGTTTTCAAGCCGTGAAGTGTGATTTTGTATGTAAAGTGTAGGCCTGACAGCCTTGTTAAATAAACTGCATAATTTCGGATTGATTACTCATCATGTGGACATTATTTCGTAAACTTCGAGCTCTTCAGGGCACGGGCCCTTATCATTCCCGTACCTTTTCCACCTAGTGTACCAGTATGTAATTTTTTTATTCGTTAATGTGCAAGTATCGTGTGTGTAAATTTAGGTGTGTGACTAGCCGATAAGTCGACCCTGAAGGAAACCTCATCTTTACCGACTCACATGACATCGTCCAGCGATGTCTGGCGCCCTGGGTAAAATAACCTTGAAAATGTCACTGCTCCTGTAATCCTGCCTATACCCACTGAGGCACTACGGTACTATGTCAAAATGGCACCAACTTAGTTGCAGATATTGGAAAATTCTTTTTTCCAAATTTTCCTTAAACATTTCCAGAATTATAATACCTACATTTACCCACAACAAGGGAGCTGCATAGTCAACTTGGCGACCGGCACAGCAAGTTGCGGTATCGCGATGCCTTCAGGATGCCTGCACAACACCATAGAATTTACACTGGTCAGTGGGAAAAAATATGCCAAAACAACAAGGCACTCGCCATTGCTCCAGCGAGGGCGAACAAGGGCTGTAAGGCGGTTATCTTGGGGCAGCAGACGTAAAGTCACCAGCACAACACCCTGGTTCCGACAAGATGGGACAAAGACCTGGGGAGCATAACCACACTACCCCTCCGCTGCCTTATGTCACCATCCACGTGCTGCCGAACGAAGGAGAAAAGGAACAAAACCAGTTCCTCTCTCCTGCACTATCCGCTTACCCAATGCCGGTGGTCAGATGCGCGCCTGTGCCGTCCAGGTCTGCCATGATCACCTGTGCTCAACTTATGCACCACATTTCTGCATCGCGCACCGTAGAACTTCCACATATGCACTTCCGCACTTCTACGCTCAGGTGTGTGTTGACAAGCAGAACACACTATGGAAGCAGCCGAATGAGAATATCACAGTACCGAACAGTAGCCAAGAGGAGACACGGGAAAGGAGTCAAGAAATAGCAGAGAAGAGGTAACACCGGGTGAGCAAGAGCACGTGGACTGCGCGAACGAGGATAGAGCTAGGAGCGACACACCACACATCTCCCGGTTGCACATGGTCACAGAAGTAAACAGTCCAATTGAGATCCAGTCGACCCTGTCTGTCCCAACCCTGTCCACAGTTCCCCTACCTATACAACCGTTCACAGAGTATTTAACCCTATTACCTGCATACTACCAACAACACCTGTATAAACAACCCATGTTAACAACACCTTTTCCGACCGCAACCCCAGTAACTTGCCCAATGTACAGCAACGGAAGGAACTCGATACAAAATTGACAACAAGCAACCGAGAAGAAACCTGAAGTGAAAATCAAGCAAGAATCAAACCAGGAAATTCGACAGATGCGACCATCTAAAAAATTCCAAATCCTGCCAACTTTTTCCGGTACTGAAAATGAGAATCCGTAGGCGTTTGTGGAGGAATGTACTGCGTTTGGAAGATGAGTGGGCGAGCTGCATCAAGAACCAACTCACGGGAGGAGCAGGAAAATGGTACACTGCCATTAATCACTACGGCCTCAGCTGGACGAATTTGTACAATCTTTCCAATGCAGATACGGAAGCAATTTTACATCGTTACAAGTCCAGATGAAACTGCTGTTGCAAGAACAGCAACCCAACCATCAACTGGTGATGTTTATAATGCAGAAAGGGCAGCAAGTTCGATGGATCCAATCGCACTTACTGGAGTGGAAGTCGTAACAGAAACAGTACTCCCAGAATACCGTGTATCTTTCTTACCATTCACGAACAGTAACATCGAGTACGTACTAAAAGCTGCAGTTATTCTGGAATGGAACTTAAGTCAAGCGTGCCACGGGTCTAATGCTGAGCGAGGGAAGCATAAATTTGGGAGCAGTGACCATACTCAACCATGTGAACAATTCTACTGGCAAACAAGGACGGGACGATATCAGCAAAGAGACAGAGCAACAAGACCAATGAACATCAGCCGGGAGAATGCACTCCGCCACGATAACCCTGGTCATCGGGCGAACAACATGTGACTTGATGAGGGAAGACCTAGCGTCAGAGAGAGGGAGGGGACTAGCTGCCCCAAACTCCTTATCGTTATTGTCGACCAGCTGAAGTGTGTCACTGGCTGAGCAGATGTCCTAACAACCGGCACCTAGACAGTTATCGTGGCCTGGCAAGACACAATCAGGGAAATGGCCCACGGCAATAAGGCAGCGAGATGCCACCGACACCCCAGTCAGAAAGTAGCACCCAGATTCATCCCCACAGAAAGCAATCCTACATTAGTTCAGCGGCAACATGGCACAATTCATCAGAATTCAAATCCACCTGAATCGGAAAAGGAGTCAAGCACTTATTGACATCGCTGCTTCACATAATTTTGTACCGAAAATATTTGTAAATGCGAGGACGTCACACCAACAATTCACATCATAATACTGGCAACAGGGCAACACAACCCCAGAGTGGAGTGGCAGGCGACTCTGATGGTGTATGTACATGACCTGGAAAAAAATCACAACAGCTGTGATCACCGACAAGATTAGAGAAGATGCAATACTAGGTGTGCCATGGATGCAGGAGCCAAACACCATTGTGGAGCCTGCTGCCAGGAGGATCCATTTTGGTGCCACCGAGCAACGTACAGTGTACAACATCGATCGGAAGAACCCAGAACAGTTACCACCCATCAAACTAAGTGATTTCGTCCACGAAGTCCCGCCACAATACCAGGTGGTGTTCCAGTGATTGTTGGGCGAGCATCGCGAAATTTTCACAGAAGATGCACTTCGGCTCACGAATGTGGCGGAGCACAAAATCAAGGTAACATGAGAGGAGCCGATTTATGCTGCACTGAGAAGCTACCTATCCCACCAGCCTACCAAGCAAGAATAATACGAGAGAAGGTGAAATAAATTTTGCCAAACAGCATCATAGAACCAACTAGAAGTTGCTACAACTCTACGATCACACTCGCGCCAAAGAAAGATGGCAGCTGGAGGTTCTGCATTCTGCCTTCCTACCTTATGTGATTGTGCAAGAAGCATTGACTTCCTTGGGCAATCTGAAGATTATGGTGTTGTTGGACCTGCGCAGCGGGTACTGGCAGGTGCCCATCAAGCAAGAGGACAGGGAGAAAACAGCATTCACCACACTGGATGGGAGGCACTATCAAATCTGTGCGTTACCGTTCGGACAGAAATGTGCATATGCCACGTTTCAGTCCATTATGGTTTAACTCCTGGATGGATGACTTCGTGGTCTGGTCGAAAAGTTGGGAAGACTACGTGCACCACCTGTTCATGGTCCTCGAATGACTAGTAATGAATGGACTCACCTGCATGGTGAATAAATGCCACCTATGTTAGAGCAGTTTGGAATTCCTGGGGAACGTCTTGCAGGAGCACGGTAACCAACCGAACAAGAACAACTACAGGTGATCGACAACTACCCCTCCACGATGACCCCCAAGAAGTCTGTAAGTCCTTCGGAGTTGTGAATTGGCTGCATGAATTCATTGAGGGGTTCGCCGTAGTTACAGCGCAGCTAACCGATCTACATTCATCACAACACAGGTGTGTGTGGGGCGAGTAAGACGCGTGCTTTCCAAGAAATGAAGAACTGTTTCCGTGCTTGTCCGACGTTAGCAAGGTATGATACGAGCCGACAATTATACCTGCAAACAGACACAAGCCAAGAAGGGCTTGGAGCAGTACTCTACCAATGTGGAGACAACAACACGCAAGAGGTAATCGACTTTGTGAGCCCGAAGTTAGGAGCCGCAGAGCCAAATATGATGTGAACGAATGTGAGTGCGTCGTGGTAGTGTGGCTGGTGAAAAAGTACAGCACCTACCTTGAGTACAGGCAGTTTGTGCTCTGCACTGACAACCGTTGTCTTGTCTGGTACCACAATATCAAGGAAGCAAGAAGCAAGTTAACCCAGTAGGCACTGCTCCTCCAATCTTATGACTTTTTGGTGGAGCACGTCCTGGGAAAGGAAAATCAGCAGGCGAATCAACTGTCATGAGACAACCAGAGCAGTAAGGTCGTGAACGACAATGTGGAATGGGATGACGTCCTACCTCCATCAGCAAGAAACTCCTACAAAAGGTATATGTAAATGCAATGAGCGCAGTGGAGGATGATGTACTCGTGAGTGACGTGTGGAGGGAAGTTGTGACAGCACAATATGTGTGTTTGTTTACGAACGAGGTGAAGGCAATGTGTGTATGCAGAGAAGGGAGAATTGGAGCATGATGGAGGGTCGATTGGAAATTTGTTTCGTGCAAGAACCAACAAAATGGGTACCAGTGAACAAGAGAACACTAGTGCTAACACACACACATGCGACTGAGACCATGGGGCACCTGGCTACAGTGCAGAGAGTTCGAAACATTCGTGATAGGTTATATTGGCCATAAGTGTCACATGACATGAGTGACTACGTGCGGAGCTGTGTAACGTCTCAGCATTTTAAGTCATGTAGATTAGATGGAAGGCAACAACAGCAGCCACGATTCCCTACCCGAGCGTTCGAGACTGTGAGTCTCAATTTAATGGGATCTTATCCACGTACAACGAAAGGCAAAAAGTTTATCTTGGTTGTCAAGGACAACTACTCGCACTGGGTGGATGAATACCCACTCAGTGGCGTGTGTGTGCAAAACATTCCAAAGGTATTGGAGCAGGAATATTTCGTATGTGGGGGATTCCCGAAACAACTGTTCAGCGACAACGGAACGTAATTCACCAGCAGGAGGTCGCAGGAGAAGTGCACCTAGTGGGGGTTTACCACTTGAAGACAGCTGTGTAACATCCCTGTGTGAACCCCAAGGGCCGTCATATCCAGGAGTTGAAGGTACAACTGCAACACCATGTGGGTGAGCAGCACAACACATGGGCTAAAAACCTACCCACCGTCATCTTCTCCCTTCGTTGGCGTATTAACAAAGCCATGCGACGAACACCCGCCCAGGTTCTGCTAGGTCACAACTTGGCCTTGCCGGCTGAAAAGCAATGTTCTAAGAACCCACATGTAGCAGTGCAGAGATCAGCGAAGGACAGCAATAAAGGAGATGCAGATAGCGACGTGAACAGCTATGCCACCAACAGCAATATGTCATGGGGTGGGTACTGACAAACCCGAGACCAATGCCGATACTACTAGCCGGGCAACAGATATATCTGCGAGCGCACCCGGAATCCACGGCGAAGTAAAACTTTCATGCAGGGCTGGCAGCAAGGTGGAGCGACTCGCACAAGGTGGTGCGAAGTATTGGACCTACTACCTACCTTGTCCGAGTGGGCAGGAGGCTGATCTTGGCTCATCGGGTTGACGCAAGAAGAGTACTAGGAGATGTCCCTGGCGAGAACGGACCTCGTGACCAGAACACCCATGACGATGCAAGAGCTGCAGAGTAGGAAAAAATCAAGAGGGGAGGAAGGTGGGCCAGCACAGGAGTTGATTGGGCACAAACACAGGACAGGAAGTGGGAGAAGTGCAGGTCAGCACTACCACCCTGGAACAGCAAGCGAGGAGAGAAGATGTGCAAGCAAGTGAGGGATCATATGTGCAAACAAGTAAGGGAGGTGGAGAGCAACATAGGAGGGAGGAAGCAGCCTCGAAGACACTTGACGGCGAGGTGCCGACAAGCTCCACCACATTAAAATCAGTGCTGTTACCAGCACCTGCACGGAACGCAGCACCTCCCGCAATGGATGAAGTAACACCCGTCGAAGAAGCACCAATAGGAGACAGGGAATTGCAGCGGAAGAGTAAGCACAAGAAGTGGCGGAGGCAGGAGAGCTGCACAAGGGTGGTCACCCCACCTGTTAGCCAGTGGCGTAGGTTGCACCCGGCACTGGAAAATCACACAAGAAGGGAGCAAGCAAGAAGACAGCACGAGCAGCAGTAGTGACAACGTGGGCAGTGGTTCGGCGGGCTCGTACTGCCCCCGTGAATCACATCGGCAGAGGATATCGCCAGCGGCCTGTACAGCTTGCGAGGGTGAGAACACGTCCCGCAACAAGCAGCGTCAGTGAAGGATGGTACCTCAGCAAGCACTTCGAGACCGCGTGGAGGCGGTGAAAAGTACATACCAGTTACGGCCCAGAAGACAGCCAGGGAAGCAGTGTGTGACGTCATGCGACCACAAACAGGCTTAAGGGGGAGGGGGCATTTGACATGTGCCACATGTCCCGTCCGAAGCCCGTTTGATAGCAGTGGCAGCGAAGCATTGGAGTTGGAATGCTCACTCGACGAACGGAGCAGTAAGTGCAGTGTAGTGTGGATGCAACGCAATGCAAATCTTAGCACGTGATGTCAGAGTGCACACTGTAGCGCATGGATGTAAAAAAGATCCCTTTTTTCTGTGATATATATATTTTTTTAGGGTTTTGCGTGCGATTTGTTTATGCGAGTGTCCACGTGTTTAGGTAATTTGTGAAATGAAACAACCCCAGTGCATTTCAGATTGAGTAAAGCTTGTTTTTCAGTGTTTCAATATGTACCCTTCACAACGTGTGCCATCCTCACCTCATTCACCCAAATGTAAATAGTGTTCTTTATGCAATGTTATTTTTAAGAGTTAGTAAATATGTTCCAGCACAAGGTAAAGAATGCAGAGTGTTCGTATGTATTTTACAATGTTGAGAATGTAGGTCCACGTTGCCCGCTAAAGACGGCTGGCACTCCACAGCGTGCAAGGTAGTAAGCTACGAGCATCTCGGGGTTTTTGTTGCATGTTACCGTTACTCGGGTTTCGCCCGCACATTTTTCACCTAGTGTACCAGTATACATTTTGCTTTATTCATTAATGTGCAAATATCCTGTGTGTAAATTTAGGGCTGTGTCTAGCCGATAAGTCACAGTGTAAACTCAACTTGAAAGTATTCTACGTGCTTTTGTATGCAATAGTACTACATATGTTGGGTGTGTGAGTTGAAGGGAACTGGCCACTTTTCCCTACACAGTTGGAACATTTTTATGGCGCATTTATAAGGAGCAGCAGTCCAGGATGTCATTGATCGTCGGCCGAACGACCCTGGAGTGAACCTCGTCTCTACCGACTCACACGACATTGTCCAGCGAGGTCTGGTGCCCCGGGTAAAATAACCTTTAAAATATCACCACTCCTTAAATCCTCCCTCTATTCACTGAAGCACCACGGCGCCACGTCAAACGATTGAAGGAAAATGGGTAGGTTTAGGGATAGAATGCCACAATATGCTTACACAGTCTTCCCGCATAGTGGCATATATGTGTCCTGTACACTCTTCAGTCAAAAAGCAGATTGTGCCATTGTCTATGTCGCAAATTATAAATTTCATTTGATTTTTCTCATAATGCTGTTTGATAATATCTTCAAATTCCGCATGCACTGCTAGAATGCTTCCACTTACAGGTAACTGACTGTTTTGGTGGAAATTACCAATGGCACATCTATCATACTTGTAGCATGGTATAATATTGCTGTTGAAATTAACATACACATCACGATATCATCACATATGATTTTCACCATCACATACCTGTACTTGCTCGTAATAAAGCAATGGTCAATATACCGCTCGTCTATTGTTAACAAAGTACAAATCATGCATTTTCACATTTTCTGGCCGGTACTCTACACAGTTATGTTTGTCGAACATATTGTTCCCGGTGATGGTGGTTGCGCACTGAAGGCTGCACTCTTGCTGTAACTTCTAACCTCGCAGGGACCAGGGACAGGGGCCTGACATTCGCCCACAACCACCACCAAAATGGAATAGACTAAGGGAAGGAGCACCAAGAGAAGGAGCAGTAAGGAAAGAGAAGAAGGGGTCAAAAACTTCCAACTTCAAAGCTGCTGCAGCCCTGAAAAACACTGGCATAACGAGTGCCCAGTCGGAAAGCCAGCATTGAGTGGAACATCAAAGAGAAACAGATGGGAAACTAGTAACCAGGGTGGGAGGACAAGACGACAACTACCACACTAAACCACTGAGCATCCAAGAGCCAAACATCAAGCAAACCACAGACGATCAAAAGGACCACAGAATCATCGAAACAGATATTACCCCAACATATTGAAGAGGCTATGTATCGGATAAAGACAATTCTGGTGATTATTAATGGCATTAGGTGTTCGGCATTAGTGGACACAGCAGCGTCCCACAATTTTATCAGGAGGGACTTCATGAAGGGTCATAGGCTGACCACAACTCACCAGACGATACACCTTGCCACACACCCTCATATAGGGCAGACGAACGAAGACGCAGCAGTGAAAATCCGCATTCAGGATGTTGAAACACATACCGACAACCCTGGTATCAGATTACCTGTAGGAAGATGCTATCCTAGGCATTACATGGCTCACCAAGCAACAGGCGATCGTGGAACCTGCGACCTGCATAATCCATTTTGGATGCAAAGAGCATCGCACGGTGTACGAACTGGAACCTCGCATCGACAACATTGCACCAGAAGTCATCCTGGGCGAACTAGACCACAAAATACAGGAGGAGTACCGAGACACAGTGCAGAGAATACTCCACGAGCTAAGAGACGTGTTCGTGGCCGCCGACCCATTACGGAGAACAACCATTGCCGAACACGCAATACCATTGAACGCGACCAACCATTATTTGCTGGGCCATGCAGTTACCAACCACACCAGAGCATGATTATCAAGGAGCAGATCAGAGAGATGTTGGCAGATGGAGGCCTAGAACCTACGAACAGCCACTACAATAACATCATTATGGTCGTGCCAAAGAAGGATGGCACATGACGTTTTTGTGTGGGCTTTAGGCCGCTAAACAAGATCAAGTATAGCGCACCCACCCTTACATAAGTGTGAAGGATGCCTTACACACTCTCGGGAAGGCAACAGTCATGACTTCACTATATTTACACGGTGGGTACTGGCAGGTACCAATTCGACCAGAAGACAGAAACACGATCGCCTTCACCGCCCTAACCGGCGAAGGTACTAATTTTGTGCCATGCCCTTTGGGCTGAAGTGTGTGCCAGCGACGTTCCAGGCCATGATGGTCCGAGTGCTCGACTGATACGTGGGTGACTTCATGTTTGCGTGTCTGGATGATATGATCATCTGGTCTAAGAACCGGGAACAACATCTGCACCACTTGTCGCTAGTCTTAGAAAGACTCGCAATCAACCAACTGACATGTGCGAACAGGAAGTGCCATGTCGGCAAGAGACTCATCGAATTCTTGGGCACTTGGTGAATGAGCAAGGCAGTCAGCCGACCCCGGAACAGCTTGGACTGGTTGACCGCCATGAACCTCCATAAATTCGCAAACAGCTGAAGAATTATTTTGGTTTGGTCAATTGGCTAAGGGACAAACTTCCCAGATTTGCAACAATTACAGTATCGTTGACTGACCTTCTTTCACCCACACGTAAATTCGTATGGTCCATAGACCAGGAGACAAACTTTCGGGAACTGAAGCAGCAATTCCTGTAGTGCACAATCCTAGCATGTCATGATCCCAGTAGGCATCAGTATTTACAGACGGACGCTAGCGAGAAGGGCTTGAGCGTAGTATTGTACCAACTTGGGGAGAAAAACGAGAAGCAAGTCATCGAGCATGGGAGCGCCAAGTTTGGCCCACCTGAATCTCGATATGACGTAAACAAAAGAGAGTGCCTAGCAGTCGTGTGGGCGGTAAATTGCTACCACGCATACTTAGCATACCAGTGATTTATGCTGAGGACCGACAACCGGTGCCTGATCTGGCTCCACACAATTTGTGAAGCCAAAAACAAACTTGCATGTTGGGCCATGCTGCTGCAAGCATATATTTTTGAAAATCAGCATGTCCCAGGCGCAGAGAACCAGCTTGCAGATGAGCTCTCATGGACACCAGGTCCTACAGTAGCCGTCGATGAGGCAGAGTGGGAAGATCTGCAACCCCACATACGCTGAACACCACAGGTGGACGACATAGGAGTCGCAAGGTGCTACACAATCGAGATGGAGACACACATAGACGAAGTTCAAGAAGTAGTAACAACCGCACAGAGGGAGTGCGAATACACAAGAGAAATGGGAGAGCAGCTAGCACAAAGACACAATGAATGGTGGTGGGAGTGGAACGGCCATATTGAGTGTAGACCCCACCATCCAGAGGCAAGGTGGAGAACATTCATCCCCAAGAGTGCATGACAGCAAGTATTGCAACACGTAGAGAGCAGCAGATTGGCAGGGCATCCAGGGGCTGTAAAGACGGTGCGGAACCTAGGGAAATTTTTCCACTGGCCAGGGGCCATTCCAGATGGGAGGAAGTTTGTGAGGCAATGCATCACCTGCAATTAATACAAGAGCAGATGAGAAGATGGGGTCACCAAACAGCCGCCTAGGGTTCCTAAACAACCCTTCGAAATGGTTTCCATGGATTTAATGGGCCCATAACCACACACACAATGGAAAATGATTCATACTGGTGGTGAGCGACACATTCTCTCGGTGGACAGAAACATATCCAATTTCTAGTGCATGAGTATGCACCATTGCACGTACGCTGGAGATAGAATTTTTCAGATGCTGGGGATACACGAATAATGTACTGACTTATAATGGGTCGCAGTTCACAGGTCGATTGTTGATGCTGAGGGCCCTATGCACTCGGTGGTGAATATCTTACCTCACCAGGGCCGTATAATATTTAAGGACAAACACGACAGAGAGACACAACCAAGACCTCAAGACCTCAAGACCCAGTTGCATCTTCGAGTCGGGGGTAATCATGCAGCATGGGTAGAACACTTGCCCACTGCACTTTTCACAATCAGGCAGCAGGTAAATTTGGCAACGAAGCAGACACCAGCGGCAATACTGCAAGGTAGAGAGTTGCCACCCCAGGAGAATTCGAGAGCCGACGTGAGGAGGAAGGCATTGGGCAAGAGAACAGAGTGGAGAGAATACGGTGTAGAGAAGCCGAACTGGCAGCAGCTCGAGAGGTGCAGGAGCGGTACATCGCCTCGTGGGTACCCGCCACTAACTGGGCCCCTCACAGGCTGACAGCAGGCCAGTTAGTATATGTAAAGGAACTTCGACTTTCCCAGAGTGCCAAGCAGTTCTGTGCAGGGTTCGCGCCGAAATGAAGTGGGCCACACACAATCATCAAAACATTAGGGTACAGCACGTACCTCGTGAGGTTGAGCGACAGGTGAAGAGTGGCAGTTCACCACGATTACCTTCGCCTGGCAGTAGAGGCTCCTAGTAACATGGTACCAGAAGTCCTATCACCAACACAGGGCGGCAAACAAGAACAACAGCAGGGGGCACAGACGCCAGTGAGAAGCAATGAGAGCACACATAGCACAGAAAGTGAGGGAGGGCCAATGAGATGGATGTTCCCACCCATGATGCCCGGCATTGAAGCATCCGACAGGGATGTGGAAGGCACAGTGCAGTCTGAGCTTGATGCACAACTGTTGGCACAAGCAGGAATTAGTGTCGACAGTGCACAGGAGCAGGCAGAGTCTTACTGCAGCACAGAGGCCAGGGCGGCCGAAGAGCTGCGAAGTGGGGAATTCGACATAGGTAGGGTGACAGAGGCAACTGTGGCTCTGATCTCCCCACAGGGAAGCATACTATAAACCCCAGTCACAACAATCCCAGCAATGCAAACAGCAGCAATAGAGATGGGGGATGATGGTCACAGCAATGTGGGGAGTGTTTCAGACTTGCACGACCTCTCATCAGGACTGCCACTTCCTTTCCCTCTCTCCAATGTGTGGACTGCGGCAACAGCAGCAAAGCATCCGAAACATGACACAGAGAAGCAGTGGGAACATTGGAAAGAGCATCGAGAAGAGCAGCAGTAGGAGTATTGGAAAGAGCATTAGGAATAACATCAGCAGGAGCATCAGCAGGAGCAGGAGCAGCAGCAGTAGTAGGAACATCAGCAGGAGTAGGAAGATCAGCAGGAATAGCGGCACTAGCAGTGACAGCAGGAGGAGCACCAGCAGCTGTGGAAATGAGTAGTCTGCAGGGAGGGTATCGACCCCTCCATGACGATTTAAGCGACTTCGGTGCTTGGTCAGCATTGCATGCGTGGGTTGCGGTGGGAGCAAACCCCACATAAACCCGCAGGCGGCAAAGCAGCACTAGCACAGAAGTCAACAGAAGGAGCCAAGAAACAGAATGGAAGAAAGCACGAAGCGGCATGGGACATACAATTTATGGTCTCGCCGACTCCTGAAAGCACCAACAACCTGCTGCGCTTGACAGCGTGGTGGAGCTCTGGGAAACTGTGGTGTCCAAATGGCCACCGGAGAGGAGGGCGTTTGACGCGAGTCGAGCACTCCCATGTACCCGTATGACTATTTGTGCTTCCACACTCAGCTTTCACATTAGTGCACACCAGGGGCGAGTCGGACATACCAGAGTATGTTGGTGCAGGCCACCGGGAATAGCGAGTAACTTTTTCAGCGACCCAAATCGCGTAACTCCAAATCGGCCCTTTAATCTATTACTCACAAGAGGGAACTCTTATAGGCAATAAGTTGGTGGTCTGGCATTGCGTCCCTGTGAAACCACGGCTGTGAGACGATAGTACCATTGGAGGGAATGTGGTGGCTGCCTGTACAACAGCATAACACATGTCTCTAGTTTGGCATGTGTCGGTGGGCCTGTATGCCGAAATATAAGTGTAGCGATGATGTGAAGTGTTTCAAAAGGCTAGTTTATATACCCCATTCATTGTGTCAAGACGACACTTGTGTGGTCACAAGTGTTAATGTGAATTCCTCTGTAGGCGTGCAGAATGATGCTGCACTTATCTCATTTTAGCATTCAACTGCATCTCATAGATTAATACCACTGGTGTGACATCAAGGAAAATGTGTGTTTACAGGACGTTACTTTATGCAACCAATCCCCTGTGAACGGAAAATTGCAGTACTTTCGCAAGTACCAGATTTGGGCGGAGTTTTTAAGGTAATACATTATGTCGCATTTTTCACATAGTGTTCATCCCGCTTATTCATCTTTATATAAAACATCGCAAGGGTGGCGGCATTCCCGTGATGTCATCACAAAACCTCTTAATTTAGCATTTAGAGCCATGGGAATGTCGCCAATATGTGTAATGTAATTAATAGGAATTAAGAGGTCATATATAAGTGTTATATAACCTCTGTGTAAGAGTAAGGGCAAAAAGCATAATGAGCTAGCACGAATCTGAACGCACCCTCAGCTTTCGCCCGCACGAAACTGAGCTCATTTGGAGTATGACCTCCGCGATCAGCCAGCATGCTGATCGGGAACCCAGCTTTTCTGTGTGTCCCCTCGGTATTGCAATTTTTGGGCATTAATCATTAATTTATCAATAGTGTAACTTCTGGGACCTCTTTGCTTTTATTCTAATACCGAGGGCCCGACAAACAGCTAATTTTACCATAAGAATTTAAGTGCACAGTAAGTACGTTTCGAAAGCAACATCGGCTATCTGCAGGCCACAGTACCGAGCCTGTATAAGTGAGTTTTGTAGAGTACAAGGTCAGTTATATTCAGTTAGATGCAATAGAAGTCTGAGTTATGAATTCGCGCGTTTTATTACTTTTATCTTATGTAATTTAGGACATGGCATCCTCAAGGCCGAAGTTTAACCTGAGTGTTTTGTGTTGAGTATTATGGGCTCTGCTCTACATAGGCAGAGTAGAGTCAGTGTTTGTAAACAGCTGTGTAAGAGGGCCTTTACCCTTATGCTTGTATAGTGGTAGAAACCACTATTTAAACATCAGTGCCGGTAAGTGCACGACGAACAATGCAACCAGCACGACAGCAACCTCCAGGAATCCCCATGACCGTCGGCCCGCGACCTCAACATTTGCTCAATCGAGCTGGCGCCAGGCAACACATCATCTCGCCCCTGCCTTGGGTAAGAGGCAGGGCGACCCACATCATTCCTGAGAGGGGGCCCACGTCAGTCTATTCTAATTACACGATAAGTACAAAGAAGCTTCTCCTCCGAGACATGTACGCAGCCTGCCCTAATGCCTACTGATTTCAGACTGATGAAAAATCAGCATGGCGAAGCTAACAGAAGTTATGCTCGCCTGCCAAAACCGAAAATTCCTAACTCGAAAAATGAAAGGATTGAGATGAGAAGATCCCTTTTTAACTACATAATAATTGCACTGTGTGCATTACATATTAATTGCATATAACAAAAACAGTTAAGAATTTTGTGCAGTAGTTTATATATATTTTTTAGAGATATTCCATAAAGTTATTGTATACTTCCTGTAAGAGAAATACATAGACAAACACTCGGAAATTCTTAATAAACAATTAAAATGTTAATTTAGCCCACTTTAATTAATGGTGAAATTATGTAAAATTTGCCATATTAAATTTGGTGTTGTGAAGTTTAAGTTTTTGCATCTCTCCAACAGCCTCAAAACACTTATTACTCTTTAAAAATGCAAATCATTATTAATTCAACTGAGAAGTATATACTGAATACATTAATTATGGGTAACATGATGCACCGTTTAGATTTACGTAATATAAAGGAATTAGTGAAGTGCAAATGACCAAGTGGTCGGCACTTTGTATCACTCGTATTATGTGTTTATTGCAGGGATTCAGTTGCTTTCATTTACTGAACAATATTAAATTTTTGCGGTTATTATGCAAAAATATTTTACTATTCATTCCCTTTCTAATAAGTTACATCTTATGACATTAAAAGTATTTGCACTGATTACTTGGTCGAGTTTGGTCCCATGGCCTATGGTAAACTGCATGTGGCCAGTAACTATCCAGGGCAGTTTCTACCTTGGCCAACATATGGTGTGCACAGGTCGACAAGGGATCTGGGTTATTTGTAAACACTTAGCCTCTAATAGCCCCTTCTGTAATTTCACTAAACACTTTTAACAGCTCTGCCATCTTTGTAATTTAAGCCCACTGCTTATATGGGCCACAATTAAATATAAACACTGCCGTGCGACTTTCATTTAATTCTTATATCAAATGCTCAGAGGTCTAAGATAATTTCAGTGAAAAAATAAGGATTTATGAACAGAGTTAGAAGTTTATGAAGTTTTTAATTATTATATATTAATGCCATTAATGTTGATTTCCACACTCTCGAACCTTCCAGCTATGTTTCTCATGTCCACATCATTATTAACCACTGCCTCAGTCACCTCAATCGTATGTTTAATCGTCCTCTTATTCCTAATCATCAATTCCACAATGTCCCCACTCCACCTTCTCTCCTTTCCCTCATCTCATGTTGGTCCTGATGTTCCTTTTAAAATATTCCCCCTCAATAATACTTACAACCAATCACCCCTCAACATGTTCACATCCTCTCCTGGCTGCATTTCCACTTCAGCTTTCCTGCCCTTCGCCGCGGCCATAGTTCCCTCAGCCCTACACACATTCACTGCACACCCATTCCTGCCTCAGTGAGCCCAGCCCACCCTCTTTCATCCCTGGACGGCTTCTGTGAAACCTGTCACCTCACTGATCCCACTACGCTCCAATACCTCTGTCAACATTCTTCCATAACTTCCCACTCAGCTGTGAACAGCCTATATATTGTGTATTACCTAATTTAATTTTTTAATTAATTGCTCTATATTTCATTTAATAATGTTGAACATATTGATTATATTAGTATAATTTAAAATGGGGATATTATTTTATTTCCAATAGATTTGAGGATAATGAACAGGATAATTATCTAAGTAAATTTTATTTATTTTAACCTAATGAGGGTCTTCTTTCATTCTCATTTTTCTGGCCTTGCCGCCTCAAGCAATATGCTCCAGCCAAGTAGTCAACGCATTTCTGGGCGATATAACTACACACGCAGTTATTTAACATACCATACATTTTGTAAGTTGCAGTCGCATCCGGTTGCAAATTTTTTTCGCAGTGTCATTCAAACTCAGTAATTTTTCACATTGCATCATCTCTTTTCACACTCTTGCCAGGCAATAAAAGACATCTAAAGCTGCAATTTGGGTAAGCTTATGACATAGTATAAAAGTATACTGAGTATATACTCATACATTTCTCCAAGATATGTTTAATTCCGAGGATAATGCACACATACATAAATTATGTTGCGAAATTAGTGATAGTTTTCATAGATGGCTGGTGTATAACTAAACATATATAATAAACGAGAGAATAAAAATATAATTTCTAGCTTCCTACCAAGTATGGCGAACTTGGAGGATAATCCAAAATTGTATACAATGTTCAGATAAGTTACTAACAGTTTCCCATTAGAATAAAATATGATAGTATGCTAAAAATTATTGATAAATTCCTACCAGAAATGTTGAAATCTAAAAATTACCCACTTATATTTAAATCATACATATAATTCCATGAATTTTCTGATCTATTACTCTCAACTCTGCTAACTAGAAGCATATATACACAAGAATATATATTAAATTATTATGCTGTGATTTTTCCTTTAATTTAAAGCAAAATGTGTTGAAATCTGAGGATATATAGCAATTCCATAATATATGCCTTGAGTTGATTGATAGATTCGTGACTAGAAACTTGTTCTTGATATATAACTCCATATATGTATATATACGGAAGGTAAAGAGAGAATTTAAAGTTAGATTCCTGCCACAGGTGTTGAGTTCATCAGGATAGCTGTAATTAATATGGCAGGGCCAATATTTACAGATACATTGTCGATCAGTCTGTTGTACTATATGTATAACTACATAATGTTATTTTTACTACCCAACCAGGTCATAGAGTTCTTTAGCCCAAGTCAAGAATATCGTGCTAACCCTAGCAGATTCGCTTAACTAGTTAGTTAATAAATTCTTGTTACTTACTTCATATTTGGAACCCTGTGAATACTCCAAAACATGCCAGTCAGTTAAAATCAGAAGATAATTACACAATCATACATATGGTGCTCAGAATCTACTAATAGCTTAATTCCCAATTTGTTGAACTCTGAGGTTAACTTACAATAGTACATACTATTGCTATAACTTAGTGATAGATTCGTGTCAGTGTGTTGTAATTTAAGTTAAAAGTGTTCACTAGATTCCTGCCAGGTATGTTGAATTAATTACTTTTCCATACAAGTATGAAAAATGCAGATTACCTACTGATATATTCCTGGCAGACTGGTTGATATTTTTTTAACTACCAATATGTATAATATGGTAAAATTTAAATATGACACCCCACCAATCTTGAGTACTGGATGCATAACTTCATTAATATAAATATTCAGTATAATAGTATGGCGAGAATATTTTCATAGATTCCTTCAAGATATGTGTATGTCTGAGGATAATTCAGAAATGTAGAAAATATAACATGTAATTAGTAGAGACCTGAAGTAATTGCAAGTTCTCTGATCTGCAGGCTAGACTTTACAGTCTGAGGTGCAAATATGCAGATTATCAACTGCATATTTGTTTGCTGTCACAGTGTAAGACGACAGTTCAACACTGTTCTCCAGGATATTTCAAATACTATATGGCCCAATGGCTAATGTTATATAAACATATGTGTTTTGAATTCTAGCTTGTCCCAAAACGAATTTGCGAATTCTTCAGTTCTCTAGTAATAAGTGATATGCTCTCTACAGGGAAAACAGTATAACTAGAAAATTACTTATAGATTCCTGCCAAATTGGTTGAACTTGAAGGATAATTAACATATTAATAATTTAATATGAGAATTTGCTTAACTGTACCCAACATAACTGTTGAAATATACAGTGCATATTAAGGAATATAAATAATTTCTGTATGCCGAATTGTAACTCAGAAATTCTTTACAGATATTGTGGAATTTTAAAGATAGCTTCCAAATGGGAATAGGAAGACATAAATAAACTCATATATTAGTGCAGGTCATGTTTACTCCTCAGTGTAATTAACACACACACACACACACACACATATATATATATATATATATATATAATATATATATATATATATATATATATATATAGAATGCTATACTTTTATAGATTCATGCTAGACCTGTGTATTTCTAGTAAAATATTCACAAAAGTAGTTATTTTGATAGTGTTACAGATGTGTTGGTTTCTTAGGATAACTAAATCTGTATACAATATTAGGAGATTTTACAAATTGTTTCTCGACCCGTTTCTTAAACTTGAATAATAACTGAATAATCGTAGAGGTTATAATAGTATGCCGAGAATTTACATATAAATTTTTGTTAAGAATAATGGAATCGAAACCTATTATGTAAAGTATTATGTTCCTTGACTATTATGGAGTTTATCAAGGGTTTTTCGAGGTCATTAAAGGTTGTGGGACCAAGTTCGAGGTTGTCTGCATCTAATATGGTTGTAGTAGTCTGTAAGGGTTGCCTGCTGAATTTAATGTATTTTTTCACATGGTTATAATTTTCAAGGTTACACAAGATCATGGGCTCAAGGTAAATGTAGTCTGCATCTGATATTGCGGTAGTAGTGGGTAATGTAATTTGCTTGTCGACTTTTGTGTATCTTTTCTCGAGTTATTGTTTTCAAAATGATTCAAGGTAATGAGGTCCAGGTAGCCTGCAAACAATATTATGGTGGTAGTCTGTAAGGTACTATGTTTGCTTACTTTTATGAATTTTTTCTCGAATTTTTGTTCTCAAGGGCATTCAAGGTGATGGGCTCAAGGTCGAGGAAGCCTGCATCTAATATAGTGGTAATAGTCTGAAATGTATTATACTTGCTGAAATTTGTGTGTTTTTTAATGATTTTTTATTTTCATTGGCATACAATGTCTTGGGGTCAAGGTCCAAGTCATCTCTTTTCAGAACGTTGTTAGTAGCCTCTAATGGCATGTGCCTGCTGAATTTTTTGCCCTTTTTAATCATTATGTTTTAAAGCCCATTCAAGGTCATTATTTCAAGGTGGAGCATGTCTGCATCTAATATTGTGGTAATAATCTATAAAGTATTATGCTTCTTGACATTTATTCATTTTTCTCAAGATTTTTGTTTTCGGGGTCAATAAAGGTCGTGGTGTCAAGGTCATGGTCACTTGCTTCCAATATTGCTGATATGTGACATCTACCAAGACAGCACATGCATTCCAAGATAATGGTCGCCTACCAAAATGGAAGTCGCCTACAAAGATGGCCATTGGTTGCCTCTACCAAGATTGTGGTTGCCTACCAAGCTGGCTGTCTGGGTATGGCCAAGCGGTGAAGGTCATCCAAATAATTTGCTTGGTTAATTTGAGGGTGGGGGAGGAGTGTAACATCAGAAGAAAAAGTTTACTTTAAATTTTTAAAAATAATTTTTAATATTAAAATATTTAATAATAATTTTTAAAAATATTTTTTTTTGTTATTTTTTTACACATTTTTTTAATTTTTGTGGTTATAGGTCTAGGTCAAATGTTAAAGGTCCTGACCTGTCCACTTGCTCTGACCCCAATGTCACCTGGGTCTGACCTTGGCCAATGATTCCTCTCGCCTTTTCAGGAAAAATTCGAAATTGTGGGGATTCTTTTTTCATATTTTAAAAATATTTTTTAAAAATTACGGTAAAAAACTTTCCAGATTTTTTTTAGAATTTATTAATGTTTGGGGTTTGTACGATCAAAGGTTAAAGTAAAAAAGTCCATAAACCTGAGTCTGGCTCTTAGGGCTCTGAGTTGCTGATCCACCTCGCAAGAGTCTCGAGTCCAATTTGCCTGCTCCAAAAAAATTGGACATTTTTCGAGGAATTTTTTTTTATCTTAAAGTAGATTAGAATAATTTATTTTGGAATTTAAAAAAATGCTAGACTTGTTTGGGACTTTGGGGATTATTTTTGGATTTTATTTGTCATAGGTCCTCAGGGTCAACGTCATTGTATATGGTCATAGGTCAGGGGTAAAACATCAATGAAATCCAATATGGCGGTGGAAGGAAAACAAAACATGATAACAGGTGGCTGGTGGCTGGAAGACACCACATTGACCAGTCACCTAACTGATTGGTGAATACATATGTAAGTGTGTTTTCTAGCACTTGGTCTCTCAATGGTTGACGCCATGTTATGCAAATGCTAGCCACTTTGGCGTACACATCTACCATTTGTTTAATAATATGTCATATTGTGATTACAATCATTATTGGTCAACATTATATATATATATATATATATATATATATATATATATATATATATATATATATATATATATATATATATATATAGTTATAAATCGTTGTCATTCCCACAGCTACAAAATAAGCAAAATATATCCCAATTTGATACTTACTTTATCTTAGACTGTCTTACACACAAAACATTCGCACATATTAATATTGAATTAATAAATGTTTATTCTAAGAATTACCTTCCTTGCGGAATAAAGTATAGCATTTATAAGTTTGAGTCAAAATTGGATGACCAAAAAACGAAAGTTTAACTGTCAGAAACTGTATTCAGTGTCTGTAAGAAATACACAAATAGAGATAGAGAATTGAATTTTCTTTATAACACATCTACCAAAATCTGACTTCCAAAACCGTAGATGTTATACTGACGTAAAGGGTTGATGAGTGAAGGTACGTTTTAAAGATTATTAATATGACGTGCAGTCAAATGAAATGATAGCCAGCCAGAGTTCCAAAATGTGTAAGAAATGTCCATTCTGATCCAATCAAGCGTCATTTCTCAGTGATTTTTTAGCATAATTTATTGATTTATCAGCAATTTGTGCTACTTTATAACCCTTTATTCTCCGTTTATTATGTTTAGTTTGCAAGTCAGAAAAGGAATAAATTCACAACAGCAATTTAATTTGTAGTGCTGTGAGTAGTATATAAAAAAATTTTGGCTCGAAGGGAGGGGTATTTGGAGCAGAGTAACCACCCACCGCCAATGTTGGAATTTCCCTTTTGTCCATTTGACCTAAAATTTCCCTTCTTCCCTAACAATCGACTAAATGTCCCTACATTTTCCCTTTTTCCTTAAAAATTTCTATTTTCCCCCGAAAATTCGTGATTTCTCAGGCGGATCAGTGACCATGGGTAAGATCAGGGACCTAGATCAGCGACCCAGGGTCAGGGATCATCACCCAGGTAGACCGGATTCGAGACCCGCGGGTTTACCCAAAAAATCCACAAATGTAAAAAACATTGACAAAATTCTTAAAATAAAAAAAAATTTAAAAATATTCTAAAAATGATATTACCAAAAGTATTAAAAATGATTTTTAAAATCGTAAAAAATTATTTAAGTATCGTTTAAAAATGGTTAGATAAAAATTATTATAAATTATTAATAACCATTAAAAACTAATTAGAAAAGGATTGATTCAAATTTATTTGAAAATAGTCAAAAACATATATAAAATTTATTATTTAACATTATTAAATAAATATTTAAAGAATCGTTAAAAAATTATTTAAAAATGAACTTTCCAGAGGTCGCCCTCACCCATACCCATTCAACCATCTTGGAAGGTGCAAAAGACGACCACCGTATAGGTGGCCACCATCTTAGTAGGCGACCGCCATCTTGGTCGACATCACCTGTCCATCATATTGGATGCATGTAATAGTGACCTCAACCCCATAACATTGAATCACTTTGAAAACCAAAGTTCTAGAAAAAATACATAAACATCAGCAAGCATAATACATTATTAACTAATTCACAATATAGAACAGACGATATTTAACTTTGACACCATGACCTTGAATGACTCTGAAAATACATGCTCGAGAAAAAAACACATAAAGTCACCAAGCAAAATATATTATAGACTACCACCACCATATTGGATGCAGACTACTTGACCTTTACCCCATGATTTGAATGACCTTGAAAACAAAACTCAAGAAAATTTGTAAAAGTCAGAAGCGCAATCATTTACAAACCACCACCGCCATATTGAATTCATACTACCATTAACTTGACCCAATGTTAGATGACCTTGAAAACAAAAACCCCAGAACAAAATACAAAATCAGCAAGCAAATACATTCACACACTACCACCATACTGGACATAGGTACCCTCTTCTTTGACACCATGACCTTGATGACCTTGATAACAAAGTATCAAGAATAAATACCAAAAGTCAACAAGCTTGTTACATTTTTAACTATGCTTGCCATATAAAATGCAGCTAACCTTAGCCAGGACCCCATGACTTTGAATGACCTTTAAAACAAAAACTCGAGGAAAAATACACAAAAGTCAACATGAATAATTACATTGCTAACTACTACCACCATATTAGATGCAGGTGACCTGAAGCATGACCCATGACCTTGAATGACTGAGAAAAAAAAACTAAAGAAAAATACATAAAAATCAGCAAGGATATTACATTACAGATTACTGCCATCATATTTAATTATTCTAACATGTTCAGCGCCATTTATTCTTAGCAGGTTAGTTAAAAGCCTGATCAAGAAGAAAATATGATTATTCCTAAGTCCTCTAATAAGCATTGCAAGCATTGATGGCTGCCAATTTTGATTAGTTGATGTTATGACTACTTAATATATAACTATCATATGTACTACTTTGGACCTCTATCAAGCAATATGGTCCAACATGCTTTAAAAATAGTTGTATGCCATTTTTCAATCCACTGAAGTAATAGCTGCCAAATTTCATGACGTTAGGTGAAACTTGTGTCCTCGAAAAGGCGATTTGGCCATTATGCTTTATGTCTTCTGGTAGACACAGTTGCCTACAATTTTCAATATGTTTAACCTAATATGCCATATTCATATGTAGCACTCGTGATATCAAACAAGGTGATATATATGGACTACTATACAACAAACCTCCATTAACATTTTGGATAAACCTGTTACTGGTGCCAGAATAGTTGGCAACCCTGATCAGCTGCTTATTGATCGGCATTCCTTAACACTTATACCTATTAGCCTCGCGGTCACAACACCCACTCATACTTTTTATACTTCCCTTTCAATTTATAAATAGCCTTCTTATATATCCTAAAAATTCACCGACATCTTTTGAAATCGAAATCAGCAGTTAAATGAGTGTGTGGAGTAATGTTTCTATGTCGGATGCTACAAAGCCAGAGCCACATACGTAGTTTTTTCAACTCTCCCCAACAAACCTCCGCACCCACGTTCACACAAGTGCCACAAGGTCTGGCGCAGACAGTAGCTTGCTTCTTGAACGCTGACCGGACCTGGTCGAGCGAGCGTATATATTCAGCTCGTAACTAGGCCAAACAATCTTATAGGGCATTTGGAAACCTTTCAGTCATTCTCGTACAAATATCCTGCAACTGAGGTGCAGTGGCATCTCATTTTGAAATATTTTTAGCACTTAAGTTTAGAGAAATTTACCTTCATTATCTTCAGTTCGTGGCATGACAAAGTAATGTTTTCGGCTATAATTTTATACTGATTTCATCAGCTACATTGTTTTTATACCTGTTAATAAAATATTCTTTAAGTGAGCACTTTTAGGCAGACAAGCCGTTTAAAACGTTGCGCTGATATTAATACACTTAAAAACACTTGTTTTGGTGTGTTAGTACATATTTTCTATTACGACGTCATTGTGTATTAAGACATAAATAAGATCTGATAGTGAACATTAATCATTCGCGGGGCCCGATGGTGTAGTGTTAGAAACTCTCCTCCTACCATGGCGATCCGGGTTCGATTTCAGGCCAGATCGCCACGGATTTTTCGCATGTGGGAAGCGTGCAGTACGATGCCACGGTCGGCGGGTTTTCTCACCTGATCTCCTTTTCCTCCACCCTTGCATTCCGGCGCTGCTCCATACTCATCTGGGCTTTACGCTAAAGGCTCTCAAGACTCGGTGTTAAAAGCGCCCAAATCTCTTCACTCGCTCATTAAGCATTCCGCCTACGAGGACGTATTTTGCCAGAAGGGCGAGACGCTAGGACGACCAGGTACGCGCATCACATGCGTCATCGTTCTCTATGTGCAAGGTACTGAACAAGTGCGCAGTCTTTCCTTCAGAAAGTAACTCTGCGACAACTTTAAAATTAGGCTATTTCATAAAATATTGTAACATTTTCTGATCACCAAACAATAAAGTGAAAATATATTTAGCTTCTAGTTCCTTGTCATGCATTTACATCGTAATCCTGTATTCGTAAACTGAGGTTTCACCCATGCACGAAAATGGCAATGCTGAATATCTGTTTACATTTGGACAGCATCGTTTGGCATGATAGGATGAATTGAACTGAACTAGGTTTTAGTGTGAAATCATCCAACGGACACCTGTAAAATGCTTTTAGTAAAGAGTATAGATAACCGTACCGTTAGTAATCTCCGCCCGCTGCAACGTCCGTCCGTGTCCAGCCCATTACTGACGGACGAGGGAGCTTAAGGCCACGATGTCTGGCGCGGACAGTAGTGCGAGCTGCAAGCAGTGGGAATCCTCATACAGCCAGGCGGACTATGAATCGTTGAATAGGGGAAACCACCTTACTGAATGTTCGTTTTGTCTCGGCACTAGGCATTCCTTGTAAAAAAAGACGTCTATTAGGCTTATTTACTCAAACAAATTCTCACTTAACAAATAAAAACAACTTCATTATTTGTTCATTCAAAAATATCTTTGGAAAGCAAAGTTAGGTGGAAACATGTAGAGACCGTTTTTAATATGTATTTATTCATAGTTACACGTAACATTAGATTAAAAATTATAGTTTGACTAAATAATGTCAATACACTGTAAGTGAATTGTAATTGTTCCTGTATACATTTTCATGTCATATGTTCATCTCTTTTACAATTTTGTACTTGTTTTAATTTTCTCACAAACATTTAATTGTAGGGCTGGAAGTATTAACACTAACAAGGGAAATAGAGTCTGTGTATTACAGACCAAAGATTAACCGAAGCTGAGTATTTGCTATTTCATATGAAAAAAAAGTCTTCCACAAAGACTCACAGTTCCGAACATATTCATAATTAAGTCAACAAGTCAAAAGTAATAGGAATAATAGGAAAGCTTTGTTGCACGTACAATACCGTATTTAACGTCATATCTAAGTGGCATCTGCAAGTAACCTATGATATTTGATGGATACAAAATTAAACATAATTGAGAACGGAGATGAACAATGTAATGTAATTCTTTGACGACCAATGTAGATGTGATATACTGCACGTAGGTAAACACAGTCTTAAGTTAACACCAGTGACATGAGAGAGACGTAAGCGGCGCTTAACAACTAAGGTCTTCAGATCTGATGGTGTTGAAAAGAGGTAGAGATGGAGCAGCGACAGAAAACTGAGTATCGGGAGTACCCGACACAACCCGCCGCCAACAGAAACACCCGCCATGTTTCCTACACACGAAAATACGGATTTGACCCCCGTTTGTCGTGGGGCGAGGCGAGTAATATGGCAGTTACAACACCACAGCTCCTATAGTGATTAAATATTATTAAAAATACAACTCCTTTCCTGGCGAGCTGGTATTCCCAGAGGAATAACATTTACTTTCATTTTGTAAAAGCGACAATAGAAACGTAAAGCTCCGCAGTAATTTATTTACTTGTATTTCAGTGCTTCGTTAAGTCAGCAAGAAGGCAAATAACCTTGCTTCCTTGAATACCGCCATGTAGAAGCTACTTCCATCCAAGTCAGATGTTGTAATGCCATTTTAATGTCAAATGTTTTAATTCAGACTTCCCAATAAAGCCATGGCAATTAAATATACCGATTTCTACTGCTGTGTTAAGCGAGCGAGGAGGTGACGTTTCAGGTTGGAACTGCATGCAGCAGCGAAACAAACCTGCAACTCACATCATTATGTTCGGGCTACAGTATCGTAGAAGGCCATAGACAGTTCCTTCGCCCCCGTTCTTCAAATTCCTAGAGGGCCGTGCTTTATAAAAGTTATCGTATAAAGCGAAGAAAATATATACATTTAGGACTATTAAGTGAACTAGCTTATAAAGTTTTGAAATCTGGCACTTGAACTTGTCAAAGCTGTCAGAAAACAAGTGAGATGCCCTCGGGCATCTTAGTTGTACAATGTCTCTCATTGCAGAATGGTTGCCGATTAAAGAAATTAATCCAGTTTTTAACAAACAGCTAAAATATATTTGTCTGCATGGGAAATTATGTAGAGAAAAAAATGTTCTACAAAAAATCTTTTGATTCATTGTGTCGATATTTTAATGGCTGAGAAATATTCACACAGTTAAACTCTAAGAGACATATATTTGCGCATATAAGTACCCACTTTTACAGCGATAAAAAGTAAGTTCAGCTGAATGACTTTGATAATTCCTATATTATTTTATGTTAAACAACATTTAACCTACCAATATGGTCCCAGAAATTAATTCTTCCTGATATTTTGTAATGTATAACAAGTTTTGTTTAAAGCACTGATAAAGCCTCATTTCATTCGAATGTTTATTTTTCAATATGCTGTGTTATTTCGATCAAATTTCCAAATTTCCGATAACATTCACTAGTACATGTGCAATATTTCAAAATTTTATAACCCCCCCCCCCCCCTATTTTTCTATTGTTTTGTCGTTCCGTGGTTACACGGTTCCGTTGTTATAGATAAGTAATCAAAATGTTCGTATGGCCACCATTTTAAAAATAAGTGACCGACCCACGTAAAACATATATTTATTTGATCATTGTGGTGAGTCTTGTTGCCAAATTAGGTAGTAATAGGTTTATTGTTTCCCGACATTTCACCAATATATTGTCGTGTAGCGCTACCTTGCAATATGGCGGACAATAGAGACAATGTACCAGCATGTTTAATACATGTAGGTGATACTTGACCAAGTTTGGTTGAAATTAGTCAAACAGTATGGTACACTGCATACCAAATGAACCTAAAATATTTATATACTGTGTATTCGCGTTAAAGTAAGAGGGCGCGAAACAAGTGCACGTGATCGAAGGTAAGCTGTGACAGTGAAAACATGCAGTGTTCACGTGATCACGGCCTGTACACAGGGGTGTCCGGAATTCTCGGCGCGCGAGCGGAGAAAATACATGCACGGATATGCAAAGGTTGGCGAAACTGTTAAGTGTATATGTCAAGTAGACAACTATGTAATATCACGACCGTATGGTACGAGTAGAGTGGAGAGATTTGAGCGGGTCGTTACAGCATGGTCACGAGAACCGATAGGGGTGAAGTGAGGAGAGTATGGATCAGCACCGAATGTAAGGACGGGGAGAAACTGGGAAAAACCCGCCTACCAGCGGCATCGTCCTGTACGATTCCCAGGCAAGTAGTCTGACCACCAACACCACCGTGGCCCACCGCATGGTAGGAATACATAAACATCAACATGGTTAGTAATAATTCACTCTGTCGTGCCATTTATTTACGCCAATGGTGACACATGAGATGACAAGCAAACAAAAAGGAACAAGAAACATACTGGTTATTCACGAACAAAACACCGACACTTAAGGGGTACACAAACAAATTAATGACGTAAAATGAACTTTAATCATCATTATGCATATCGCAAATGACAACACACAACACCAATCGCGTTCAATCAGATGAACTGGAACTGTCATCATTAAGGTTTACTATGAAAGTATTCTCCTTCTCGTCTATAATGTTATCCAGTTTCCACATTTCACTTTCAACCTTTTCGACCACATGGCATACACATTTGTTCCACACATCTGGAGTCACTGCTTGTATTGCTTCTTCCAGAAGTACTTTAATGTCCGACAACTTGTATGGCCTATTCTTCGCTGCAATATGGGCCCAAACCAGTTCTATAGGATTCTATTCGCAATGATATGGGGGAATTTCGTAGAACACACTTACCCGCATCACTAGCCATTTCATCAACTGCATACACATTATATGCTAACTTGTGTTGGTTAACAATATTGAACAATTCCTTCTTTAACATGCCATCTTCGAAATGAATATTCCTTGCTGTTAACCAGTCCTGTATATACTGCTTCTTAGTATTTGCATTGGGAATTCTTTCCTTCGTACGGGAGTGGTATGGCGCGTTATCAAGCACAATAACAGCATTATCTTCAAGTCGAGGAAGTATACCTTTGAACCACTTCTCAAAGGAATCAGCACACATCTTCTCGTGATAATCTCCAGACCTTTTGAACCCAAACACCCACAAATCCCCTTCCACAATGCCAAACTTGCTCCCAATGTGCGTGATAATGAGGCGTTTACCTTTTCCTAAAGGGCCTTATTAGCGGTCGATAGTCCAGACAGAAATGTCTGTTTGGATGATGTAATAGTGGCATCCACCGAGATGCTGTTTCGTGTGTGGCCTGCATTTAACCACGTTTCATCGATGTAGTAAATTGATCGTCCTTCATCCCTCAGTTGTTTAATGGAACGCAAAAAACGTCGCCTCCATAGAATGTCATCCCTGTGTATCAGCATGCTGTCTCGTCCACGTCTAATATATTGAAGCGCAGTTCCTTTAATAAATGGTTAAATGCGGTTCTCGAAAAGCAAGCAAATCAGGGTCGTCACTCACAATAGCAAGAACTTTATCAACCGCTGGCAGTTCATTACGGAAGTAAAACCCGTGTACCTCCCTCCATATCGCATTCCTGTCGAACCCGTCAACACTTTCCCTAAACTTTCTATTTTTTTTTTCTTTCTTCGGTGACTTCAAGGTGTGCATGGATTTATACTCGCTTATCACACGATAAACTGTTGCGGGACTTACTCTAGTAGAACGTGCTGCTTTTTTGACGACGTCATCTATATGCATGTCAGGACTCAGTTCATCTTGACTTTATACACATTGAGAACCCTGTGTTTTTCCCCATGAACCGACGCCCTCCTCTCCGGTCGCTTCTTGGCCGGACTTAAACCGGCATGTCCGCGATGCTTTGAGTTTGGCAACTAAGATTTATCGCCACTATGTAAACATTAGTGTTGCATTGTGCACCAGATTTCTTCTTTTTTCTAAGTTAAAAAATTAACTGCAATTATCATAAAACTAATCTAAAATAACTACTTAACTAAGTGAAATCTTTCTCTTTTATTATTCACGTATCTTAAAATTTTAATTAAGTGACCTCTTTGGAACATAGCGCTTACCTTACGGTGGAAATTATTCCACCGCCAAACTCTGCTATAAGAAAAGTACACTACCTACCAAAAAGTAGTTGGGCACCTGTCCACAATGTTTGCTCGGTGGTTGTCACCCCGTTAGAATCTCGTAGGGCCACCTCTTGCGGCTATAACAGCAGCCAACCTGTCTGGTATGTTCTCTACGAGTGTTTGCAGGACATCCACGGGGATTCGTCGCCATTCCTCTTGCAACCATTCCATGAGTTGAGCAATGGATTTTGGCCGCGCCTGAGGAGCCCTCACCCGGCGATCCAATTTGTCCCAAAGATGTTTTATAGGGTTGAGGTCGGGACTTTGGGCGGGCCAGTCCAATCGGCGAACATTGTTGTCGGCGTACCACTGCATAGTAGCCCTTGAAACATGGCACCTGGTATTGTCATCCTGGAAGTAACACGGGCCCATTCCGTACAAACGCCACAATGTTGGGAGTATTTCATTATCCAGAATGTTACAATAGGCCTCTGTGTTTATGCTACCACGGACAAACACCAGCGGTCCTACGCCGAAGGCCGTGAAACACAAGTCCACTAACGTACTGAATTATCTATCTTCAAGGGTGCCCAATTACATTTTGGTAGATAGTGCAGTTTTGTTCCTAAACTGAGCAGAACTAAACTTACCGCGACTGACCTAGCCTCCTCACGACCGAACACGAATGAGCCACCGCGGCTGCCGCTGAAGAAGGTGATATGTGACAACCCGTTCGCAACTTCTTAGAAATGTACGACCTAGCCCTGCGCTGCGATGCAGATGAACATTTACTCCCCGCGACTCTATGAGCACAAGTGCACCTCTGCTGTTAACACTCTCCTGACCTTTCCTTTAAAAATCCATGCCTGTTCAAGCGTTTTTTTTTTTTTGGTTAAATTAATAAAAGCAGATTGTCATAAATTTCATTTTTATTAGAAATATTTATGTGACTGAGGTCGCACAGGGTAGCTAGACTCGCGTGCAAAATCAGTTGAATATTTTTCCCTTTAACACTATGTAGACTACCCCCGAGTCTAGCTCGAGCAAAGCTAATTTGGAAATTTCTTTATTGTTCAGAACACAACTCGCATGGATGTACAGTCTTTATTCGGATAGTGTTTAACATGACCTCACATGAACACGACAGCGCAGTAACAATGATATTGCTAACGATATAATTAATTCATTTATAGCACCTCAAAGGGATAAGATTGATTGTAAATAATTTTGTACGATAAAGGACATTTGAATGAGTCAATATCAGCTCGGCGCTACATTGGTTGATGACAGGCCAATAATGAACGCTGTAAAGTACAGTGTAGTGTCCGGTGTGGTATGGACCAATAGGACGAGGGTGAGTTCTAACACAGACACCAACAGAACTGGTGTTCTTGGAGCAGTGGATATAGGTAACTAAATTCTAATTTGTCTGAAGTTCAAGTAAATGTGTGCACACCCCGATGTGTAAAAAAAAAACCCTTTAATCCCTGTGTCCACTACAGATGAAATGTTGTAGACGAAGGAAATATATGACAAGAACTGTACATATTTAGCATCACTGCCGAATGCGGTCAGTGTGTTCCCAATCGTTGAAATCATTTGTGAAGAATCTACGCGACACTTGTTTGTGAGTGGTTTATCCAATGACTCTGAAGCACCAATCACATATTTAGTCGTCTCCACGAATGGAGCACGAGTTGAATCAGGATAAGTACAGTACGGACCAAAATATTATTTCTTTGCAACGCTGGTAACTATTAACTAACGTGGAACCGAAAATGTTACATAGGTGTAATATAGAAATATAAAGTCTGAATAGTATTTCACAAATGTGTTCTTAGTCACAGCGGTTTAAAAGCGAAAGTATGCACTTGCCGTCGCTCGTGCGGGACTGCATCGGGAACTATGTGAGTTGTTCATGCACTTCCGGATACGGAATACATTGGAAAGAGCTGCATAATGTGCACTTCTAAAGGCACTTTAAAAATAAACCTTAGAAAATGTCAATGCTCCTACCAGAATACATTTTAACAGGTGCACTAAGTTGGTAACGATGGAGGGAAATTAGTTCCATATCTTAACGTCGAATAAAATGTGTCGCGTATCCATTTGTGATAACTTTAATTATTTCTTTCGTTTCCTGTATTTTTAATCTATCTAATAGTAAAAATGAGCAGAATAGTAACATATACACTTTTGTAATAATTTCACATTTTAATTATGCTGATTCATGAATAAAGCAATAAGGCCCGTGGCAACGTTAATTTTACATAAGGCGGGAGAATACAGAGTGTACATACAAGTAGATCTTACGCAGGGTTTAAAAAAATTCTCAGTTTACCGCGAACAGCCTATAGCTTTACTGAGTGTGGATTGACGCCTCGTCAACGGCGTGGTCATTAGAAACGGAACAAGCAGCTGGGACGAGCATAAACGGGGAAGGAAGATGCATTTCATGGTCTTTATCGAGGAACTGTCCGGCGCACAGCAGTTCCAATCACAGTTCTCCGCACCAGAAATAAGAAAATGACTGAGCACTATTTTACACGGCAAGTAGCCGACCTCCCTTGGCGCGTTCGGTAGGTAAGGCATAGGTGTTAGTTTAAGTTAGCTCATAAGTAGAGACCCGAGAATTTCGCGGTTAGAAACTATATGAGTTGCGCCCGAAAACTACGCCCGAGCAGCCTCAACTAAACTGACTACTGACACATCTTGGCATTTATTATATACATATAATTCAAATACTCAACAATCTGTGCAAATAACTATTTCAATATTTACAGCTCTACTTTTCAGTTTCCTTTTGAAGTGGTTTTATTAGGTTTTTTATGCCGTTATTAAGCAACAATAAATGCATTAACAAACACTTTTACTATGCTAACCGCCATAGAAATGCACAAAAAGCTCTCAAGCTGTATTTTCGAACGAAGGCTATCAAATTAGTGGCCAAGCAAATGTATACAGTTGATTCAAAACATATTTTTTTGACATTCAAATTTTTTGCCCAACACAATTTATTTTTTTTAACTTGTATTTGTTATATGAAAAATGTTTTTATATTTTTTCCCAAGGTTTGTCTATACAACACTATATTTTTTGTGGTAACTAAATATATTTTTGTCCCAATACAAACAAATATTTATTTTAGCTTTCACATAGTGCATGCTAGTTGGCAAAATATTTATTACTTTTACGTGTACGAAACACAATTCCACTTGTAGACATAAAGTACTCTTTTCGCGCATAAAAAAATTCAAATCGCATAGTTTTTTACATCATAGTAGATCGCAATCACAATTCTAGTGTTTTCTACATCATAGTAAGTCATAGTCACAATTGTAGTTTTTTACATCATAGGAAGTCACAATCACAATTCTAGTGTTTTTACATCATAGTAAGTCATAATCGAGATTCTAGTGTTCTTTACATTATAGTAAGCCACAATCGCAATTCAAGTGTTTTTACAACATAGTAAGTCGCAGTCGCAATTCTAGTATTTTCTACATCATAGCAGGCCTAAGTCACAGTCGCAATTCTTGTGTTTTTACGTCATAATAAGTCACAGTCACAATTACAGTATTTTTTTCATTATAATAAGTCACAGTTGCCATTGTAGTGTTTTTATATCATATTAAGCACAGTCGCAATTCTAAAAATTTTTACATCATAGTAAGTCTCAGTCGCAATTCTAGTGTGTTATAATAGTAAGCCATGACGCATTTCTAGTGTTTTTACTTCATAGTAAGGTACAGTTGCAATTCTAGTATTTTTTACATTATAGTAAGTCACAATCGCAATTCTAGTATTTTTTATATCATAGCATGCTATAGTCGTAATGCTAGTGTTTTTACATCATAGTAAGTCACAGTCGCAATCCTAGTGTTTTTTACATCATAGTAAGTCACAGTCGCAATTATAGTGTTTTTGGGAAGTATGAATAAAATAAACGAAACTATTTACATAAAATTTAATTAGGGCAATCTAAAGGTCATGTCTTAATTAATTTTAATGATATACTAAGCAAAAACTATTTTACAATAAATTATAGACTGATACAAATAAAAAAAAATGCAAACATTCTTTTTTTGGGATATTTTTTAATTACTAAAATATTTAATTGCATATTTTATAAACTCCAAGTCATCGTATCTTTTTCAGTGCGAATTATCTCAATTTGGTGATACATTTTTTTTATCTGTATTTCCCAAACACACAAAACTTCCGAATTTGACAGACCAATGTGGATAAAATATGCCCCCCCCCCCTAGAATGTTTTATTTGAGGAATTTGTAATTGCAAGTAACATCTACAAGTTGGACAGCATTTTTTACCAAAATAATTATTAATTTTTAAAACAATGGCAACCTTTTCATGATGTATATTTGCTAAAAATGGTGACGAAACATGATGGCAAATTGCAGTGTTTATACTTTTATTTTGTGGATTTGTGTAAAATATGCGAATAATGAACAATATGTGCGTGAATACTAATGTTGTTTATTTAAAAGCTAAGTTTTGCGAATTGGTTGCTTTTTTTAAGCACCAGTGTTCCTTCAAAACATTGTCCCCTCCCCCACCCTTTTCAAATAAATGATCTAACGACTCTGCGTAGCTAAAATGATCGCCGAACTCACCATCTCACCTGATAACGACGTTCTAAAATGATGTCGCAGAATTTGCACACACTGCCTTACGCTACGCGAATCTCGTACGAAAACGACGATGGATATAAGTGTAACAATATTCCTTCTAACGTCATCTCACACGCCCAGTCAGACGACATGTATGACGTAGTGAGTCTCGATGATTTCCATTTCGCAGGCGATGGCATAAATTGCCAACTTTTCCGAAGCCCTGTGAAAGTTTTCATTTCAGGAAATTGCTCCGCCCCGTGCAAACGAAGCTTATCTGATTCTAGAAAATGACACCAAAGGACGACGCACTGTATTCATGCGCGCTCAGTGTAGTAATATTTTGAATAATAGCTATTTCTTGCCAGGTATTACCAACTTTTCCGAAGCCCTGTGAAAGTTTTCATTTCAGGAAATTGCTCCGCCCCGTGCAAACAAAGCTCATCTGTTTCTAGAAAATGGCACCAAAGGACGACGCACTGTATTCATGCGCGCTCAGTGTAGTAATATTTCGAATAATAGCTATTTCTTACCAGGTATTACCAACTTTTCCGAAGCCCTGTGAAAGTTTTCATTTCAGGAAATTGCTCCGCCCCGTGCAAACAAAGCTTATCTGATTCTAGAAAATGACACCAAAGGACGACGCACTGTATTCATGCGCGCTCAGTGTAATAATGTTTTGAATAATAGCTATTTCTTACCAGGTATTACCAACTTTTCCGAAGCCCTGTGAAAGTTTTCATTTCAGGAAATTGCTCCGCCCCGTGCAAACAAAGCTTATCTGATTCTAGAAAATGACACCAAAGGACGACGCACTGTATTCATGCGCGCTCAGTGTAATAATGTTTTGAATAATAGCTATTTCTTACCAGGTATTACCAACTTTTCCGAAGCCCTGTGAAAGTTTTCATTTCAGGAAATTGCTCCGCCCCGTGCAAACAAAGCTTATCTGATTCTAGAAAATGACACCAAAGGACGACGCACTGTATTCATGCGCGCTCAGTGTAATAATGTTTTGAATAATAGCTATTTCTTACCAGGTATTACCAACTTTTCCGAAGCCCTGTGAAAGTTTTCATTTCAGGAAATTGCTCCGCCTCGTGTAAACAAAGATTATCTGATTCTAGAAAATGACACCAAAGGACGACGCACTGTATTCATGCGCACTCAGTGTAGTAATATTTTGAATAATAGATATTTCTTACCAGGTATTACCAACTGACCTATTCTCTCTCTGTGCGTATTCATATCCATACATAGTATAAAACAAATTCGCCCGGCCGTGTGTCTGTGTGTCTGACTAAGGCTCCTGAACTACTTGATC
Organism: Dryococelus australis; assembly: GCA_029891345.1. Lineage (NCBI taxonomy): Eukaryota > Metazoa > Arthropoda > Insecta > Phasmatodea > Phasmatidae > Dryococelus > Dryococelus australis. The sequence continues at coordinate 316,744,192 of CM057009.1, forward strand.
GATTCTGATGCAGTTTTCTCCGCCATTTAGAGTATTTATTGGCCAAGGTTGCGGTATATAATACATCAATATTTAATGAAAAGATAGTAGATAAATGTCGACTTTTATAGTAAAGTTAGAAAAAAATCCTCTTTTTGGTGCGCTGACAAAACCATACTATATGCACCAAATAAATGTGCTATAGAATTGTAGATCTCGAAAAGGTCTACAAAGAGCCCGTGACAACATATGATTATCTTTTAAGGATCACTTACGGTAACCATTTTTGTCACTTACGAAGATTTTGTGAACAACAGAGCATTAATCCTATGTTAGTTACCGTAAGCATTTAGTGTATATACTTGCTGTGAACCTAAACAACGGCATATTTGTAAATCGCACCCGAGCGAGGCCGGGGCGGGTCACTAGTTATTTATAAATTAGATATTATAATTTATTATTAAAATATTCCAATTTAACAAAAAAAAGCTACTACTGTCATGTACACAAGTATAAAAGCTTGTGATAAATATCATAATTAGGGAGAAAGCGAATATGTCATACATGGTGTGATTTTTCAAAGGTTTCGTTCGAAAAGTGCGAATAAACCGCGAATAAACTACACTGAAAAAAAAAAATTGAGGTAAAATTCCCTTACATGTATGGTAAAATTACCTCTTAAATGTAGAGTAAATTTTCATAACAAATAAATTACTATTACTTAATTGTACGGGAAAAGTACCTCACAAACGTGGGGGGTAAAGTCCCATACAATTAAGGGAAAATTAACTATAACGTATACTAAAATTATATTTAAAACTATACCGTAGTATAAGTACTGTTAATTATTTTCTTAAATATATCCTCTGACGAATAGTAACTGATACCTCGCCACTATAATCCTCGACACTTGCTGGTGAGTGGGTGCGAACCATGGACCTCTCTTACACGATAGGCCAATGCGCTAGCCATTACACCACGACGACAACGTGGCAACTTCAGTGAATATAAGCGTGTTAAATGGTTGTTTGTTCCCCCCCCCCCTTTTCCACCCCTTCTTAGCTGTTGAGAATGCTGAAGAGATGCTCGCGTAGTAAGGTAATTTTCCCATCCATGTAGGGGATTTCCCACTGCCACGTACGTGAATTTTACTCCAGAGTGCGGTAATTTTACCTTACCTGTAAGAAAAACCACGTTTCCCCCACAAGTTTGCGAATATTACCTTACACTTGTCAGGTAATTTTGCCAACATTTTTTACAGCGTACATCAGAGGCGAATGACTCGATATTAGAGTCCTAGCAGCTCAGCAAACACTTCATCGAATTTACTCGGAGGGGCTGGTGGTGTCAGACAGCTCGCGTCCTACCACGACACCGCGTTCCAGGAGTAAGCTGTACGTTTACGCTCTTGCAATGAGGGAGGGAGGCGGGGGAGGGGGGATGTGCAGGCGAGAGGTTTCTGTGAAGGTATTGGAAGCCTGTTCGCAAGTGACGTCAGCCGGTGGGCTTTCTCGGGGTGTTACCGTTTCTTCCAGCACGTCATTTCTACTACTCCATTCTCAACACCGATTCGTCCTCACCAACGCTAGACACCTTACTTGTTAAATATAACTGTGTCTCACTCAGTACGGTGTTGCCAGATCATGTCAGTAAATATACGCAGGACGAAACTTTGCCACTTGACCCATTCAGATCCAGTAAAACAATTATGTACACGACACAGAGGGAGTTTATTTATGTCTAGTACTCTACACTGCAAGGCACTGCACAGAAAAAAAAATTCTTACAACAAAAATTAATGCTATTGAGGCATTTATTTAGACGTCTGTGTTGCAGTAATATTAATGCTGTAACCAATTAAATAATTTAAACAATTTACGAAATCTTATCTTACTATAACGCAAATATGCTTTTGAAATGTCAATGTCAATAAAGCCTCAAAGTAATGGCGCCACAACCAAATGTTGTATTACGCAAGAACAAAAGAGTTTGTTACTGCGACATTAAAGTACTGTCCAACTAACATAAGTTTACACTGACTTGGGGTTGTAAAATGGCGGATACTAGTGAACAGCGACAGCGTCGTAAGATGAAACCTCTGTATTTAAATTTTTAAGTATAGTATTATAACTAAATGTAGATTGGAACAGTTCTCAAGCCATGCAAAGCAGTTTACGTGTGCCAAATATGCATATATTTCTAGAGCATAATGTGTTGTTAAAAGCTGTTCACAATAAAGTGAGCACTTTTTAAGACCCTTCCAACAAGCATTAACCTCCTGATAAATATATTTTATGGCAGCTTCAGACTTTAACTTTTGGGAGTTGTGGTATGTATGCACTATGTTTATCGGTCACATCGCAATGTTTATATTAAAAAGTGCCAGTAAGATAGAAATAGGCTAAAAGGAAAATTTTAATAGGGCCTTAAATGGTGCTCACTTTACCGCGAATAGGCTATACGCGTCAACTGACGCACGAGGCGCGGGCACTATGTGCACGGACTCAGCTCAGGTGGGGGGGGGACCCACCTCGTCCCTCCCCACCCTCCAGGCAGACCAGTTCCCTGCCCCGTCGCCGGGTGGTCGGGAATGATTGACAGCTGGACCTGGCTGGCATCACAGTCCCTCCTCCCTCTGCTGGAGAAGCCGGCGACTTGGGAGGATGCGCAAGAACATTCTGGGAACTATGACCCTCGGCGCGTCGCGGTATTCGGAGAGACTTCTGGGCGATGACCTATGACCCTATAATGTCGCAGCATCCCGAGGGTCGGGCGTCTGTCGGCAGAAATATTTCGCTGAGTGCGGCAACCGAGCGATGTCAAGTGCGCCGAGCGACAGACGATGACGGACATTGCGAGGTGACAGTGGTGTCAATGAACGAGAGGGCGTGAAACCCGTCGAGTGAAGGCTAATTTGCATGAGGGCGCTCGGAGGACTCTAGAACGTTGCGGATGGTGGGACCTGGACTAAACTGTGGTGGGGCTGTATGAACATGTGATACGGACTTTATTGTCAATATTGGAACTGTCAAATGTGGACATACATTTTATAAAGCTTTGATACACTGTATATTGAACTGATTTTAATGTTCTAATTGCATTACTTTCTTTAAGGTAATTGTAAATTGTATTGACTGGCTTAATTAATTGTTAATAGCATGTAACAATAATTTATTGTGAGCTATTGAGTCGAGAGAACCATGTTTGTAGTAATTGTAGTTAAATTGTGAAAATATTCTTAACTATTTTATTTAATAAATATCCTCATCCCTTATCGAACCTGGTGTAACCCACTGACTTGGAGAGAATTCGTAACAGTATTTCCACATAACAAAAGAGAATTGCAGTTTATCGTTATATTGTACGCAATACCCACGTTATGAAGTGGAACTAGAGATGATAAAATTGATCGTTTGGTAGGACGTCAAATTTCGTAAAGTGGAGAATGTGAACTATTAAAGACCCGGGTTTGATGCCCTTTCTTACTGTTATATTTTTCTGTTTGGTAATATTTATTTCACACTGGAATGTTTTTAAAACAAAGAAAATACAAACTTATTTTAAGACAAATTTTATTATCAATTCAACAGAAAATTAATTTTTTTTTCGGAACAAAAACACTATCTTAATATTGACTAGAGTTGTTACAAAAGTACTAAATGTTACACTTACATTAACAAGATATTTAAATGACAGCAACAACAGTTTCTAACGGTTACCTGATAACCTAAAACTACTGTCGTATTTTACATTAATACTGTTGGCAAGAAATTGTAGTTTTTTCTCTGTAAGTGCAATCAATTTTCCCGCGGATAACTGATTCGTGCACCTTGCTACTTCTCCAGGTTATGGCCGAACACAACGAACGAAAGAAATGCTGTGTCGGTGCACGCACTGAAACGCACTAAAAAATGTCTTATTTCCGACATCTGAAAACTTGTATTAATGTGGGAATGAAATGGTCAATGTTTCCGTCCCTAATTTAATCAATTATTAATGTGATGTAGGGCGTGGATGCGAATTTCGGGACGTACTTTATATACATCATGTTTCGTTATCACGCTGGTAAATTTTGAGAAAGTTCCTGGAACAAAAATCCGTGGTAAATAATAAATGACATATGGCCTCATTCGACTCCCTGGAAATTCAAGGAATCCAAACCACCCTGAAAATTAAGATGTAGAGTGCGCTATACAAACTCAACTAGTACTGCAGAAGGATCGCTTTTTCTTCAAGTTTAAGTTAATAAAGGAACATGTATAAGTAAGAAACAAAATAATAATATGGATGATAATAAACACACAACATTGAAACTACATGGGCTGTCACACGGTTTTTTGCAGTAAATTTTTTGTTCCTAAAGAAGTACTAATATCTTTATTGTCAATAATTAGATTGCATGTTGAACGTGAGGGGGAAAATCGACTTTTTTTGAAGACATCGTAGAATCAAGGTGCCTCTATTCGCGCCTGGTAGATAGGCAGCACTCATTTTTCCCGCTAATTACGTGTACAAGTAGCGCTTACGTACGTGTTAGGAAATGCACAGAGTTGCATAGCTACTGGGGGTAATTTGCAAATATTCTTATTCCAATGTTAAAGTCTTAGGATGTTTTTATGTGAAGAACCACTTCACGAAGTTTTACATTGTCATCGCAGATCATCCTTTGTTTCAAGTATCGCTTGAGGGGCCCGGGGGCCACGGTGGCTGCGTTGCAAAGTGTTCGAAATCCAGGTGTGTTTAATTTTTTTTTTAACGAAACTGTGTCCAATGTGCTGATCTACGAAAATAACGGACACTTCACACAATTCCCGTCGATTACTTTCAAGACACCACACCCATTATAAACTCTATTTCAGAGCCCATCAACATAGTGTTATAGTCCCATATGAACGCCATACCAAGTAAGTGCGGAAACGTAGACAGACGGTATAGTCCATTCACGGTTTCTTCGGCCTTTTTGAATCAAATCTTTGAAAAATCTCCCTATGTATGGCGTGTTTAGTTATTTCCTAAATACGCCCTGTATCACAAGCGTTTTTTACTTGTGTTCATAAAAGATACTTGCACCCTGTTAAATTAATATGTTATTAATACCTAATCTATAAATTATAATGCTTCATTGATAAATAATTTGAATTAAAAACAGGGAGAAAATAGTTATGTTGGTAACGTTTAGTGAGAAACAGTTCTTTTACAAAATACTGTTACAATTAGTGCGCACGAATGTGGTGCGTTGTCCCTCTGGTGTAGTTCTCCAGACTGGTTGAAGCTTAGTTTGCAAGAGGCGGAGGAATATCCTGGAAGTAGAACTTGCAGAGATTCAGAAAAGGCTGAAGGTAACCGTGAATGGATTATATACACTTTTTTACTACTACGTCAACATATATTTAAAAGCTTTAAAAGTACAACGTTTACATCAAATTAAACACTACTCTGAGCAATAAGTTACGTTATAATAAGACGAGGGAGTTAGATATATTATTTACTATTAAGTTACTGTCATTACGTTATGCCAAGCCACGCTGTAATTAACCACAGTCCTTACTTGTACCACCGGAACGTTATCACCTTGTTGTTGTTGCCGAAGGCTGGTCGTCATGTAGTCTCGGCTACGGCGGATCTCGACACACTCTTCGTCGCTCCATCGTGTGTCTCCGTCGTCTGGCTGTGGCAAGACCTTGCTCCGAGCCTCCGCCAGTGCTACATACTCGCCCGCGGATTCACAAATATTTCCGTGTTACCACAATGTCTCGCTGCCTGTGGCCCCTCTCTGGACACAGCGTCGCTTCTCTCTGGACACAGCGTCGCTTCTCTCTGGACACAGCGTCGCTTCCCTGCGTGGCTGGTGTGTGTAGGCAAGCTTACCCGCGCCCACAACAATAGTTAAAAAGGGCTTTCTTCAAAGTGCTGCACATCAACATACATCCGTTTTACACTTACAGAAGTACTCGAGTGGCATGCACTGAATTTTGCCATACATTTTCCACCAATAACATGATAGGCTCACTGGCGAAAGTCTCATGGATACACGCAACACGACGAGAACACTGCACGTCAGTTCAGAGTCTTGCGCGTAGCGGCGACGGCGCACTTGATGGATGTGTTAGTCTCGCCCTTATAGCTCCTCGGCCTCTTAAACTGAGTTGTTTAGGCACTTCCGCTTGAAGATTGCGGCTGCATCGACTGCCGAAACTTTGAGTAAGAATTATTTCATATGTCTCAAGCCCAGAAGTATAGTATATAAAATAAAATAAAAAAAATCTAAAAAGTAATTAATAACAATTTTTTTTTTTTCAAATTCGCCAAAGGGGGCTTGTTTAGAATATAAACTCAGCATTTACTTTTGCATACGCTTATTCTATTCAGGTAGAGTTTATTTTCAAATAGAATCATAAACACATGCCATAAAACGATTTTCGTAAACGCTAACTAATAATCAGTGGTTATTAAAGTTCCGTAGCGATAGTGTTAGTCGGATCCGTTTTCTTCGTAGCTTCCACGCCTTTGTGGTTTGGTGGTTAGGTATGTGCATTACGATACTTGGCACCATTTAGAATGAACATGTACACATTTTCAGATGTATTACCGTCTTCAATAAGGCATGGGATAACGTCTTAGTTTACAGCGGTCAGTCTTCGCGCTCCATCGCTCATGATGTAGACGTAATGTTCGCGTCGCAATACAAGACACTCGTGGGTGATGATTCATCATGTCTTCTTCGCAGTTTGACTGAGGAAGTCCTTGACAACCCGTCGAGTAGTTATACATACAACACAATTTTCCCTGCTCCTGCCTTTCTTCTTTGCGACTGTTCATAGTTGTCTACTGAAGAACGATTACGTTTATGAGGAGTCAGTTTGTTTAATAATCCGCTCGATGGAGAAATAGCTTATATATATATATATATATAAAACTTTTAACTGAAAAAAGTATTTAATATTTCTACGTTAATAAATGTTTTTAAAATGTGAAAATGGATTTATAAAAGTCGTTAAAAATGGAAGCAACTAGCGTAATTTTTTCAGTGTATTACCTGATTGTTTTGTTTAAGGTCATGAGTAGGATAACATTCACACGATGATATCTAACTAAAATAAATATGCAAGTCATCCTTTCTCTAGGCTAAACCATCACATGCATTTATAACTAGCATTAAAATACCCTCAGTTTCAAAATTTTATTATTGTGTTTGCAGTTTAACCTGTATGACGAAGAGGGGCGATATCTGGCATTTCAATATTTGTTGCAGCAAACATCGCATATTTCTCTTCGAAAATTTTGCTATATCTATTGCGTTTCCTCCTAAAATTCAAATCCGCAGGAAAAAATATTTTAAAAACTAAAGGTCTTGGAATTTTCACACATACATCTTAATCTAATTCCAGGAAAGTAAGAAGCTGCAGAACCTGCTCCTTGTTTTTAGTTGTGACGAACAGCTGGTGCAAATATCCTTTCGTAACCTAAGGTTGATAAGTCATATCAAAGTCCTAATTCACGCAATTAATGAAAAATATACATTTAACATACCGAGATGTGATTTCCCTTTTAATAGTTAGTTAAATTTGATGCGCTGTTTGCCAAAAGCAAATCAACTGCAACATACTGGCAAGAAATACACACTTTCCGTCTTAAGCTGTGACTGACGTCACGCGACGTATGTGAATAAATTACACCTTGCAAATAATTAAAAACATTCTTAACAATTAATTAATTGGTCGAACCACGTCACTATTTCCCTCGGAAAAAAGTACTTACTTTGTCTGTCTGGTAACTTGTTGAATTGTGCAGCGTACGACCCGTTTCGCACGAACTTTTGCCCACGCTGTTTTGAGGTTTAGAACTTTCGACGTAGATTAAAACACAAATAAATTAGAACTGTGATTTTTTGTCAGCTCCACGTCACTACAAAACACTTAAAAAATATCTGAGGTACCGGAAAATAACTGAAAACGTTCGTGTCAAATTCTCACGTGCAATAACACCGAGGCCTGGCAAAGAAGTGAGCACCGGACTAATGCTTCAGTGTTTCGTCGTGGGGGCGCAGCACAGTCGGCGTGCGCCAACAAATCTGTGACGTTTCATCACGTCACTTCCGGCATCTTGGTCAAGAGGACGGAAGTGAAGAGTGCACTATAATATTATTGGGTGTTTTAAAATGCACTGTATCAGTCCCACTAAGGCAAATTGGTGTTCGCTGTGTCAACGACCATAAATGGCAATAATTGGTAAAGTCAACAACCACTGGCTGCGCATTGCTTGTACCCTCCCAGGAGTAGTTAAACACAACTCAATTTCTGTGGGCGGAACGGTGTATTTAATGCCGGCCCGTGCTGCTCTCTGAGTCAGTTCAGCAACATCGACGGGGCAAGCTTCTACCATGAGATAAGAAGACTTTATTTGAAATCACCAATGTAGGCTTCAAAAGCGAACAGGTCATTTACGTCACTTTGACGTTAGACAGTGGCCATGATAGCCGTAAAATAATTTATAAAGTGTTTACAATTTGGCGAAATGTTGGTCTTTTAGCCAAAATCAAACATTGTTACTTTAGTAACCAAGTTTAAGTGGCTATATCGTCACCGAGACTTAAAGTGCTGGTAACCACTAGGAACCATGGGTACACTTTTGCGACCTTTTATAAACTTTTCCAAACATTTGTAAACTATTTCAAACTTTCGTGAACATTTGCAAACACTTGCCAATAATCGTCGATTATGGTCTCAGCCTCTGGTATTAAGTGGAAATATGCGAAACTTCTTGATTTTATGACTTTTTAAGAGAAACTTTACGAAGGTTAGGGCTTATCCAAAAATCCGTTTAATCGTGGAGTTAAGACTGGTGTTGCTTAGCAGTTGCTCCCATCTACTTGGGACTGCGAGTAAATTAAAATAAAATTATTGTTTGATACCAGTAATGTGTTATCAAAATGGGGTCTTTTCTTGGTTTATGAATTAAAAATTATGTAATAATGTCAATGGTAAATGTAGGTGTGGCAGAAATATAGCCGCCATTTGTAACTATGGTAAATTGGGGTCACCTGCTCAATATATTTTGTGATGGCCTTTTGCAGTTTTTTATCTTATTAATGTGGCCAGTAAATATAACATGTATAAGTATTGGCTGACAAACAGTGAAAGTATTGGTATCTGAATTGGTTCCATTTTATCTATACTTTGGCCAACCTGGGTTTTATGTAAATGTTTTTAAATATTAATTTGTTATATATGGGAAAAGAAATTATAATGTTACCCTTCAATATGATATGTAAGAATGATAAAAAAGAAAGTATTCCATGTTTAGTATTATGAATGAAAATAAAAATTGAAAGATATACTTAAAATAAGAGAACATGACCACACTTCTTTGTTTCCATTACGAATCGTTTCAAACATTTAACTACCATTGCATTGTACAGAAAAACGGTTTTTTTGCGTGGCTTTTGCCATTCTCGTGTTCTGATTGATTTTAGCTAGGGTTTATGCAAAACCTGTCTTGCCGCGCCCTTGGTTTAGGACGCATCAAGATCAGAAAGGCTGCTTGCTCTCTGCTTTTGGTGCGGCCACAAAGAGTTGTAACCTCCAGAACTGTCAAAGGTTCGTTTGTGAGCAACAATACTCGGGTTAGCTACAGTTCCCCGTGTCATTCACCCGCAGAAAATCTGTAACATCTCTGAACGAGAGGTTAGAAAAAGCTCCGCTTGCGTCTAAACGTGTGCTATCGTGCGTGTGTGTTACCGAGTGTTCTTTTGGGCAGAGCAACTAGCTGAAACTGATCAAAATGCTGGTATATGGGCTAAACCGGGTAGCTGAAGTTTTATCAACTCTTTCCTTACACATAACGCTATACATTTCGAGGGCGATATCGTCTGTTCTTCTGTGTTCGATCTTTTCGTATTCTGTGTTTTATTCAAAACTTTTACCTGAAAACTTTGTATTCTTCTAATGACTACAGTTAACTAAAAATAACAGAAAATTAATTCTAAATACACCATTTTGAAACATAGACTGGCTATAAACTATTTAAAGAAAGAGAGAAACTTCTTGAAGTTGAGGAGCTCATTGAAGACAGGTGGACGGAACGATTGAATGAAACTTTAGTGTAAATGTTGAGCATATGAAGAACAAAAATCGCGCCCACATAGAACTTCGCGTGAGAATGTTTGATTGTGGGTCATTAAAGCGCGGACAACTACGTTTTGAACCAGTGTACGGCCGTGGTAACCTCTTGTCTGCCATCTTCTCCACCACCGATGAGACATTAACAACGTCACGCCACTGGTGAGTGGCGATTCTGCGGAACGTCCAGCCACTCTCTTGGCGTCGCACTATGTGGCCACGCTCACAGTCTCTTGCGGCCGCGGTGGCTGAGCGGTTAGCCTGCTCGCCTCCCAGCGAGGCGAACCAGGTTCCATCACCGGACGAGTCGATGGCGGATTTTCGCATGTAGGAGTCGTGCCGCTGGTCGGCGGGATTTCTCGAGGATCTCCCGTTTCCCCCGCCCTTTAATTCCTGCGCTGCTTCATACTCACCTCAATCACCCTCATCGGCTCTCAAGACATCGCTGTTAAGAGCCGCCCTAATCTTCTCACTCCCTCGACGTCACTTCACTGTTCAATTGTTGCTCGTTGTCGTCTTCCAGGCATTGCATACACACGCAATGTAATTGCACAGCGAACTACACTCGCCGTGTTGTCAGGAAACCTGCGATAATGCACTTGGTCTAATGGCGGCAGATTGGCATAGACGAGTTGTGGAGTAGATATATTTGGACGGCTCTTGAGAGCCGATGAGGGTGAAGTGAGGTGAGTATGGTATTGTGATGGATTACAAGGGCGCGGTGAACGGGAGATACCGGAGAAAAACCCGCCAGAAGCGCCATCGTGCTGCACGATTTCCACGTGCGGAAATCCGGGAACGACCCCGCTGGTAGGCGAGCAATCTAACCACTACACCACCACGGCCCCTTGTAGGCAAGTAGTGTTCTTCCACTTACGACCAAAGTGCCCTCTACACACGAGCAGTCTATGTCGAAAAACCCGTTTGGACTAGACGATGATTACTAGGTGTTCTTCAATGCTTTTCTACTAGTGTGTATAGTCTATTCACGGTTAGTTCCATCTTTCTGAAGCCCTGCTAAAGTTCTGCTTCCAAGATATTCTTCCGCCTCATACAATGAGAGCTTAACCAACCAAAGGGTCAACGCATCGCATACATACGAGCTCATTGTAATAATATAATGCATAAGAACTATTTATTACTAGGCATTACCAACACACCTAATTTCTCAGTGCTTTTAATTATATTAATCATAAATGAAATATTTTAATTTATAGGTGAAATATAAGTAAGAGTTAAATTTAACGAAAAGTGGGGTACGTTTATGTTAACACAAGTATAAAACGCTTGCGATTTATACGACATTTAGGAAACGACCAAACACGTCATACATGTGTGATTCTTCATAAGTTTGATTCAAAAAGCACGACGAAATCGCTAATGACTATATATGCGCCTATAACATAACCCCGGAAGGGTGTAAACAATTTTGAAATTGTATCTAACGCAGATGTTTATTGCTATAGTTACACAGCCAGAATGAAAGACAAATCTCTTAGTTTCTGGAATATACGTTATTGAACGAAAAGGTGGACCCATAACAATATCCCATTAAAAACTCATGTAAAAGTCTATCGTCACATTAAAAATTCCGAAATATGACTTTGATCTGTACGAAGGCTGTCTTAGGCTTAACAAAGATATAATTAGGATTACCACCTCCAAATATACGTGGTTTACATTAATCTGAATACTCCTATCGTGCATGCTTTGGCATTCATTAATTCCTTGTAATGTTTAAAAAGCTTTATTTATTCATAATCGGGCCATAAGTTCTCCTCGCTGATTGTGAAACAGCTTCGCTGATACCACTTTCAGCTACTACGGCAAAACATCGAGATGCAATTCGTTACGCCAAAGACATAAGTTTCAGAAAAAAAATGTCTGCGTTGTGATTGCGCAAGTTTGTAGTAGCTTCCTTTACTACATCAATGGAACAATAGCCACTATCTTAAATGTATACTTGAAGGGATGTCTGTCCTTTATTTTCTATAAAAACCCGTTAGGAATATTCGACTTTTTCCTTAGTCACGCACTACACTTTACGTTATAACTCTCTCAGTGATAGGCGCTGACAGCCAGCAGGCACTTATAATACCAGAGACAGTGTATTACCATAGGCCATTCACGGTAAAGTGAGCACTTTTGAAAGCCCTCTCGTTTGGAACAATAGTCAATAAATATATTTAATTTTAACTTAAGACGTTAACTTCAGAGTTTGGTGAATTATATGTATTGTGTTTATTACTTACATGGCAATAGATATTTCAAAAGTTGGCTAAAGAATAAAAAAATGGCCGAAAGAAAAAAGTAACTAGGGCTTCAAACGTGCTCACTTGACCGTGAACAGCCTATAACTGGAAATATCACACTATTGCACTGATTAGTCAAATCGTGTTATCTGTGATGTCACAGTGCGTGACCTACAAACATCGCGAGATTGGATCTGCTTCATAAACTGTACGAAATGTATCATCTGAGAGTTCTGTACAGCGGAGCAGGGAGGCGAGGGGTAGTGCGGAGATAGTGCTTGCGTGGATGCCTGAAGCTTGTGGACATCTGTGGTTGCAGGCGACCTAGACGATGGCTGAATAACGCGGATGCCGATTTGTTACGGTCAATTATGCGGACGGCTGGATGTAGTGTGTGTCTAGGCGTGCGGATGTTCCGGTGGATCACGTGACTGCCGAACGGCGGGGTCGAACATGTGGATGCTGTCGTCTGGGTGGATGATGCGAACATGCGGAGATGATGCGTTTACGATGTGTCGATATGCGGGCGGGGATGTGAACTGTGGAGTTAGCGGTTTTCCAAAACTGTGAGGTAAGCGTGTTGTTACAAAGACATTTTTCACCATGTGCAAATTGCTTTCTTGATGACACCGTACATCTAGGACTGCAATTAGGTATCGGAACATCTACTGTTTGAAGTTGAGCGTGATTTTAGTTTTCGTGCATAATTATGTAATAGTAATGCAAGGAACCTATATATATATATATATATATATATGTGTATATATACATAAACAAAACTCGACATATTTAATTACATGTTGGCACGATTAAATACATACTTGTTTTATTTCTCATCTGCTTTGGAAAATGGCCAACAGGGGTCTCAAATTTGTAGCAAATGTTACCTTCATCTAGCATTTGAAAGCTCGTTACTGGGACAATATTCTGGAGTAGATAACTCATATTCGATAGTTTTTTTATTTGTCTAGATATGGTATTGGACCCACGATATATTTCACGCGATTTAAATTTGAAGGAATCACGATACCTCTCTGTTTGCGCATAAAAATAATAATAATTGTTCATCTATGGGCAGCGCCTAGGATGAGGTATTCCCTGTATATGCTTTCGCTTGTGTTCTGCTGTGACGCAAATTATTGTATCGGCCTTCAAGTTGCGCAACTACCTATGGAAGTCGCATTTCCCGCTGAAACTAGTGCGCTCCGTGCACCCACCACGATGGTGCAGGGTTCAAATCCCGAAAGTGCCACGTTTCTTTTCAGCATGTAGTAAAAATAGCTGTAGCTGCCTGTGGGTTTTCTCGGGTTATTTCCGTTTTGCCCTTGGCCTTCCCTTAGCGCACCCCGTGCTCATTTAGCACCAGCTTCCGCGGATGATGACTGTAGTTTATTCGCAGTTTATTCGCACTTTATGAATCAAACATTTGAAAAATTATCCCATGCATGACGTGTTTAGTTATTTCCTAAATAATTTACCACGTACCACAAGTGTTTTATACCTCTGGAAACATGAAAGAGTATTATTTTTTCCTTAAATTTAAGTTTTACCTGTATTTTATTTATAAATTATAGTATTTCATTTCAAATAAATATACAAAACAGCGAGAAGACATATCTGTCGGTAGCGCCTAGTAAGAAATAGTTCTCGTTAAAAATAGTATCGCACCTGAATGCGCACAAATCGCATGCGTTTTCCTTTGTTGTAATTTTCTAGACATAGTTAAGCTTGCTTCGCACGAGGGGGAAGAATATCCTGTAAGTAGAACTTTAGCAGGACTTCACGTCTGACCTCAGAATCGCGTCCCCTGGGGGGAGAATGGAGGGTTGTACATACACGCTATTATTCCACCACCATGCACATTATTATCATAGCTATCCCTAGGATATCGAAGCTACGCTGTCCGAGTCGTGAAAGTATGTGAACTTCGTGTTTGTTATTAAGGAGTGGGATGAATTAAAATTTCAAATTTCGCAACGTTCTACTTACGATTAGCTGATACTAATTCCACCACATGTTTTTTTTTTCTGGCATAGTCCATTCAAGGTAACATCCAAACTTTCTGAAGATCTGCTAAAGTTCTACTTCCGCCTCGTGAAAATAAAGCTTATCTAAATCTATAAAACCGCGCCGAAGAGACAACGCTCTGGATTCGTGCTCATTAAGTTAAATATTAGTTTGCATAACAACTATTTCTTGCTAGGTATTACCAACACACACATTTTCTCACTGTTTTTGTTCGTATTAATTACAGATGAAATATAACTGAGCTTCCAATTTAACCAAAAATGAGATACTTTTATTTAACACAAGAATAAAACACTGTTGACGCCCGACATATTTAGGAAACAAATACGTCATACATGGGGGGGATTTTTCACATGTTTGACTCAAAATGTGCGAAGAAAGGCAAATGAACAATAATTATATTATGTTCATACTTAAATTTTTGCATGATATTTTTTATTCTGCAGCGATGGTGAGTGGAATCAGTTGTATTCTCTTAAGTATTTTTAATATTAAAATTTCTCTATCAAGTACGGTTCGATGTAATATGTCAACACCAAAAATCTATGTAAAAATATAAGTTTATTTGTGTTTCATTTATGTGAATGTATTCGTATGTACATTTTATCGCGAGAAGTTGTTTTCTAAATTGGCTTGCATTGTTATGAGATCTCCAGTCGTAAATGAACCGGGTAGGAAAATAATATTTTGGTAATAAATGAAAATACAAAAAGTGATATCTGGAGTGAATGTATGTGTGTGTAAATATAATTAGATTTTTCCACCCACTTGTAGGCTTGCAAAATGACCCTTGTTGTCCTCATAAGTACTATGGTGAGGCATGTGGACGAAGAAAGTAGCATGTTAAAGGACATTTTTGTGTGCAATAATATTTCTTATAGAAATATTGCATAGTATGTGTTGCTCGTATAATTATCCTGGGTTATTGTGTACGTGTGATATAAGGTGAAATACAAATATGCTTTCCAAACATCAATGAACATTTTCTGGTGGAAAAATTAAGCATGTGCCTTTACTGTGTGCATGTGAGTGGTAATGAGTGTTTTTGGAGCTATGTTAAAGTGCATGTTAATATACATATTCCAGTGCATGTTAAGCAATTGTAAATTGATGCATGATAGCTGCATATATTTTCTTCCCTCAAAATGTTGTGGCATCCAGAAAATACAGACAAGATGCCTTGTATTTGTTATTCTCATCGGAGTGAATCGAAATCTCGTTAGCTGAGGTCGGAATTTTGCTACAGAATACATCACCGGAAGTTAAGTTTTGTTTGTCGACATCGTTTCCAAACTAGTTTATCGCCTCATAGTTTTACTGCCTACTTTCCGAAGGGAGGAAAGGCTTATGAAATAACTTTCCTGTCCGCGTGTATGTGTATGTATGGATATATCTGAATAAGTGTGTGTATGGATATATCTGGGTAAGTGTGTGTGTCCCACTAACATCTTTTGAAAACGTAAACTGAATTTCATCAAACTTGGTACATATATATTATTTGTAAAAACATCCGACTTTTAAAGTTTTCGACCAAGTTCAGTGTTTATTTCCAAATAGCTGCCATTTTAAAATTTAGGTTCCTATGTCATCTCAGGAACCAATAAAACGATTAATACCCAATTTTTTATGTTAACAATTCATAATGTGGGTATTTAATTAAGAAAATTATATTGATGCTAATAGGCAGTTTTGGAAGATAGCACCGCATGAAAAATAACACTTTAATGTTATATCACAAAAACTACTTAACCAATTCTCTCCAAATTTGGCACATAGTAATTCTTTGGTAGGCCATGAAAACATTAAATTGATTAGGTCCTTATTTTTCAAAATGGCTGCCGTACAGTTTTTTAGGTTTAAATGGTATGTATACCATACTGGCATGCCAGCTTGGATCAAATCTTGTACACTGAAAATTTTTATTGCAAGCATCATATGTGCCAACAAATAGCCACTTTTGTCAGCCATTTGTGAGCTAGCACCAAATAATAAATTAATTTTCAAGACATATCTCGGGATACATTTTACCGATTCTAACCTAATTTTGCAAAAAAGTTGTATTACAATAGGCCATATCAATTTATATGTTTTAAGTAGGACAAACACTTATTTTTAAAATGGCGATCATACGAACATTTAATCTTAGTTTGCTAAATTTACAACACCGTGAAACCAATTTCAATTTAACATAGCGAGTTGTCAGTATCTATTACAAACATCACATTTGTCTTCATAGAGGCTCCATTGGCCACCATTTTGTAACAAAGCATCACATGAACCAATTAAGTTTTTATGTAATATCTCGGGAAACGGTTAACTGATTCCTATCAAATTCGGCGAACCAGTAATATTGCGACAAGTGATGGGAAGTGGTATGTTTTAAGAGGACCAGACACTTATTTTCGAAATGACAGTTGTAAAGCAATTTTATTTTAGTATGTTCTATCCCCAAAACTATATAGAAAATTCTAATGCAACTTTGTATGTTGGCAGTATATATTACAACTATCAATTGTGTCTACACAAAGTCTCTTTTTTCCCCCCCATTTCTAAAGATAGCGTAACATGAAAAAAAAATTGATCTTATATCACCGGAAAACCCAACAGATTCCTGTCAAATTTGTCCAAAAAGTAGCACCATTATAGACCATGTAATTTAATACATTATGATTGGATCAGACTTCTGCATAAACATTTTATCATAGGCTGCTGTATCTATGAAGTTACGAAACATATTTCAATGTATCTTGGTATGCATACAGCATATATTACAACTATTAAATGTATGTACACAGAGCCTCATTTATCCGGAATTCTGTAAGATCACCCCACATGAAAAAAATGTTTTTATGTCGTATCTCGGGAAACAATTAACCGATTCCTACCAAATTAGGCGAAGTTGTACTATGGTAGGCCATTTTAATAAATATGTTTGAAGTTTTCTATTTGATTATTTCCAGAATGGTGGCTACAAAATCATTTTAGCCTAGTATGCTATATCTAAGAACTTATGTAACCTATTAGAACTTATCTTCTTATACTGGCTGTATCTATGTAAGTATCATATGGGCTTATACATAAACACTTCACTACGCCATTTTGGAAAATAGCACCACTTGCATAATTAAGATTTGTATCATACCGCGGTAAACAATTATACCATTCCCACGAAACTTATGCCACAAACTATACTTTTCTGTAATATCTAAACATAAATGGCTTAAGGGGGAAGTCACATGTTTTCAAAATAACAACCATGAGAATAGTTTTTCTTTGTATGCTATACGCCTACCGAAATTTTTATACTGGCAGTATCTACGAAAATTAACGAATGTACTAATACATAACATTTTTGTCCTCCATTTATGAAGATCGCCAAATGAATAAATTGAGCTTTTATGTCATATCTCGTGGACCAATCAACGGATTCTTATCAAATTTTATATGCAAGTATTGCTATGGTACGGCATGCGCAAACCTACATGTTTGGGTGGGGCATTTTTTTAAAGTTAATATAAATAATTATATTAGTATGTTGCATATAAAAACATGTTGAAAAAATTCAATCAATTTTTTTCGTTTAACATTTTTTAGAATCATCAATTATGAGTACAGAGGTCCTCTTTTGTCGACCTTTTACATGTTTTAAGTGGGGTCAGACATTGATTTAAGTAATGGTGGCCATATAAATAACACTTTATATAACTTACAAAATAATAATAAAGAAATCCTATATATAAAAATACAATCAATAAAACTTTGATAACTAGCTTACTATGTTCTGAGAAAAAAGTTATTTTTACTCGTGGAACATTTACGTTAATGGTCACATCAAAACTTTTCCGAAGCCCTGCTAAAGTTTTTTTTCCTGGATATTCCTCCACCTTATGCAAACAAGCTCATATACGTCTAGGGAATTACACCAAATGGACCACGCACCGCTTTCATGCGCACTCAGTATAATAATATTTTGCGTAATAACTAATTCTTACTAAACATTTCCAATACACCTATTTTCTCACTATTTTATTCATACCTATTAATTATTGATGAAACATTATAATTTATAAATAAAATAAAAATAAAAATGCAATTTAGCTAAAAATAACGTACTTTCATGTCAACATAAGTATAAAATGCCTGTGATAGATGACATATTCGGGAAAGAACCAAACACGGAATATAGGAGGTGATTTTTAAAAGGTCAAACATGTGTACTAAAATCTCCAAATGAAAGGGTTGCGGTGACTTAGCCAACAATATCCATTTCCACAGTGTGAAAACCGAGAACTTTTTGTATGTTTTCTCGAACCTTCATATTTGCTGTAAGGCCGGAAAAAGTTAAACGATTTCTTTAAAACTGAATAATCACTGTAAAATATTTTAGGTCTATGTACACAATTAATTAAAACATATATAGCATTATTGTATCTATCGTTGTTTTTGTATTTGTCTTAGACATACTCTAATTTGCAGCAAATATTTTTCCAAAAACTTTATAATATTCATAAGTCGTTAACCAATAAAGATGCACATTTTTGAAAGTACCAAAATGCAAGAATTTAAGATAATAACTACCAGAAAAATAGAAGGGCCGCTCCAACCAATATTTCAGGACAAGATGGCGCCTAACAGAAATATACAGATGACCCTAATTTCGGATGCTACTATTATTAGACAAAAGTGACTGTCAGAAAAAAAACTATGTTCGATGGTACAATTATGATTACATATTTTAATGCAGGATAATAACCGCGCTAGGTTATGAATTCAGTATTCTTGTGAGAAAAAAAAAACATTTTGATCTGCGTTATTTAAATATTTTTTATATCTATCAAACAATTGAACCAATATCGACCAACATTTGTATGCTGACAATATCTACTAGAAGTATCGTATACAGAACCTTTTTTTTAAGGCACTTTTGTACGATACCACCAAATAAAAATACAAAACTTTCATTCCTTATCTCGGCAACCAATCAACAGACCTCTACCGAGTTCTTCGCGCTGTAGGCAACGTAAAAGTATTTTAATTTACGTGGCTCAGATATTTATTTTCAAAATGATTACTCCGCGTGGGTGTGTGTGTGTGTATGTTATATATATATATATATATATATATATATATATATATATATATATATATATATATATATATATATAAGGTTAGGAAACAAACCATATCTACCCAACCATTTCCTACCTCGGGGCCACGGTGGCTGAGCGGTTAGCCTGCTCGTCTCCCACCAAGGCGAACCAGGTTCAATACCCGGCCGGGTCACCGAATTCTCGCATGTGGGAACCGTGCGGGTTTTCTCGGGGATCTCCCGTTTCCCCCGCCCCTTCATTCCGGCGCCTCTCCATTTTCACTTCAGTCACCCCCATCGTCTCTCAAGACCTCACTGTTAAGAGCCGCCCAAATCTCTTCACTCCCTCTCTTCATTTCCTACCCCTATAATATAGTTGTTTTCACACTAGCTTATGGTATGATATTTTCTGGGTTTGACTCCAGATAAAGGCACCCATGTATTTGTAACTATCTCCCTACTATTACATATGTCTCTAGTTGCATCTATACTAATATTTATATTAAACGAGACGTCAAATCCTATCTATCAACTAATATTTTAAGAACTTTATTCAATATTATTTGCACTAATAAAGAAGAAAGAAGTTCATTAATTAAATAAGTAACTTCTTTTTTATAATATGTCACATCACCTTGTGGCTTTCCCAAGTTCCTCGCAAGTATAAAAATCGATGGCACTGAAAATAATAATACATTCGTGGAAATTCGAGTAGAACATTTGCAGGATTTTTGTAGCTTTCACAGATGCTGTTTGGCAGTTTGCTCAATCCATGTGAGGGTAAGTAATACTAAAAGTATAATAGGGTTTATTCGAATACGTTCCATACTATACGATACGTTCGTCACTCTTCAACACCTCACATTGAATATTGCATGCATTTGTTTGAAAGAACTCTCCCGCATTCTGAATAACACCTAGTTTTGGAAGTCTTGATATCCTTGTTCTAGCACCTGGATCGACGCACGGACTTAACGCTTGTAAGTAGTTATGTGTAGATGCGGTGTTTTCATTAAGTCAAGTTATAAGTTTATCTAGGGAAATTTTCTTGGCCCCATCTAATGGGTTCAGCGGAAAACCCTTTATAGTTCAGCATATTAGTTTTTATATACATAAATAAACTGCAAGTTACATGAAAACAGAATATGGACAAATAAAGAGGATCGATAAATTCTAGGAGAATGGATCCAACCAAATGGACGGGACAACACAACAAACAAAGAAAGGGTCAGAAAATTGGGATTGGCATACAGAATAACACAAAACCACTACAATGAGAAAGCAATATCCATCCAAGCCAAAATTAGACACTACAATACAGTCATCAAACCAGCAGCAACATAGGGATCAGATTGGCTGACGATGAACAAGAAAGGAGAACCATGAGATCTGGAAGTAAGAGAGAGGAAAATCCTGAGAAAAAATTTGGGACAACTCAAAACACAGACAACACGTGGCTCAAGAGGAAAGATGAAGACCTGTACAGAAATACAGAAAAAATTACAGACACAATGAGAAAAAGAAGACTGAAATTTGATGGACACCTAAAAAGGATGAACGAGAATAGACGCACCAAGAAAATATTCAACTACATCGCAAAATTGAAATGCACAACAGGATGGCTGGTGAAAGATGCAGAAAAAGTTGGGATAGCGGAAGGATTGTTCAACAACAGAGAGAACATCAGGTGCCTGATCGACAACGTAAGATTTCCGGAGGACCGACCGAAACCAAGACCCAGGAGAGTGTGGACTGAAGAACAGAGACGAGCAGATGGAGACAAAATGAGGAAGTTCTGGAAAGGAAGGAAGAAGACGATCCAGAAGTCATGAGTTCATTGCGGTCCATAGATGGCCAATTTCATACGTAAAAAAAATAAACTGCAAGTGAATCAATTATCTACACGGGATACTCGAGAAAGCAGTTCGGGGCAGCGCGAAATGATCAACCCTTTTAATACGTTTTTTGTTTCAAACCAGAGTCAGGCATAGATTGCTGTCTCGAGTGAACGAGACCAACATACTGCCTGTGCGTCCATTTTCGTGTTTTAGGTCGACATCGTTTCATTTTGCACTTTTCTTTCCACACAAATTAAAAGGTCGTATTCGTGCATGTTTCCTCTCCGTTTCTCATGACTCCGCTGGGCCTGTAAACAAAGGATGGATTTACAGCGGCACGTTTGTAAAGTGAGGCGTGGACCAGGCTGCCGCAGGGAGATTCATTGCTTTTTGAAAAAAATCTGGGCTACATAAAATTTGAACCCTGCATCGCTAGACTTCGTTAATGCTATTATTTAAGTTTTCTCTAAAGGAAACGAAATTATTAAAAAAAAAGCATAGGTGTTCGACCTTCGTAGACATAACCACTAGCAGATGTAAAGATGGTAGTGAATTTTATACGTCTCTATAATTGTAGGGCTATTCTGAATTTCAAATACAAAAGCTGTGACGTAATTATTTATGCAGAAACATAAATCGACTTATTACCAAGAGGATTAAGTAAATTTGTGCCTTCGAATATCTATTCGTAATAATTTTTCTCTAATACAATGAGAATCTACTTTTAATGAAGCAACGAATTCCTGAAAGTAATATTGGTTTCTGGAATTAAATTATGCTCTATATAAAAATTGTGTGTGTATTATCCTCTTTTTTACTTAAGAAAACACTGCCTGGTAGGATGTAAGGCAAAAAATGACACTCTTTCAATCTTTCGTATTTTTTTTCTTAAGAGCCATGTTTTTGAGTGTTACGATAGTGCGAGATTTTTTTGTTAATTTAAACAATTATATTAATACCCATTATTATAAAATATAACATCACTCCAAAGTTACATCGCTTCTATGATAATTATCTGAGACCATTGGTTTTCTTAGTAAAGAGGGATGATCTTAGCCACGAAACTTGCACAGATTTCAGATCTTGCTTAATAACACAATATTGCAGAACTTATTGTTTCATCTAAAGTATATGTTTTAATATCATGAAATTAAATAACTTGCAGTCGTGATCTTCAAGGACGCATATCTCCATTAGTCAAACGGTGTATTTGATCTTTTCTATCTCATTTTTCATGAGGAATCACATCTGAATGTAGGCTTCTAGAGTTTATTTAATCCTGTATTATTAAAGATATAAGGTATGGTATTTGACAACACAATACCCACGATCAGCTGTAGTTTATTTTATTCTTTGTATTATTTTAGTTGTTCTGTAACTAAATAAATATATACTCAAAAAGTACAGAAATACGGTCCGGAAGTAGTATTTAATGGCAAGAACTTTGTTCTCGAAATATCAGTCGGTATTTTACTACCATGCATACTATACATTGCTGATAAACCTCGATTTTGAAAGCCACATTGTATTTTTATTTTATTGCATTTTTAAGAATTTATGACGAAAATTTTAAGAAATATAACTACCGTCCTCAATTATTTTACTTTATCTTGCTTCATCGACATATAATTTTATCCGTAACAGTACAATTATGTTTAAATTAACGTATTATAAAATTGAAAATAATTTTATGTTCATTTTAACTTAATTAAATTCAGAAATTCCGCTTTCGCGTACGCATCGCAAAATAGAGTAAATTGCTAAAGACTGAAGCCGTATTTTAAAAATTTATATTCTGTAAATATTAACTCGGCAAAAAAAAAATAACGAAACCAATATGGTGTGTGAGACAGAGTTTGGACAGGCAACACTGCAAGTCAATAAAAGTCTTGTAGGACAAATGCAGCACAGCACAATTCTCTTATTTATTATTATTACTTCCACAGCACTACAGCTACCCGACCTGTAGGATAAAACGAAATTTTCTGTCGTCCTCTATAATAATGCTCAGATAGCAAGATTATGTTTCTATAGCACATATCAGACATGCATTCAAAACAATTACTTACCGTTGTTAAATGTTTAAATGGCTATTTACTCAACATTTTTTTAATAGCTAATTACTCAACTCTTGATTTATAGCGCTATACGAAGATAAGATTTTTGTAAGATGACAATAATTTATTTTATTCTACTTTCCGAGGAAGAAAAAGCATATGAGATAACTTTCCTGTCTAGGTGTTGAGTTTGTATCTATGGGTGTCCCCCTAAAAATAAATCGCAAAAAATGTATTTATAATTCGATTTCAAAATTAATTTTTTATTTAAAATTTATTTATTTAAAGTTGTACTAAAATCGTACACTGGGTATTGTGCAACCACGAAAAAGTATGTCAACTGCATTTCAAACCCCTCTCTTGAAATCTCATTATTTACTGCCCCGACTGTAGGTAAAGTCTGCTACTAGGTTTTTTTTTTTTTTAATTTATGTTTAGGCGATTAAACCAAGCCCATCACACTAGTAATGACCACGTGCACGAGTGTATTATAATCACGGTGTGAAACCACTATTTTTGTAGGCTGAATTTGTGTTATTTTAAATGTTATTATTGTCAGGTCCAAAGTTCGACCTCAAGTTGTATATATATTTAATTCTCATGTGAGGTCTGTTACAATTAACACGCTAACCTACCGATTCACATTTTGGTTTATTTTTTATCGTGTTTTTGTACTTAAATATATATATATTTTTTAAATTTCCCCATTGTACAAGGACAGCTAGGGCGATAATCATTCATGCTCTTCTCAGACACCAATTTTCGATCGATCTCGCTATTGCGAGATCGATTTTTTTTTTTTTTTAGCAATTAGCACAGCATGCACACCCACGGACGCACACACCTACGCACCTAAACACACACATACACGCACACCTACACACACACGCGCGCGCGAGAATTATAACGCATGAAAAAGTTGGTAGAGTAACTAGGAACGCCATCGTCATAAATGTTTCTGAGGTGAAATGAACACATTTTTACATACATAAGACATAGCGACACGAGTAGGAGGAGGAGGGGGTCATTCTGGGGTCATTCAGGGTCAGCACTGCAATAAGGGATCATTATGGGTCAATAGGCCATGGTCAACGGGTCATTAGGGGTCATGTAGAAGTCAAGGTGTTTGTGGCGGTGGTGGGGGGGGGGGTCATTTATGAATCATTTATGGGTAATTTAGGGGTTATTTGAGTTTCATGTAGGGGTCTTTTATGGATCAGTCTTGTGAGGGGTTGATCTGGCAGGAGTCAGTCTGTAGGAGTCCGTCTGTTGGAGTCAGCCGGCTGGAGTCTGTTCAATCTTAGCGAGGATAACACGAGGTAGAAATATATTTTCACATCTTTAAATAATCTATTCCCGGACAGGGCAGCGATGATAAGTTAGCGAATAGCGAGTCGGTCATAAGTTTGTTCAACTCGTCTGGTAGGTGTTTTTCCTGGATAACGATGATGTAAATTGTTTGCGAATTAAAGTAACCCCCTACCCCCCTCCCCCCACTCCTCCAACATCCAGGAGCAACTTGCATGTGAGGTTTTATTTTTTCTGTAGATTGTTGCAAAATTGACTTTGTTGTAAGGAGTTAAACATTTATCATTTTTTTACTATGTATTGTTTCAAATTTGGTACGCCTGTATATAAGCATGATTTACATAAATATGCATGCTAGATTATATTTTCCAAGTGTGAATTATTCCAATTCTTGTTAGCTAGAGGTGTTGCATCTCGTGGCTCCATGATCGTCAATATCAATGGCAGGCCTCTGTATTAGCAATACATATTCACTGCAAAGCGAGAGAGCGCTTCCATATCTATGTTAACTTTTCGTCATCTGAACATCAACTTAGTTATCTGCGTACGTCATCGCTGTATATATATATATAAATATATATATATATATACACACACACACACACTTTCTCCTATCACTGATTAAAATTACCAAAATTTATCCAAGTCCAATAGCAAAATGAATATTTTTAAAAATAGTTTCAGGGCTTGAACACAGATCCCTACGTCATGGCTAGCAGGTCGATATTGCTTAGGTACTTATATCGAGTGTACGCAATTAGCCAGAACTTCGCGCACGAGCCTCGCTAATAAGCGTCGAAAATTCGCGTCATTAATATAAAGCGAACCGCTTATTTTACCTTGATCCCCATGTCTGATAGCTAACACCATAATAAAGGCGAAACGCCTTTATTATAAGTTCCTAAATTTGTCTCTGATTTTTTCTAATTCCGTTAGAAAATTATAGTATCTATATTTTCTGGACTCGAACTCTGGACGTTACACCGTACCTCACATTTGATGAGTGCTTAATTACTTATATATGGGTGCGCATGAATACTAAAAAGTGAAAAATTTATTTACAAAAATCGATAAAAAAATAATAATAATAATACTTCAAAAGCTCGGGTCATCAATCGATTTACAATCCTATTATCTTGCGCTTATTCATATGTCTGTTGTCTAAAAACATTTAATATGAATTCCTTTAATATTCACAGAACACTGGGAAATATTACCGTATTTTTTCTAATTCCGATAAAAAATTAACATATTTTATAATTTCGGGACTCGAACCCATGGTCCCGCGGCATGCCTAACTGATAGATATTGTATAAGTCTTTATATCAGGTACGTATAAGCATGCAAACAGGCGGAAAATCGTATACAAGGTTCGTTAAAATTGATCCAAAACTCAGGTCAATATTCGAACTGTGGGCCATTTATCTCAAAATAATATCTACATCCTTCGACCAATATGTGTCTAACAGCTTACATTATGAGTTTCATACACCATGTATTTAGATGGGATTTATTCAAGCATTTTATTAAAGTGGCACAGGTGGTTCTTGCATGTACTCTAGTAGTATAAAATTGAGAGTTTTGACAAGGGGATGGGAGGCAGGAGCGCAGGAGCAGGCCGGCTGCCATATTGTTGCGTCACAGCCCGCCATATTGAATGTCATTGACTTTTACTGTGACATTTGATCCGTGACCTTGACCTTGACTCAAGTGATCTCTGACCCCAAAAACCAAGAAAATTGCGAAACAATTATAAACATTTATTACGAAAAATTTTACCAAAATTTTTTAAAAAATCGTTAAAAATGTATAAATGTATTATTATTAAAATTTGAATTAAATCAAATTGACTAGAAAATTATGATTTAAAAATTTATAAAAAAGTTTTTAAACTTATTATTTAAAAAATTATTTCAGAAGCCGTTGAAAATGAATTATTAAAAATTTTATTTAAAAAACTATTTTAAAAACTTATAAGAAACTTTCTGTCATGACCATCATATTTGTTTTTTTCGTTCGTCATTTGTTTATACATTGCTGGAGGCCATCATATTTGATAATTTTTTACCTGCCATTTGTTTATATATTGCTGGAAACCACCATATTGGATTTTTTCGTCTCTCATTTGTTTATACGTTACTTGTGGCCGCCATTTTGGTTTTTCAATCGCCATTTTTGTACACATTACGGAAAGCATCCATCTTGGATTCGTCGACTACTTATCAGCTTTAAGTCCTACACCAGCTACATGTTAACAAAAAAAAAGCATAATTATTATAATCTGAATTAATTTAGTTATTTATAATAATGGCGAAGATCAATACTAAAGTCGCAATATGGTGACCGACTCAGTTTCAGAACTCCTGTCCCCGATCCCCTTGTCAAACTCACAATTAATCTACATGCCAGAACCACCTAAGTCCCACTTTAGTAAAAAATTCTGGAATAAATCCCATATAAATATGTGGTGTATGAAACTCATATTGCAAGCTGTTAGACACATATTGGTCGAAGGATAGAGATTTTATATTGAGATAAATGGTCTGCAGTTCGAATATCGACCTGAGTTTTGGATCAATTTTAATGAGCTTTGTATGCGATTTCCCGCCTTGTTTACATGCTTATGTATAACTTATATAAAGATGTATGCAATATATATCTGTTAGACATACCGTGGGACCGTGGAGTCGAGTCCCGAAATTATAAAATATGTTAATTCTTTATCGGACTTAGAAAAAATGTGGACATTTTTGCAGTATTCATGTGTGCGTGACATTAAGATTTAAGCAACTACCAAATGTGAGGTACGGTGTAACGTCCCGAGTTCGAGTCCAGGAAATATAAATTATATAAATTTTCTATCAGAATTAGAAATAAAGTCAGAAACGTTTTTAGGAAGTTCTATAATAAAGCCATTTCGCCTTTATTATGGTGTCAGCTGTCAGACATTGGGATCAGGGTAAGATAAGTGAAGCGAGTCTTCGAGGCTTATTAGCGAGGTTCGTGCGCGAACTCCTGGCTGATTGCGTACACTCGATATAAGTGCCTAAGCAATATCTACCGGCTAGGCATGGCATAGGGATCTGTGTTACAGACATGAAACTATTAAAAAATATATTTTATTTCTTCTATCGGACGTAGATAAAAATTTGGTAATTTTGCTCAGTGATGGGAGGAAGTATACATACAGCACTGACGTACACAGATACCTTAGTTGAGGTTCATATGATGAGAAGTTAACATAGCTATGGAAGCGCTCTCTCACTTTACAGTGAATATGTATTGCTAATACAAAGGCCTGCCATTTCATACGTGAAACATAAATTCTAGCATAAACATTAATGTGTATCGCACATACATACATATATATATATAATGTAAACCTATATATATATAGTTAAAAAAATTATTATTATACA
This sequence comes from Dryococelus australis, assembly GCA_029891345.1. Classification (NCBI taxonomy): domain Eukaryota; kingdom Metazoa; phylum Arthropoda; class Insecta; order Phasmatodea; family Phasmatidae; genus Dryococelus; species Dryococelus australis. The sequence continues at coordinate 316,772,280 of CM057009.1, forward strand.
ACTACTTACAACAAAGTCAATTTTGTAACAATTTGCAGAAAAAAGATAACCTCAAATGCAAGTTTTACTTGGGGGGGGGGGGGGTATATTTAATTCGCAAACTGTTTACATTATGCTTAGCCTGGGAAAGACACCTACCAGGCGAGTTTCATAAACTTATGACTGATTCGCTATTTGCTAACTTAACATTGCTGCCCTGTCCGGAAATAGATGATTTAAAAATGTGAAAATACATTTCGTCCTCGTGTTATCTTCGCTAAACTTGAACTGATGGACGCACTTAAAGCAGACAACAGACTCCAGCCGATTGACTCCAGCAGACGGACTCTTACAGACCGACACCTGTCTGACCGACCCCTCACAAGACTGATCCATAAAATAACTCCTAAATGACCCTTAAGAGACCCATAAATGAACCATAAATGATCCCATCCCCCCGCCACCCCTGCCTCCACCTTCACCCCTACATGACCCCTAATGACCCATTGACCCTTACCTATTGACCCATAATGACCCCTGATTGCAATGATGATTGCAGTGCTGACACTTAATGACCCCAGAATGACCCCCTCCTGTCCTCTTCTTCCTGTCGCTGGGTTGCATGTACACATGAATGCATTTCGCTTCGGAAGCATTTATGTGAATGGCGTTCCTGTTCACACTACCAGTTTTCATGCATATTCATTATCATGTGTGCATATGTGTAGGTTCGTGTGTAGGTGCATGTGTGTTGTGTATATGTGTATGAGTGTCTGTGTGGGTGCTGTGCTAATTGGTAAAAAAAAAAAAATCGATGGAAATATTGCGAGATCGTTCTAAAATTGGTGTCTGAGAAGAGCATGAATGATTATCGCCCTAGCTGTCCTTGTACATTGGGGGATTAAAAAAAAAAAAAAAATGTTTTAAGTATAAAAACACATTTTAAAAACTCAATAAAAAGGTAAACCAAAATGCGAGTCGATAGGTTATCGTGATAATTGTAACAGATTTCACATGAGAATTAAATATATATAAAACTTGAGGTCGAACTTTTGACCTGGCAATAATAAAATTTAAATTAACACCAATTAGGCCTACAAAATGCTGATTTCACAAGATGATTATACCATATTCCGGCACGTGGTCGCTACTAGTGTGATGGGCTTGGTTTAGTCACCTAAACATACATTTAAAATATCGAGTAGATAGTTATACCTACAAAACAATCAGGGCAATAATAATAAGATTTCAAGAGAGTGGAGCCGAAGATGGCCGAGCTGGTCCGAGTCGAGCCGAAGACTGCGAGCGGCCCGGCAAATTGCAGCAGCCATGAGACCTGCTCTCCTGACCCCTGGGTCACTGATCCCAGTCACCTGGATCGCTGATCCACCTCGCTGGAGTCACGAGTCCATCTCGCCTGCTTTGGGAAAACCGGAAAATTTGTAAGGAAAAAAGGGAAATTTTTAAAGAAGAAAAAGAGCTCTTTAGGGAAAAAGGGACATTTTAAAGGGAAATTTAGTCGATTTTGAGGGAAAAAAGGGAAATTTGAGGGAAAAGTGCCGCAGTAATCTAGCCGCACAAGCCCCTCAAATTAATTAAATTGGGTTAAAATTGGATTTCAAGTTCTTATTTCTGCACATGAGGGACCTTTTGCTATTTTTGGGAACGTTGACTTTTTTTTAAAGGAAAAACGGGATTTTTTAACGGAAAAAGGGAAATTTTAAGGAAAAAGGGAAATTTTACGGTATTTTAGTCGGAGGGTATAAAAGAGGAAATTTTGAGGGAAAATGGCTGCAGCCGCTCAGCTGCTCAGGCTGTTGCAGCTGCCACTTAAAATACATTGTCCCAAAAGGAACTATATTCTACTACTGATAAACTATAGTGTAAACTAACCTAGGTAATTTTACGCCCAAAATGTAGCTGGTGTTATTTCTAGCTATTTTATTAACAAAAAAAAACCCAACAATAATGCACAGAACTAATTCAAGATTTAAATGTTGAGAGGAAAATGCTGTAGTGTGCATATGTGGGGAGGAAGAGGGGATATTTGGTTTCAGTTACACAGATAAGATTTCAACCGAAAGAGTCTGAAATTCTTTACTGTAGCACAGAGAAAGCAAGACAAAAACAACTATTTCAATACCAGCGCAATAAGATATGTTACAAAATTTTCTGTAAAAGTTATTCCTTCAGTGAATCTGAAGTTGAAAAGTGGCCCTTTTGTAATGCGATAATCGCAAACAAGTAAATGTATGTTTCGTGTGAGCTAAACTAAAAAAAAAAAAATAGCTACACGTTTCAGTCTATAAAATGTAGAGAGATACATGTTAATGCATTTCATTTAGAGGAAGTATTACACAAAAAGATTAACTTTGAAATAATTTCTTACCTGATAACTGTTTGAGTTGAAATTCCAAACTGTTATGCTTATTGTTATGATTCAGTACGACTCACTCGTGGCTCTTATTATTATTTATCGTAAAGAATTATTAATGTTTATAATGCACCTCGCTCCTTTTTTCTAGGAGTGTTTACATATTATGTAGGGTATTTACATAGGAATTTGTAAGAATTTTTCACAATTTTGCTGCAAACTATAACACTTTGTGAGTGTTTATTCTGACTGCCCAAAGTAGCATTTCTTCATAAAAAATATATGGCTTCATCAGTCACTGTAATGTACTGCGTACAGTTTCCACTGTCGTGAAGTATTTTCTTTCTTCATTTCAACGTTTTTTTTTTTGCGCGTGTGAAAAAAAAAACCTTCATATCAGTTTATACGTATACATGCAAACCAGTTTTTTGTAGTTTACTCACAATTACAGTTGTTCGACATGAGACCATTTGCAAATTCCTGGTTTAGTTGTAGTTTAAAGAAAAACTGGATATAGAAAACGTAGTCATTATTTTGTCGTCTGCTTCGCGTGGTTATAAAAAATTACTATGTCGTTTTTGTGGAATTTTTCGAATAACAGAATTCTGTATTTAACATGCACATTGAAGAAGATCCATTTCAATTCTCTCAATGCTTTATCAAAAATAATATGATTTTGATTATTTTATCAACAAAGTCATGTTGGACCATCTTGCTGCCTCATTCCTTTTTTACGACAGCCTTTCTGGTAACCCTTCCCTCCCCACCATCTTTCAGACCATACTGCAGGCAAATTGTATTTTCCCTTCCAGTCAACGTGTCAAAATATGGCAAGCTGATTCATACTTTATCGAGGAAAGAAACATTGTTGAAAGTTATTCATGGAGACCAAAAACTTAATGTTTACAAACGTGTGCTTTCTATACGAAAATTAAAAAGCAAAGCATTCCTTTGAAAAATAAATTTAAAACATGTTTTATTCAAAAACCTTTCTTACAAAAATTATATATTTTGTAATTTTCTCGCAAAAGTATCATTAAAGAAACTGAAAATCAGAGTTACTACCGGCATTAAGCTAGAAAACAATACTAATTTCGAGAAAGCATTTCAAAAAAATTTAAATTCTATTAATGTCTACCACACCCCAGAATATTTTGTATCAACAGCTTCCTACACTCTCTTTCCTACTCATTGTTCATACTTACTGACAGACCTCTTATCATTTACAGTCGTCAATTCCGTCTCCAGTACGGCGATACCTTAAGTGAGAGACATATCCACCATCTCCTGTATTTTTATTATTTTTACTTTAACGCATTTGTATAATTTATTTGCAAAAACTAACTTCACTATGTAAACAAACATTACCTAACAGAGATTCATATTAAACAAATAAAGAATGCTTGACTGCAGCCAGTTATTTTAGGAATTGATAATAATTTCCGGGAAATTTGACAAACGTTTTTCGTCAACATTTTAATGCAACTTAGCTACAGACACACTATATATTCATAGAGCCAAATTTGAAATCATACATTTTTTTATCGCTGTAATACGGAAAAATTTGATGTGGTTTCTCCAGCCACTCTTTTGAAAATAATGGAAATGTTTATTCAACCCGCTAAAATGTGAACAGTCCCAAGTTCAGCCGGGGCCCCGGTGGTGTAGTGGTTAGACTACTTGCTTCCCACCAAGGCGATCCAGGTTCGATTCCTGGCGGGGTAACCCCAGATTTCTGCATGTGGGAATCGTGCCGGACGATGCCGCTGGTTGGCGGCTCTTCTCTGGGATCTCCCGCTTCCCCCGGCCCTTTCATTCAGGTACTGCTCCATACACACCTCGCTTCACCCTCGTCGGCTCTCAAGGCCTCGATGTTAAGAGCCACCAAAATCTTTTCACTCTCCCAAGTCCAGCTGTACATTTGTCTGGCGGTAATAAACTGGTCATCTAAATATATATTTTCACTTTCCTCCATGCGAACATACTTCTTTACAAATATAATTGCAGGGGCAGTTAAACTAATTACGGCCTGTGCATCACTTGCAATTACACCAACATTAAAGCATTAATGAGCAAGAACATGTTCAGGGTTAAAGTTCACAGACGTCTTAGATTCTGAATAATCAACATATTTATATTTTTGGATCGAATATTTTAAAAAGTATAATTTGAAATGGTATGAAGGTTTTATTATAAGGGAGAAGAGAACGCACGTTGACATAAGTGGAAGAAAATATTAACATTAAAATATAATGTTCCAGAGTATTCATTTGGCAAAAGGAAGAGGTGGCCCATTGATGTCTGGACTTGTGAAAAAAAGGTATTATACAGTTTTAATAATGGTTTTGGAATGAATTAATTGTTGATTAGATTTGTAATAAAATTATATGAATTAATGAATGGCGAATTGCTTGTAGTGTGTTATTTTGCAAACATAACAAGAATACAATAGCTGTTACATAACATTAAATGAAAACAATTCGCGCCTGTATAAACACAAAAGAAAATATTAAGTGTGTTTTAATATTTAATAATTCTGAGATAATATATGTTATTGTTACATTCGCAGGAACTGGTATTGTGAAGTACAGTGCGGGGGAAGTAAAGAAAATAAGACACATAGCCATTGTAAAGTAGATAAAAAGTTGCAGTGTTCACTGGTAAACTGGTCAGTGACTTAACTTGACCAGTCAGCGCGCCGACTCGTTTATCAAAGGAATGTTGGAAACGTTCAACGTGGCGGGTGTGCGTCGCCAATGAGAGGCGCAGGCCATGCAGCGCGGCAGATGTGAGCTCGTGTTCCGACGATGACGTTTCGCGCTTCCGCAGCATCTTTCTTACTGTGGCGTAGCGAATTGATGGAGAAGTCGGTCGTACGTCGCGCCTTCATTTTAGCAACGGCTTCTCTGTGAATCTTTCCGCAGCTGTCGCGGCTCAAACGGATGAAATGAAAAAAAAAAATTACACCAGGGGGAAACGAGCATTTATTTGAACACCGCGTTTTGTGATGGCTAGAGTGGTTTTTTTTTTTTTTGTCGTGCACTGAAAGTTGAGGTTTCTGTTTGCAGTTGCACAACTATTCGTAAAGAAACCTACAGAAGACGTGACGTTGAGGAGGGAGGGGTGGTTCACGACTTCACGATTTGAATGATTTTAGTGAGCTTCAAGCCAATTGACTCGGCGCTGTTCGTCTGAATCGTGCCGATTGTCATCCACGTGTGCGTTTATGTCCGTTTTGTCTACACCGAGAAATGCGTTTTGTGGCGAACTAACTATTTTTATGGGATATGGTGGAGAGGAGAAAGTCATTTCTGCCCTTTCAATTTTACGAAATTAATCCATGTACGTATCATGCAGTTCTTTAGTCTTCTGATTTGCGCGAATGATTAAACCTTTGCCAAACATGCATGCTTGTTTATCGTTTAATTTTTTTGTTGTCAACGCTCGTGACTTATTTGGCAAATACCACTATAAGGTATTATGACTAAAACATAACAATATATGCGCTTTTACGATTTAATACTAATGGATCCATTGTGAAACGTGGAAAATATAAAATTATAACAGCTTGTTTGGAGAAAACTTGATACAGAAGTTTTAAGTTTTTTTTTATAATACTACTGTATTTATGTACATGTTTATGTCAGTCCAATTTGGTTATGTTCAAATTCGCAAGGGTCATTGGAGGTTAAATTTTTAGGACTTTTACAGCCTTTTTATTATGTTATGAATATATTTGCTGAAGAGAATGTATTACCGAATATTTCGAATTTTATCCCTTATTATTTTTCTCCTGTTTTAAATATATTCATTTCTTTAATTATTTCATATTGTTATTCCTTATTTTAAAATATAGTGATCTATGTATTGGGTTTAATGTTTTCTATGTAGTGCTAGCTTAAATGTTTATAGAATTATGTTATATTAGGTGGGTTGAGCTCTGTAGCTGAAACAATCTTTTATGAAGTAAATTTATTTTGATTATAAGAGTTTAGTTATATATTAAAAAATAAAATAACGAGTAAGTTAGAGATTATGGACTGAAAATCCAAATAAGAATTTAAGCTAAATACTGTGTATTTAGCTTAATAGGAATTCTATAAACTTCATTTCAAAGATTATTTATAGAGTTATAGTAATAAAAATTTAAAAGTTTACTACCACACATTTTTTAATTTATCTATCAATTTCTTATATTTAAATTGTAACAGTTTATATAAATGTTCATCCAACTTAATAATGAAACTACAGTGAATTTTGTTTTGGCTTTTTACAAACGAATTAAAAATCTTCTCCAAAATTGACAAAACCAAAATAATTCATAACTTTCCCCAAAACTTCTATATGATACTGGCCAGCACGATCACCTGACCTATCCCCCAATGAACATGAGTGAGGCATGGTGGGATGGAGTTAGGTGCGGTCTGCAATACCGGAAACAAACCTTTCAAATTGCTACAACAGGTGGTATTAGTGTGGAACGCTGTTCGCCAAGATGACATCAGACACCTTTATGATCGTCTCTATGCAGGACTGCAGAACTGCGTATGGAATGGGTATGGGTATGGGGGAGGACGCATGACTAATGAGAATCATTGGTAGTGGAAGGAAAGTATATAACAATGTGATTGATTGGGAGAGGGTCAGTCGTCTTTTGAAGATGTGCTGCTAGGGGAACATCCGGGAATGTAAGTTTATAAGTAAAATTTTAATGGTAATTTGGAATACATTTTTATAAATTTTAAATAACTTTTTATAAAAATTTTAATTAATTTATAATAATTTTTTGCGATTAATTTTAAATTTTTGGTGATTTTTTTGTCATTTTTGAGTTCAAGTTCATACAAGGATATATAGTCAAGTTCGCAGGTAAAGAACAAGGTCACTTGAATTCAATATGGTGGTTGGGTGACATAATATGGCAGCCAAAAGACAAGAATGACAGAGCATCATGCTGGCTTCGACTCTGGCCAATATTTGCTCAAACATTAGTAGTTTTAATTTTTTTATTTTTGTTATCAGGTCTATGGTCTTGGGTCAAGGCTCTTGAGTCTTGAGTCTTGGGTCAAGATTCTGGAGTCTTGAGCATTGGGTCAAGAGTCTGGAGTGACGGGTCTTGAGTCTTGATTCAAGGGTTTTGAGTAAAGGTTTTTGAGTCAAGCATTTTAAGTCTTGAGTCTTAAATCAAGGGTTTTGGGTCAATATTATGAGTAAAGGACATTGAGTCTTGAGTCAAGGGTATTTAGTTTTCAGTCTTCGTTCTTGGTTCTTGGGTCTTGAGTCTTAAGTCAAGGGCCTTTAGTTTTGAGTCTTTGGTCTTGGGTCTTGAATCAAGTGCCAAGGTTTTTTGGAAATTTGTTGAATTTTTTTGGAAATATTTGGAATTTGTTATATTTTATAAATAATTTTTAAAACATACTTTTATACGTTTTTTGAATGATTTTTTTGGATATTTGAAAATTTTGGGGATTTTTCAGATATTCCATTTTATTATTTTTTCAATTTTTTTTCAGTTATATACAAAAAATTTGTTTCAATTTTTTCGTGTATTTCTTGTTCAAGTTCATCCAAGGTCATGGGCACGGTTTCAAGGTCAAATGTCAAGTTGAACGTCACCGACATCTAAAATGGCGGACAAGATGGCTTGCAAATCCAAAATGGCAGATCGTCACTCCTGATTTCGCACCCTGGACCCTTTGTATCGATTTGTTATAACCTATGCCTATAAAACCAATATGGCCACCACTGCTCTGTCCTCGAAAATTATCTCCCCAAATCCTTCCGATGAATCGAAAAGTTAATTTCGTAGGATGGTTTTTGCAAATGGGGGATCTGTGCTTTTTTGAGGGAAAAATAGGAAATTTTGAGGTAAAATAAAAACATTTTTAGGGTAAAAGGGAAATTTTGAAGGAAAATGGCCATTGGGGGACCGGAATTACATAGCATGAACAGCTCCGAGCTCCAGTTCTAGGTCCCGTTTACTCAAAGACGGATATTTCATTATACTAGTAGGAATTTCAATTTTTAGCAATTAGACATGTAAGTAACAATATTTCCATGAAAACCTAAGTGTTCTGTATATTTAAAAAAAACTTACACTAGCTTATAATCTAGTTATCATATACCAGTGCATGGTAAAGGACTTACGCAAAACTTATTTTATGTTGTATTAATGTGGCTATTTTGTGCATGCTATGAATTATGTGCATTTTTTACAAACTATTTTTGCTACAAGTACCTTTATGACATTAATAGGACAAATATAAGTATTATCTGGAGATTGTCTGGCAAATAAATTAGTGTTTTTATTAATGTGCCACTCTATTTCCTTCCAGTAATACAACGCAGTCTGGAACTACTTTTACAAGAAAATGAGCCATTCGGATACAGCTGACGAAGATGTTCGACGGTCACCACGAGAACTGTACCCGGAAGTGATTATGTTAGAGGCTCATCAGAGCAGTTTGAATGAAGACCGTCAAGGTCGCAGGAAGAAACTAATTGAAATGAATACTTTCTGTCGTACCAAGAGTGATGATATTAGTGTCGTAGACGAGGAGCAACAAGAAACTTCTCTCATGGCCCGCCCTCGGGGATTTTATCAAAGGTAATCAATTAATTGGTCAATATTGTTACAATTTCTCTCCCTAGAAAATATGTGGGCTATACCAAGTTCGTTAAGGGATGGAGGTGTTAATCAAATAAAAGTATTAATACTAATTTGGCTATTTGATTGACAATAACTACAGCAAAATTCTCTTAACTCAAATTCTCAAAATAAATTGAAATCGCTTACTGTTCACAATTGACTCCAATTAATAAAATTTATAATTACTACGAAATTAACGAAATTAAATAATTAAAGATCAGTCCCAATAAACAGTGTATCAACCTATTCAATTATTTTATAATTTATGAGTTCACATTTGACAGTTTTGATATTTACAATAAAATCAGTATTAAACTTCCATTCAGTCCCACCTCGGTTTAGTCCACGTCCCGCCAGTCCGCAATGTTCTAGAGTCCTCCAAGCGCCCCCACGCACAGTAGGCTTCACTCGTCGATTTCACACCCTCTCGTCCATTCAAGCCACGAACACCTCACTGGCCGTCGTCCCGCAATCTCCAGTCGTCATCCACACTTCACTTCACTCGCGCACACTCGGCCAGGTAGCCTCCATCAAAGACTGCCGGCCGCTGGGTTGCGGCTGTATGTATAGTGTCTTAGGCCACCACCTAGAATCTTCCCCAACTTGCGAGATGTGTCGCGGAGTTCTGAGGCGCCAGTCAGTCTCACCAGCACATTCTTGCGTCGTCGCTAAACGTATCGGAAACTCTAGCAGGCGAGAGGAGGTCTGTGACGCCAGCAAGTCTCGCCGCTGTCGGTATTCACGGGATTCCCAGAAGGGGAGCAGACAGCCACGAGCGCATCGTTCCAGGAAGAGGGGAGGGCGAGGTGGGTCTCCGATTACGGCGCAGGGCAGCGGCGTAAGCGCCAGCTGCAGCACGTAACAATGTAGTCTTTTCACAATTAAGTTCACATTTTTTTGAAGCTCTGCCAAAATTATACTTTAAAGACCGATTTCTTATTCTCCCGCTACATGTAAATACAAACACTGGTTAGTAATTTCTATACTTCAGTTGACAAATAGGTTTCTTTTGTTTAATTTTCCGGCTGTCCGAAAATGATGGAATATTTCAAAAAGCGTAATGAATAATGTCCACAATTTAGCCCTATGACTTTATTTAGGCCAGCTTTATGATATTTTGGCAATGAATAAGTGATCTTTCTTATGGCGATTGTTTAAGGTAATTTTAAAACATTTGACATTCGTGATACAGCCCGTTACGCATATTATTTGTCAGTATATTGCACTGAATGGGTTCACACCGAAACAACTCTGAGATGAAAGAGCTGTACAGATATTAGTTAACCTCCTGTTACTTAGGCTATGTGTGCCGAGTTATTTCGATTGAAGGACTGTTTTATTCGGAATAAATATTAAAACGAAGATGCATCCAGTACAAACGCGCAAATAGTTCAGTTTATCTTATACTCGTAACTTAACTTCAAGTAGCGGCAACCAACTTAAAGATGGTGGCGAGCATGCACCCACATAGGGCGAATGAAGGCGGCTTTTGGGCTGCTCTTAACATCGAAATCTTGAGAGTCATTGAGGGTTAGGCGAGGAGAGTATGGAGCAGCGTCGGAATGAAATCACGGGGGAAATGGGAGTTATCTGAGAAAACCCACCGACCAGCAGCAACGTCAGGCACGATTCTCACATGCGGAAATCCGGGAGCGTCCCACCGGGAATCGAGCCCGGTTCGCCTAGGTCGGAGGCGGGTTGTCTAACAACTGCCCCCTCCCCTTTCACTCACATAGGCCTACTGAAACTTGTATTCTGTCTATACTTAATTTGTACATCTGAATTTACTAGGTTGATTTCTAGCATTCAGACTGGGCTATAGCACTCAGTACAGTGGGGCTGTAGAAAATATTCAGTTCACACAAACGTCCGAGCACTTTACTTGTTGTGGTTTTAAGTTGTGTGAGAAACGGACTTGACTTTTGAGTTATTACTATAGTCACAAACTTCGTCCACGGTTCAAATATTTAACCTTCGCATGTCTAATACTCGCTATCAAGCACTGAACCGTTCTCTACGAAACTCTGTGAACGGCTTTCTCATCACTGCATCTTTTCCCACGTCCAATTGAAACAACGCATGCTTAAAATATTTTCAGTCCTACAGTAGGAAGAAATTATCTGAACTTCGTTTCTTAACAAAGTAGGTTAAAAACGCAACGCCTAGGATATTTATTCGGTAATATTAAGTATTTTTCCCAGGGAGAAAAATAAACGGTCCATCAACACGACATGCGACCAATTTAGTTAATTTCCAAGTTGTAACAGGCCCGTCATCGAATCAGAAAACGTTTTTTTAATAATATCTAAATACGTTAAATTAATTTTTTTATTATAGATCACAAATTCAAACACTATCATTTTAATAGTATAAAATCTCATACAAATGGGAAATGTAACCATCATTCGCCTGCTGCAAGCGCTAAGGAACATGACAAACGTGTGAAAAAACAAAGAAGTAAAGAAAAAATAAACGACCCCGCCTTTCGAAGTTAATCCATCCCTGAAAAAGAAGACCGCAAGGAGAATAGGGATTAGCGCGGTATATTGCCATTACCTGAGCATTACATTTTTTTTATATTTCTAATAAGTTACAATGAAATATGATTCGATCAGCGTTACTTGAAAATGCAAGTATTTAAATAAGAAACGTTTACTTTACAACTGGTGTACCAGAATGCATTGATTAGCATTTTACAAGTAAACTACTCTACTTGAGAGGTTCGAGATGCACGGATTGACATGCCGCCGGGAGTAGCCCCACTTTAGTAAAACAAGTGTCGAAAACCAAGGTCACCAAATCACACAAGAGAAAAAAAATGTTTACTGGAAAAAGTGTGGTAAATTATGGAAGCCCAGGCCCTTGCCATCTGGTGGCAGTTGAAAAGATTCCTACGCTTATGTAACTGGCCTTGGGGCTTCATCCAGGACGTAGCTACCTTAATGGCCTCCTCCAAATGTTACTACCAAAAACCACCCTGTTTAAATGGACAGGGAAGCAGCTCTTTGCTTTTTAAAATCTAAAGAATGTCTATGTGACCCTCCTCATGTTACATAGTTATACTACCTACCGCTAGTCCTTCAAACCAATGCCTCTGGTGCCGGAATGGAGACAGTGCTATATCATTTGCCCTCTCTACCTGGGCAAAGACATGTTATTGCCTATGCCAGCACTTAGTTCTCCAAGTTGGAGAGGCGATACCACTTCAACGATCAAGAGAGCTGGGCCATAATCTAGGTCATAAAAGAGTACTGCTACAATCAATGAGACCTGCATTTTGTGCAACAAACCGACAATAAAGCCCTAGCATTGCCAACCATAACCAAAAAATTAATTGGCTATGCTAGTCCAATAGGTCCTCTTCCCAATGGAATTCGAATTATCTATCGAGCACTGCCCCCAGGAGGGCAAATTATTTACTTAATGCACTCTTCCGAAAACCCCAGGGAACCAAACAGATGAGGGTAACAAGAGACTGAAAAAATTATTCACCCCCTATCCACCAGTGCACAACCCTGTAACACAAGAAAACTCCCACGATGGAGGTTCAGGGAGAGCAAAGAGATTCTACAAGAGAAGTAATGGGATCCCGAGCTCCATGCACTGATGGAAATGAGTCCAGGGAGGTACAATACCGATTGAGGGGTCGTCTGGACCAGACCATATAACTGCACAGAAGGGTAGAAGATGTGGGTACCTTACTCACTACAGCAAGGTGCCTGTGAGCACCATCATGACCATCCCCAAGCTGGACATAAGGCATCCAGGAAATACTCCGAGAGATCTCCAACTGCAACATCTGGGAAGGAATAACACATGATGTGTGTACCTATGTGAAACAATGCCGCCTGTATGCATAAAACTAAGTATAACCTGTCCCTAAGGAAAAATACCAGCCCTGGAGGCCTACCATTCTTTGGACAAAATTTCAGCAGATGTAATGGGGCCTTATTCATGAAGCTCCAAAGGAAAGTGGGTTCTCTTTTCTCTTAGTTGCCATGGACCTCTTTTCCTTATGTGTGGAGGCATTTCCCATGCCAAATCAAGAGGCCAGGACAATCACCAAAATCCTGGAAAAATATTTCCTGGGATGGGGTTACTCCAAGTGCATACTATCTGACAGTGGGGCCCAATTTACTGGAAATAAATGAGTACACACCTAACATATATGGAAGATGTATAACTGAACAACCCTGGCTTATCATCCTTAAGTCAACACAACTAAATGCCAGAACCAATAGATCAAGATATGTCCATGCCTACACATTAAATTTATGCTCAGAAGGACAGCCATACTCCAGATATACTATTTACACTGAGGCGATGTTTCAATGAAGCCATTGGGAACTCCCCTAGGCAGCTCTTACTACGACATTGAATCCATATGCCATGGGAATAGGAGTAGAAACAGTACCCACAACTCTCCCAACAGCCAAGGTAGCCCACCAAGAAGCACAAAGATGGAGGCGAGTGGCAAAGGCCTCCCCACAGAGCAATCTACAGAGGAAGCTCCAAAAGACAGCACCTGACCAAATAAACCATTGTAGCTACCATACTGGTGCAGAATAACCCCTTAAACCAAGCTGTAGACTAATTCGATGCTCGATTCGCCCCAAATGAGGAGGCCTGTATGTGATAATGCGGAGACAGAGTACATTTTACTGGGTTTAAAACCATCAGGAATGTCCTCAAGGTCACTCACAACCAAATCAGGCCCCTGAACCTTCAATTTCTCAGGGATGCTGAAGAAAAAGTGGATGAAACATCCAAAGGAGAACCATACCCCACACAGGAGGAAGAGAACGACTCATTTCCAACCTCGAGAACCCCATCCAAAAAAGGGTAACCCCATGGCCACATGCATTATGGCGACCCAGAACAAGGGAGCCGCATGTCTGACCAGGATCAGGTAACCATGCCATGAAGGGACACCAGCTGCATAATGACAAACCCAGAAATGGGAGAGCTCCCACTTCAGCAGCTTGCTGTAGTGTAGGGATGATCCTCATCCATGGACTATCTAGTCCTCCTCCTGAATCACCAACCACCAATGGCAAAGGACGACCAACGAACACAGCATTTTCTCAATGAACTCCAGTTCAGCATACCCCATCGATAGGAGAGCACCCAAACCAGCGACCTGCTGTAGCACAAGGAAGCTCCACACCCACTTGCAGTCCATCCAGCCCTCTCCCGAGCAAGCTAATACCAAGGGTGAAGGACAACCACTTTTCTGCTTTTGACACCACCCAGGCCTAGTTGAGGACTCTGACCAAGAGAGCATCCCACTGCAACAAACTCCAAGGAGCATGCTGTAATAGTCTTGATTGAACCCATAGGTGTCTGATTTTCCCAAATGGCCTGTAGTATGGCTTCACATCTTGAGGAAGGAACCATGCCGGAAATGCCAAGATGCTCTCTTTGGGCAGACCATAGCCGAGAAACCCAGAGTTCCAGTCTGACTGAGAGGATGGATGATTATCCCCTGGAAAGCCCTATGATGCTGTCCCACGTGCCACTTGGATATGGCTAGCCAGCTTCCGACTGAGAGGAATGATGGCCAGTGTCTGGCAGGACCTATAATGCCAACCTGCAGCAATCTGGAAGTGCCCCCCCTCCCAGTTCCGATTGAGAGGAAGGCAGCACCATCACCAGCACTGCCTATTCAACAGCCAACCATGAGGCTATCATGGCAAGAATGGTCGTGTCAGAGACCTGGCGCAGTGCTGTGGCCACCTTACTGCTCCTGGACCAAGAAGCTCAGGGATCCCTAGAGGTTTAGCTCAGTAAGGATGAGAGACCACAACCCAGCACTTGAAGGGGCCCCGCTGCCACATGTAGGCGGTCTCCCGAAAGCTATATAAAGGAAGAATGGTCCGAGTTTCCCTGGGGTCTGCCCACCACAAGCAACCATGTTGTATCTGGCGAGTCCATGTTCAAGCACAGCATGGATTTTACAGGGAGACTTCCTGGAGATGTCCACCTCCATTTAGGTGATCATCGCCTTTACCACAGTAGCCGAATAAGAAAGTGGGGGTCTAAAATAAGGAACTGGGGCAGACAGGCCCTTCATAGTGTTACCCCACATAGTAACTAGACCTAGAGAATATTCCAAGCTTGGTAGAGAAAGGAGTAGACCCTAGTGATAGACCAAAATTATGGTAATTGTGTAATGTATTTTCCTTTTCAGGCATAAAAGAACTCAATAAAAAAACAGGGTTTATGTATGTAGCTTTTGCAGGGAAGGGTTTCCCTAGCTGAAACAATTAATATAGTAACAGGCTTGTGTGCCACTCACAAACATACTAATTTTTTGGCTGTCAGCCCGGCACAGGTCTTAAAACCAAACCAATATGATGTTTAGCAAATACAGAGGATGCTCCTAGGAAAAGGGAGTTGGAAGCAGAGAAGAGGAGAATATGACAAACAGTAGGAGGAAATTAATATGTTTGTAAATGCCAGTAAATAATGCGGGAATCGATTTAGAACTGCCCGTAGCCAACTGTCTGTTAGGGACGAGCAGCCTTAGCATTTGTGTTATTCTCGAAGGTCTTCGGAGGCTGTGCTTTCTACACCGACCACCTTATCGTGATTAGATCTGTGTCTTCCTCTCACTTGCCTCAGTTTGCTAAACATCTATATTAGGGAAGGCAGCTGTAATTTGAATGTGACTGAGGCCACGATTCTGCCCAGGTCAGTTCTGTCAGGGATCTTTTAGTGAGATTGGCAATAGAGACACAAATATGTAGAGCTTACCACTGGAGTATAATGTATATTATAAATAAACCCTGCAGCCCTTTATTAGGGAGTTTTGTCTGTTTAGTGGAGATAGGTTATCCCTATTTAGCTTGCAGTTATCTTTAGTCCCCATTCACCCAGTAACCTACCACAGCTAGGGTCTTCTCAGCGAGGAAAATTGGAACTCGACATTCTCACTCTGACAAGATCAAAATACTCCCTGCTGTAGGCAATTTGACTTCAATGGTGATGTATCCCCATCTCAACTTGATGCCCGGTACTGTGGCCATTCTGTCTGTCTTGGTTGGATGCGGGTCCTTCCGACACGAGTCTCAAGCACAGTCCCCTGGAGACAGCATTATGTCACACACAGGTTAATTCCAAGGTAATGTAACCACCACCATTAATAAAGGATGACCCAAGATTCACCAGCAGATGTTTGAATCAAAGGGTCGGTGTGAAAAACTGGTCTTTTGTAACAGACAGCAGATAGACAGAGGATATACGGTGAGCATACCTATCCACCTCTGTATGTTCCACCACGAGTCGCTGCTATGTACAGAGGTTTGGGGGATGGAAAGGAACCTACCTAATCTTGATCTTGCATGAGAGAGAAACACTTATACAGTTCTGCATTGATGCCGAGAGGTCCCTGTAGCACTTTCCAACCCCCACCTCTACTGACACCATTATTCAAGCGAAGGGGACAAAGGAATGATTAAGCTGCTGCAAAATGAGGAACCCGAGAGTCAATACCCCAAGGACCTCCAGCTCATGTGGTGTACATGAAGCAGAGGGAGCTTCCCAGCTTTCTCAGCAGCAGCAAATCAACTGACCTCCTTCGATATCAACCTTGGCTTTTCCAGCCACCCACCAATTCCCCAGGCACCTGCAGCCTGTGGGCCGCACCTGAACGAATGTAACTCCATGGTGTACAATAAATCTACAGGGACGAACGATATCAGCCCAAAGGGATAACGGGAATACATTACCCATAGAGCCAGCCATTCCCCGAGGAGTGTTCTTCCCACCTACTAAAATGCCAGGACCTCGGACTCTTTGGAGAGAGCCAGAAGCATCTGACACACAGCGACCATGGTAACTGCGACCCTATAGCTTGAGACCTAGAATGGCGTAAGGTCAAGATGTTGGTAGTCCATGCTAAAAGAGAAACAACTCGACATGTCTCTAAGCTGTACCTGTGCAGTCGTCAACATTTACAGAATCTGTTCAAAGTGACGTCCTTCCACTTGCAAGCAAACATTAACTTCGCCAACCATGTTGTAATGTACTCTGTAAAAAAAAAACAGTGTTTTTGAACATGGAGACAGGTGGTAAGAATCCGCACAGTCAAGTCCTCAGTGCATTTCGACAACTAGGCGAGGTGTTTCTGAGAATCACAATGGAACAATCATGTTCAGTAGATTGCCTGCTTGGCTCCGTCCCACTCCAAACCGCACATGTGTACTCCGCTCGGTCCAAACGTGAGTGACCATGCAGCACACCATATTCAAATGAAGCATGCATCGTTTGATGACTGTAGTTCGGTAGGGGGGTATTTCTGGCCACATGTTCCTTATATCAAAATCTTAGTCTCTGCTTGCCTTACCACCACTTAAAATAATGCCAAATAGTTTCCGAACATTCAGCAGAGTAAACGATTCACCTAAACTGCAGGTCTGAGAAGAGGGAGCGGCAGTGACAAGAAGTGGGGCAGAAGGATATGAGAGAAAAATGGGTCATTGGTGAAAGTTTTGCGAACATTGTAACTTTGCTTATAATTTTAATTATTTTGGTGACTAAAAAGCAATATTAGTATATTAAAAAGCTAACCAGAGTGAATTTTGCATTGATATTGCTTCTAACAAACTTACCTACTTGGTAAAGTTAGCTGGCAATGACAGAGGGTGAGTAGAAAGTACTATCGGCGATGTGAGTATACACACCAGTATGGTACTTGGCACTCATGGTGCGATGGGGGATGGAAGTGTGTAACTGGTGATTTGATCTTTGGTTCCTGTGGTACAATGAGCCGAGTGGGAACAAGCCGAGTGAGAACGGAAACACCTAAACTTAAAGGCAGACAGGGAGGAAGTACTGCAGCACTATACGAAAACAAAATCTCCTATCTTGTATTTTTATACGATTTTCTAATTCCTACACGTATTTTCCAAATAAATAAATAAATAAAAATCCAGGCGAGGCACCCGGGCAACCTCACCTACTCGTATCCCCCTAACCCTTCAAAATGCCCTGTACATTGGAACAAACATAAAGCACACCATCGAATATATTTAGTGTTGAAAACCCACATCGATGACACATTCGTAGTTATCCACAAGTTTATTACAATTTTCGCCCCCTATCAGTCGTGCATGACGAAACATAATTATATAGATCTCTGCACACAAACTATTGTAGATCGCAAACGTATTTTCAGAATGAATACGCATATTTAAATATCTCATTTTCTCCTAAATAACCAAGCTTTGGAGAATAGTTAATTAGCGAGACATTATTTGAAGGTATTTTATTTTTGGATAATAATGAGTAAAATTAACCAGTTTTAGATTTCACTTTGTGTTTACTTGTAAAAACTTCTATGTCTCTGTTGGCTAACAATTTGAAATAAGTATAAAATACTGGTATACAGAGCTGTACATTTAATAATTTTTGTGTTTTGTATTTTACAGAAATGTTAATAAAGTATAATATATGCAGACATTTAGACGTACGAACTGTAGATGAAAACTTAATTTATGTATTTCCTTTGTATTCTATACTATAGTAAATTTGTAGTGAATTCTGTCAGAATATATTTGTACAAAATAACAATTGGTTTAAAGCATTTATTCTGATTTTACTAATTTAATAATTAATTAATTATAATGTTTATAAGGTTTCTGCAAAGAAAATAATAAAACTTTTTGATAGGTTTTTAAAACATTATATTATTTTACAAATATATAAATCATATTCATATGTTAATAAATCCCAAAAATGCAAAATTCAAAATATTAATCTAGGCTTGGTTATGAATAAACTGGGTAATTTATTATTAATAAGCAGGAAAACAGTAAAAATTTTAAATATATACAAATATAATAAGTGTAAAACTATATAAATATCCAAAAAAAAATTATTATGTATCTTTGAATAAACAAAGTTTTTTTTTTTAATTTTGACAAAATTGCTAGTTTAATAATAATAACATATAAAAGATTCTGTAATGGTTGGTTTTCAAACAAAAAGGAAAGGAAATATTTATCACTATGCACATACTTCTCAATATAACCATCGGAATATTACCTATATTTCTGTTTAAAATTGTGGAAATGAAATTTTTAACAAAAGAATATTGATGCCAGTTTAATAACAAAATATAATTCGCGTATGATCGCTATATAAAACCTAAAACAGGTACTATTTATCGAAATATTGAGTTTATTGTAAATCTTTTTAAAATATGAATGAGTTGAAAATATATAATTAATTTTTGCAATAATGCATGCATGCGATATTTTTTTTAGTAATAGAAATGGTACCATTTTAAAAGAAATAAAGCTTTTGCTGCAGAAAATATTTGTAATTATACATTGGTATGTCATATAAATTAATCTTAAAATGTTTTTTTTTAAATAAAGAATACTTAACAGCATTCAAATTCGAAATACTTATTTAATATTTAATAATATATATTTTTTCATTATTTTAAAATTAATTTGGTTATTACTTAAAAATTTGAGATAGCGTCTTTCGGTGTTGGTGCTTATAAATATACCACAATTTATGTACTGGGAGAGAATCCCGATTCTCCGGGAAAAAAAAACATGCTACATGCTATGATTTGTTATATTATTTTAACCACGAAATAATGGTTTTCCGGATTTTTTATTAAAATGTAATAGGGATTTTATGCAATTATTGTAAATGTAATGTTCCGTAAAATATGGCTTTTTGTACTGAATGTAAATTTGACCAGTTCTTATTTCAATTCGGCTTTATTCACTTATTTTTACTAACTTTTTTAATTATTGGACTTTTTCTCGTGTTGTAATGCTTAATATTATATGTTTTTGTTGTTTGGGTACTAGTCCAGCTCTCGTTTACATTCCTCAAGCAAGCATATTTTCTTACTTTACTAAGAACTATATATATATATATATATGTGTAACTTAAAGCCTCATATTGCTGCTAATTCAGGGTATTCTGGATGATCTGATATTTGCAGTTTCCAGTCAACGGTATTTGCGCTGCCTGGACCCTCTACTTCAACTGGTATCCAGCCAGATACTGCTAGACGGGAAGTGGTTGATCCCATAGACGAATTTAGACCACTAATATTATCTCTCTCACCTAGCGCAGCCGTTCTTCATAGAACCTCAGATGCTGATCCACCACAAGAGGTTTGTGCAGAGAACATGTCTCCAGAACCAGAAGAAAGCGAAAGTTCTTCGAAAAAAAAAGTAATGAATATAATTAAAACCAAATTTTGGTGGTTCTACTTGATGCTTGTGGCTGTAAGTATTTTTATTAATTGTTTGCGAATGTGTATAAATTACACCAATTAATTTAAGTAATAATGTTAACTGATAGTCGTATACTGAAAACGTATTACATATGTTAACTGCTCAGGTGCGAAATATTGCTTTCTTCAAGTAAAATAATATTGTGACTTCTTGGAAACAGGATCATCGAACTGAAATTCGAATATTACCAAACAAGTGGCCAGTTAATTACGTTTTTTTCGCATCCACTGGAAAGCAATTCTAGTAATGCAAAATAAAATTTGATTATCAGTAATATTTTTAACACACATGCCAAAAATACAGTAATTTTTTGAAGACAAGTAAAAATTAAGCTCAGTTACTGCATTTTAACTTTAGCTGTACTGTATTTGTTTGGTAAATGTTGTTACTGGAAAAGTTTGGTACATCCGGGCACACGTTATCACAGTTATCTTGTGCCGGTCATGTTGGATGTGAGTGGCCATGAGCTTGACCAGAGGTGCTCTTAACCCAAGATGACATTCATACGAACTTTATGCTAACACAACTATATATATATTTTTTTAATATTATTAAAATTTAAAACAATTATATAAATTAAAAACTTTTAATTGCTAGATTTTATAAAAAAAAGTAAAAATTTTAAAAAAATCTCAAACATTAAATAAAAGAAAGAATTATTTTTAAGATTTACATGTAGGAGTTTGAGGATTAGATGTTAAAAAAATTAAGGCGGTGTTGCACACATCCTCGCGGCAAAGCGACCAGAAGAAGACTGGCCCCATCCACTGTACCCTCCAATATTTATTGGTTAATTTGATACACACATCCAACTACTATCTCCAACAAATCATTATATTTACGTACCACCCACCCCCTCCCCCTCACACATCGTTTACTCGCACCTTCGTCCATACACCCCCTACCACCCACTATGACCACCTAGCTCGATGAAACTTACCCCCAATCGCCGCACTGTGACCTCTGACCAGGGATAATAATAATAAATGTGTATGGGGGTGGACCCAGGGCGAGGCAACACTCTCCGAGTGACGGGCTTTCCAGCTGGGACCCGTAGGTGCCTGTCGTCCCTGAACATGACATGAAACCCTAGGATGGAGCGGCGTTGGAATGCAAGGGTGGAGAAACAGGAACACTCCGAGAAAACCCACCGGCAAGCAGCATCGTCCAGCACGATTCCCACGTGCGAAAATCCGGGAGCCAACCTGCCGGGGCTCGAACCCGAATTGCCTAGGTTTGAGGCGAGTGCGCTAGCCACTGCGCCACCGCTGCTCCTGACCCGGGATGACAGACACTCTGGCCCTCACCTGTATTGTCCAACACACTTCTCGTTTATGTCCACCTTCACTGAAATCTTCAATTCCTGTTGGCTCTCCCGAGTAGCCTGGACGGAGTTACTGACGTAATTGCTGACGGAATTGCCGCAACTCCACTGTGTCAGCCGGATCCAAATATTTTACTAACTTCTGTACATCCCTGCACTTTCCGCCGTTGCGACACTGTTCCTGTTTCCTGCGATTATTGTTTTAATAGAAACCGTTGGCCGCATGCCAGCCTTGACTGGCCTCGCTTGTAGTTTCGTGATCGTAACAGGATGAAGTGAGGTGATTATGGAGCAGCGTCGGAATGCAAGGGTGGGGAAATGGAGAATCGCCGAGAAAACCTGCCTACCAGAGTCATCGTCCGTCACGATTTGCTCGAGCGAATATCCGGGATTCGATCTATGTTCGCGCAGGTGGGAGGCGAGCAGCCTGACAACTGTACAACCGCGGCCCTCTCCACGTAAATCAAACATACTAAACCATTATTCTGTTATTTAAAGAGAAATTACTTGGCCTGGCATGTAATATTTTCCTACTGTACATGAAACATGGCGGGAGTAGCTGTACTCTCCGCAGTTGTTCTGGTGCCCCCAGGTGATAAGGTAACTAAGTTATATGCATAGCCTACTGTGCGGCTATATTTGGTGAGGCTACTTCAACCATGGAAGGGGTATTCTCTATACCGGGACTTAATTGGCTGTAAAATTGTACACAGTATGGCTGTGTTACCAAAATCTGGTTGTGTTGCCTCAACTATGGAAGAGGCTCCTCTTCCCGATCTAAGAGGCCAGTTCGAGTTCCGTTGTGTGGTTGAATGGTTCAAAGACGGGGAACCAGTCTGCAATGACTGTAAGGCGGCACCAGCCCCTGGCTTCCTTGTTAGGGTGGCGGGAGGAGTGAAAACGGAGAACTGCTCCCAAGGAGACTCTGTGCTGTGCTAAGCCTGGTGAGGACGAACTCGACTGAGTTGACCCACTCAGAAGTGTCTTCCCCTCTCGGCCAGCGAACTACGCCATGGAGGCTGAGTGAGTTTTGATAACCGAGGATTGAGTCGAGGGTATTGCCACCCCTAGCAGCATAGGTTAGCAGGACACTTAGCTACAGGAAGGTCTGGTTATGCTACTATATAGCCTCTACCAGCTCAAGGGAACCCACGCCTCCTTGTGGTAACGCTGGGCAATCCTATTATTAGAATTAGCAAACGTGGGAACTTCCAGGCCAGCCCTATATCATGTTTTACTAGAAGGGGTACCTGCCTCCCTGGAAATTCATAGTTCGTGGGCAATCCCGACAGAGAGGCCAGGTGGCGGGCTAGTCGACTCCTTTACGATCAGTGGGGCCTAAAGGCTGAATTTCAATGTGAAGAAATTCTTGAGAATGGAAAGGAGCCATTCTCGGGTTGGGGTATTAGCCCACCGAGGTGGAGAACCCATGATGAAAAGGAAGGAGTAGCACGGGCTGACCTTACTACTCAAGATGTTCCCTCAGCAAGGGGTCCAGCCCCAGAGTGGGGCTTGAGTCCAGGAAATCACCTGAATACCCTTTCTCCCTGAGGACACATTGAGGGTGGACTCCTCGGGCAGTGTTTTGAAGATCGCAACCGGCAGTGCATATTTGTCGAAAAACAAGCACTGAAATATCATACTGTGAAATGGCCGCTCTGCCCCGACTGGTGCACATGTACGGACCCCGAAAGGGTTTTCGGGCATGTGGGCTGGAAAGTAGTAGCCGGTATGATAGTGTGATAGTGAACAAGAATTCTTTCAAAACAAATAACACCAATCGGGGAGTAGGTGAGGTAATCTCAATCGTACGCTTAGTGTAGTGTGGCGGAAGTGAGTGGCGATCGGTGGGGGTGCGGGGCAATTCTAATTAGGGAGTATGTGCAGCGCATCCTGGGGGGGCCGGCGATCGCGATAGCTCCATGAGGCTGTACGAACTAGCATTAATTCAATGTATATAGGCCCAGATATTCTGTATAGACTTACCAATTAACCCGAATACAAATCTTCAGCTCATAGCGTAACGTCGTTTTTCCAGTAAGTAATGGCTAACAGCCAGGGACTGGAGCACTACTAAAACTTGTTGTACATTAAACATAATTTTAATATAGTTAGTTTTAATTGCATGTGGTAGTCTACAAATGAGTAACCGCAACAACAGGGCTAATATTATTTAATATAACTTTACATCTCTGTAGTTATTACATTATTTAAAGTAATAAATTGTTGATCTATATTTTTACTATAGGCATCCGATAAAAGGCTTTGGTTATATTATTTTCAGAGATATCACATTGCATCTGTGATGGCTTTCAACGTGACCATTGGCATGGCATTGGCAATTTTCTTCTTTGAATTCAACGATTTCACGACCAGTGGTTCTAATGCAGGTATGTTTAATGTTTTTATGTGTATCAAGTTTATGAAAAGAATATATTGTTCATGAAAATTATGTTCTTCGTAATACGTGATACTTTATTTAGGAGTTTCATACCATAATATGAAAATTTGTACCTACCAGAAAAATTATTCCTTGAAGTACACAGTACATTTAAAGTCGATAGGCTGCATCTCATTCATATATTCTCCTGCTTAACGCAAATAAGGAATGTTTTAGAATATATGTGAACATTTGTGGGCGAGTTACTTAGCTCCGAACATAAAGGCAAAAAGATCATAGACCATTGCCATCTGTGGAGCAGGTGATAAAATAAGGCTGGGTTAAGAACATACTGGACGGTATTATCTGCAAGTTTTACAAGCGAAGTTGTTAAAATAAATTATTTTTTAAGCTGTGAGTTTACCGTTTACCTTCTTCGCTACTAATTCTCTGGAGCAGGTTTTGCCTACTATTTTGTAATTCACGTGAGAAAACTGCAAATAAGTAATCCTCTAATATGTGCGCATTGTTACAATCGACCTTACAAAAAATCTGTACATTCATTCAGCTTCTTCCAATAGTCTCTTCTCATTCGCTGTCATGTTTAGAACCAGTGCTCGATAAAGTTTCTAAACTCTTCTTAAATTTGAGGCGTGTGATCTGATGACTGGCTAACTCCAAACATCCTTAAATGGCATCCAACGATATATATATATATATATATATATATATATATATATATATATATATATATATATATATATATATATATATATTATACTGAAGTATACTGAAATACTAGAAAAATTGTGTCTGAAGAGTTCCCACGAAACATCCATTGCGTGTCTAATGTTACGTCTGCCATCTACTTATACAAAGCGGCAGATATCCGCGGAAGATCATACGTGCGCTAGCGTCATTAAGATGGCAGGATGTAATTACAATGTTCACAAAATGTTAGCAACTATCAGAATGCAAGATTTTATATTGAATAACAGTATTTGCATGTCATATTTCACACCTAATACTTGATAAAGGGGAAAATCACAATACTCGTTTTCATCATCGCAGTATGACACAAACAAAAGGCATAAACTGAAAAACAACGTAAACAAAGCAATCTCATCAGATTCAGTTTCAAACAAAAGGTCTTCTCAGACGCATTGACAAATCACAATCAATTGTAGGATCTCTACGATTCCTGAGGCATGCTTGTATCCGACATGGCATGTCAAAAACAAGATCACTAAGCACTACCTGAGGAAAATTGTCCCATTCCACAGTTGTGGCTGTTAGTAAGGCCAGAATGGTAATTGGTGGTTCCGCGCGGTTTAAAATCGCTCGTTTGAGGAAGAGCACACATTCTCCATGCAGTTCATGTGAGCTGAATAAGCTGGCCAGTTTATTGGTTACCAGCGGGGAATATGCTAAAATTTTTGTGAGCAGTGTATATAAGTGATTTTAAAAATGATGTCATTGCAGCAGGTCATAACTTGGGTTATGGTATTTCGCGTTTGACTATTTCAAATATGTGCCTCGAATACAGGTATTCTGGTAAACATTGAGCACACGACAGTAGTGCTGCCATTAGGAAACTCTGGGCGACAGAGGCCAGTGTTAGCTTGTCAAGACACTTTAAAAGTGATAGGTGAGCAAAATTGTAGCAACTATCAAGAATTAAATACTAGGCCTCTGTGAACAACAGCCTGAGGACTTCGCAATGTATCCCGGGTGAAATGGGCGTCTGATTCCGACGTTAAAAAACATGAATATGCACTATAAGAAATTATTCGCAAATTTACTATATGAGTGTATATGTAGTGTGAGAAAGCGTGAATAGTACTCTGATAAAATTTTTTTTGTTGAATCAAACAAGATTTGTTTGGTGCATCCAAATTATTTGTTTGTACAGGGGCAATAAAATATTTTGTTGCTGAAACCAAATTATTTTGTTGTTCTCATTTGGTTGCCCCAAACTGTAAGATTTGTTTGGTGCAACTAAAGATTTGTTTGGCTACACGTAAATTAAACAGTTTGGGCCGATATAAAAAAATGACAAATCCGACCGAGTTTCGAACCTAGATCACCTGCGTCCGCGCGCTACGATAGAAACCTCTGCTAATGTGACAACTGATGACGCGGGAAATCTTTCGAATAGACATGTTGCGAAAATTGAGCAATGTGTGCAAAAAAATATTTCAAGTTTTACAGCTGTACATGTAATTTCTTGTTGCGCTGTTTTATAAATATGTTTATACGATTGTTAAGCATCAATAGATGCATTAACAAACACTGTTACTGTCTTAATTGTCACAAAAAATACAATCTCTCGAGCTTTATTTTCGAACTAAGGTAGTAAAATGAGTGGCCAAACAAATATACACAGTTTATTCAAAAAATATTTAGCTGGCAGTCTTATTTTTTTTGGACCTGCACAGAGATTTTGTTTATTCAAACATATACTTTGTTAGACGAACAAAATTAATCGTGTTAATTTTCAAATTTTGTTTGTTCAAAAATATATTTTGTTAGGGCAACTATACATACAAATATTTTGTTCGATTTTCTCTCAGTGTAAAGGTATTTCCCATACATTCATGCTAGCGTTCCTTCATTTGCCCAGGAAACAGTTAAAATTATAGGTAGGTAGGTAGATAGATAGTTTGGCTTAACGTCTCGTCTAAAGCGAGGTCATTCGAGATAGAGCAAGTTGCTAGGGAAGAGAGATTAGGGAAGGAATGGGAAGGAATCGGCCATGGCCTTTTTTATGGACCCATCACAGCATTCGCTTGGAGAGATTTCGGGAAACCGTAAATGCGTAGGAAACTTGCAAACTTTGTACAGTGGCGACGCTAAATATTACATTTTTGTATAGGCTGTTCACGGTAAACTGAGCACTTTCAAAAGCCCTGTTTAAATATACATAGGCCTCGTCACTTTATTCACTCTTCAGTCAAATGAAACTGTGAATCTATTAAAAACTTCAGTATTTTACAAATCTGCTAACTCTCGCGCTTAGATGAATTAAAAAACATAAAGTAAAAGAAATAATGTGTGTTTTTACAAATGTTTACTTAACACTATAAATTCAACGTTAAGACACGGAACTACTTTCCGTCCAACGTTAGCAATTTTGCCGGGTGCATGCCACTCAGCTGGCCTGTTAAAATATATGCAGGTAGGAGTAATGAGTTTGTTCTAAGGTTGATTTCAAAAGTGCTCACTTTACACTTTATTGTGAACAGCATTGAGCCAAATGCGTGGTATTATTTCCATACGACATATGAGTTGAAAACTTACAATTCAGTTTATATATATATATATATATATATATATATATATATATATATATAAGAGCACTGCCTTTAACTGCAAACATGCTGCCTTACTCTCTGGCATGCAGGCCTCCACTAAAGTTGGCTGTGAATCAAGAAAAATAAAGTCTATTCTCGTTTGCTTCACACTTTTTTAAATCAAACATTTGAATAACCCCCCCCCCCCCCCATGTAGGAAGTGTTAAGTTATTTCTTACATACGACATGTATTACAGCCGTTTTATACCTCTGTTAATATAAATCTTCTTATTTTTAGTTAAATTGAAGTTTTGCCTATATTTCATTTAATTGAAAATTAAAATATTATATTTTTAATAAGTATGAATTAAAATACTGAGAAAACATGTGTGCGCGTAGTGCCTCGTAAGAAATAGTTCTCACGCGAAATACTATTATAACTAGGTGCGTACGAATTCAGTGCGGTGTCCTTTGATGTAATTTTATAGACTCATTAAAGCTGAATTTGCACGAGGCGGAGGAATATCCTAGAAGTAGAACTTTAGCAGGGGTTCAGGAAAGTGTGAAGTAACAGCGAATGGATTATGGTTTTAAATCGTGAAGTTGTATTATGAATGTAATATTTATATTTATGACGAATTAAGTTAATGACTTTCTAATTTATACGCACTCGAGTACGAAATGGTGTACTAGCGACACATTGTTAGGTTCTCAGCGATTTCGCATCGGTACTTGACTGACGCAAGAATCAAGTCAAATACCGTGGCAATGATTATCATGAATATTACGGAAGATTACATATTGAGGAGAGGATTTCGATCTCGAGCAGGGCTATGAAAAATTTGTCAGTTTACAGTGAACAGCCTTCGCCATTACTAACTGGACGACACACAGCCATGTGCCACATCTTGGCACGCGGACAACGCGAATGTACATTTGACTACTGTAAACGAGCGACGACATGTTCTGCCGGCTTCCATTTCTCAGTTGAGCGGATGGAAGAATCTGCACGTGGATAAAATCCCATACATCCGTGGAAAGCTCATGTAAAAAAGGTTTTTTTTTTGCTGGCTAGAGTTCCAGCAATAGCTCCGCTAGTGGTACAAGATGTGTTCAGCTGGCATGCGTTAGGATCCCTCGCACTTCTTCAGAGGTTTGTAACCAGATAATGTTGTGTACTCATCTTTCAAATAAGGTAGATCGATTCATGTCCTGAGTTCATCCTGACTGTTTTGGCCTCTTCCAACAGGACAATCTCACACATCTCACTTCCAGAGCCACCAAAGAATGTTTTGAGAGACACTCATCCGATAGTGGTGTCATTTCGTAATTCCTTTGTTCATATTATAGGTATATTACGTGTACTCTAGTTTTTTGGAACCTTCGGTGAATTCCGTAAAGTAATTTTCCCTTTTTTAATGATCAATGTAATGTAGTGGAATCTCACTTTAATTGCATTTTATTATGTATTTTTTCAATTGTTACTA
Organism: Dryococelus australis; assembly: GCA_029891345.1. Taxonomy (NCBI): domain Eukaryota; kingdom Metazoa; phylum Arthropoda; class Insecta; order Phasmatodea; family Phasmatidae; genus Dryococelus; species Dryococelus australis. The sequence goes on from CM057009.1 coordinate 316,801,033, forward strand.
TTTAGCTGCACTAACTGTCTATGAAACATTCACATGCATACTTTATTCGGCTTTTATAAAGAGTTTATATTAATTAAAAATACATTCGCTGCTTGTCTACAATCAAATTAGGAAGCTAAATTAATGTGCTGTGAGTGTGCAGAAAATGCTAGAGAAGCTAATTATTTTTTTAGTTCAGGGAATTGTGTGTGTATGTCTATGTGTGTGTGTCTATATATATATATATAATAAACGGAGTTTATTTTCAGAATGTTAAAGTATTTAAATAGACGAAACCACCGATATAAAGAGGATTGAACAGTTATCACTTTGTGTGAGGTATGTTAGTAATACAGAATCTTGTTATGTTATTGGAGAACAATTTCCAAAGTTTGTACTAGTTTATGAATTCCAGAGATCAGCTCTTTCCTCGACTTGACTTACAACTCTCAAAAATGTTCCCATCAACTTAGACTATTTGAATGGCCAAGGATACGATGGTGCATCAAGCTTGGGTGAGAGATTACAGGGTTGCATAGGGGCAGTAAAGTAAGTGGTGTCATTTTTTAGATGCTCGTCCAGACAACTTATTCTAAAAAATTGTATGCAGCAAAGTGATACTAGTAGTCAGAGATCTAGGCGTCAAAGGTCGGTGAAACCTGATGGGTACAGTACCAGGAGTTTTAATTTTTTTGTTTTTGTTTAATGCGAAGCAGTGTTGGAACACCAATAACTTCGCGACTAAGAAACGTTCACGAAAACATTTAAATTTCATTCTGCTTTGCATCAGAGTAATTTTGTAGTTTATATTGAGATGTGTTTCAAAATACTTGATTTAACAATTAATTTGTCAATTTTTTTACAAGCTAAGAAGTGTGGCTCTTTTTCGTGCGTTAAGTATGCAGAATCACTCAGTCTCGAGCCCCACAACTGAGCAATGAAGCCACGTATAAATTTATTAGTATTTATTCTGTTGCGCGTAAATGGTCGCAAGATGTTAATTTTGAAATCTCAGTTCCGAGAGAATGTGGCAAACAAGTACAGTGTCACAAATAATGGCAACTAATGTTATAAACAGTAAATTAACATACATTTTATAGGCTACTTTAATAATCAAATTGATCAGATTTTTTTTGCTTCATAAGAACGTTTTGTGTACATTAGAAGTTCTTTTCCCAAGGAAATTTGTTGAAGTTACAGAGAGTGTCAGAAATATACTGTACTAAAGATATATATATATACATATATATACATATATATGAGTAAACAGGCATTTTCGAAAGCCAAAATGCTTATTTTGAGGGGAAAACAGGGAATTTTCAATACACTCCATGAATCTGTGTGCCAAACACACACACACATACACACACACACACACACTCTCTCTCTCTCTCTCTCTCTCTCCTATATATATATATATATAAAATATAGATGTAAATTTATATATATATATATAATATATAATTAAAGTAATATAATTTAACCGAACACAAGATAAAATAAAATTATTTTTTAAGAAAATATTATTGATAATATAAACAGCCTTATGATTTTTGCAGATGTATAAAACATAATAGAAGATAATATTATAAAATTATTAAAATATATAAAAACGTGACACAAAAGTGAATGTCAACTGTTAAAAAGAAAAATAAAATACAACATATAACTTTGGAATCTAATTCATCGTATCTTTTAGATTTAATAGTACGAATACAGATAAAGAAGTAAAAATTTTGGGCAAAGTAAAATACTGATATTATCCAAAATGCATGCCAAAACAAGAAAAAAATTAATTTTTGCTTAATAATCATAACTGAATATTAAAATTAATAGTTAATTGTAAAAACATGCATAAAATTTTATTTGTGAACCAATTGCTAATGAAATAATTAATAAATGTAATCAAAGTATATAAAATAGTTGTACTTTTGTTTAAAGTATAGAATTCTTTCCATATGAGAGGGGTGATTATTATTCTAAATTTTATGAACAACTTTTAGAAAACAATAACTATTGTTATTGGATTGAAATTTAATATTGAAAACAAAGTTTGTTGACATTTCATTTGTAAAAATTTCTGTGACTCTCATGATATGCATTAAAATTTGCATACTATATTATTAAAAGAGGTATTTGACAACTTTAGAAAAATTTTCAATGACAATTATAAATTATGTAATATATGTACATACATATATATATATATATATATATATATATATATATATATATATATATATATATATATATATATATATTCACACTTCAATTTTTCCCCAATTCCACTTTTTTAAAAGAAACAGGTAAAAATGTATAATTAATAACAGATAAAAATTATTTTTAATTTATAACAAAGAAATTAGAGTTGGAATATGTTTGATCCTGCATACATAAGATAGCTAATAATTTTAATTTTTTCAATTAAAAGGCTTGTAACACAATAATACTATCAAAAGAAAAGCTCCTGGAAAAGGAATATACAATAGTCAAAAAATTAGGTATATTGTGTACTTCGATAGTAATAATTTATAGGACTTCGTTTAGTGACAAGAATTAGCAATTGGTGATTTTATTGATTATAATAATGCAAAATAAAAACAAGACTGTATAAAACCATCTGAATTTACTAAAGATAAAATTTGAAATTCACCAGATGATGGTAAATATGGATATATTGTAGATTACGAATTTGCAGATGACCTTCATAACAAATTTGTTGATTATCCATGCTGCCTCAAAAATAATCACCTAATTATGGCTAATCATCAAATTATCAAAAATAATTAGTTAATAAAAATTAGAACAAAGCCAAAATATTAAACTAATGAATACATTGAAATCGAATGAACAATATTATGTTATTAATTATAGAATGTTGAAATAATTGTAACGGTTCTCAAACCACCACGACTTCCCTTCCAACCTCCGCTTACCTGCCACTAGCATTATCTATGAAAAGGATGGAATGGGAAGTATTAATCAATAAAACCTTTCAAGAAAAGAGTGGTTTGATAGTTACTATCATTGCTGGCTATAATGCGTGGTGGACAGACAAATGTCATAACAACGAATTTGTGTTTTGTCCATTTTAGTTTTTGGCCACACATCTTTCTTCAAAAGGCCTCTCCAGTTTACATATATAATACAATTTTGTTTATAATTCAGTTTTAAAACAATCATTCGCAATAAATCTAATTTAAGATTCCTTATTTAAATAATCCAGTAACTATCCAAAAAAATATTTCTACTGAACAACTATATAAAAGAACAACAAGCAATACCAAATATTTACTGAAGATCAACGA